>JAAGKR010000262.1:59048-242931 GCA_011419295.1 Clarias macrocephalus
CAACACAATGCACTGACTGGCTGGGAATACTTTAGAAAATTTTTGTATTTATTGTGCATACTAGATATTTTAATTATACGTAAAATATACATGATAATTATCCAAATATTAAAATATTGGCAGCTTCTCTGGCATGGAGTTATAAAGGTTCTAAGTAAAGAATTAATAAAATTATTTTAATTGACACAATATCTTAACACATCAAACATGCATTTTATATCCAGGCAATGGGATACAAAGATAATGTCTACAATTTCAGATAAATCCTGTACCAAATTTATGGCAAAGTATACTGCTAATCAAAACAATTCAAAACACAGTTCTAGCTGGTGTGTTTGAATGATGGATTATGAATACATATTCCACTTCTTATGGCACAAAACTAATAATCGTAGCCAATAAGCACAGGATGTGCATACATAAATGCTTATTTACATTGAAAAATAGCCCAATTTCATTCTACTTATCCCTCAATGCAAGAACATCGTTCTTGCATCGTAGACAGTGAAAATATTTTGATTTATAGTATGATTTATGTAGTGTAACTGATTACAACATTATAATAAATCAAATAATTAAGTACTAAACCTATTTGTATACATTAATGTCAGTAATTTTAAGTTTCAAATAGTCTTGGTCTTGGGCTTAGATGCGACCTGGACTCAGATATTTTTTCTCGCTTTAAGCATTTAGTTGTAGAAAGAAGGAAAATGATCCGCCAGTAGAAGAAGAGAATTTATAAACTAGAAAGACAGCATTTCATAGAAATTCATAGAGAGCATGCTTGGTAGTGATATAACTTTTAAACATATTATGGTATTAAAATTAAAATGAAATTAATGCAACATTTGAATTGAAAATGGTTTCGATAAGATTATGATCATTTCGGCGCCAGATTGACGTTACTGTACAGTACATATGTATACACCATGCTGACACATCGAAATCTCACTGTTTTAAAACAGTGGAAATGTGCTGTACAATAATCTGTTTGTTGTGATTGTGCATTAAATATTATAAAATTAGTGGTGTGGTTTGTGTTTTTCATGTGTGTAAAAGTCCATGACTGTGATTGAGATTGAAACTTTTTCCACCGGCCTTATGCCAACATTCGCAATTCTTTCTGAACTTATACAATAATAACAGAACACTGAACTGTTCAAAAATCTATAAAAATGTCATTTTTTCTAATCAGTGATATTTGAGTCCAGGATGACTGTAAGCTCTGAACAAAGTCAATACTGCAAGCTTGAGTTTGTGTTCATCAAGGTTGGTTGTGAGATTGTTCCTTTTTTATATAAATATATATTAACAAAGATATACAGTACAGTTTAAAGCGGCATATCCAATATAAATATAAAGGAAGTAGGTGTGTTACGGTCCTTTAGCTTTGAGATAGCACTGACCACTTCCTTTTGATAGTCAAATTCTGCACAACTTAAGAGATAAAGTATAAATGATGTGATATCATCTTAAATTAGTTACATTAGATTAAAGTTACATTACTTACCAGCTTGTCCAATGGTCATTGAAAGAGGAAGAAGCCAAATCAGAGTGAATCCAGGCTTCTTCATAACTGAAACTTAGGCCTTACAGAGAAACAGAACTACGCTGCGTCGATGGACAGCTAGCTTTCAGGAAACTGACTCGAGCAGAGTATGAGAGGCATGTGAGGGGAAGTTGTGGTATGTGCGTGTCCGTTTCGAAGATTAAGCCAACCCCACACCACAGTGATGAAGGTGGAAAAAAAATCTTTGACGGTCTAAAGGCCAGCGCTTTGCTTAAATGACAAAAGTTGTACTGTATTCAGTACCATGATTTAATGTTATTTTGTTTTTGTTTTGAAAATCTTCTATGCTCATACAGTAGGTAGATATGAGGATGTCGTTTAAATTAATGTAACCTTGGATGATATTTTGTATACTCTTTTTTTTTTTTTTTATGTGTTTTTGTGTCTAACCCTTTTACACTGGTAACAAGCGGCTCAACCACATGGTTACACACGGTTATTAGGGTTTTTTTTTTTTTTTTTTAAATTTTGCAGGGAATTAATCTCAAGACAAGAGTTGTTTAAATAAAGCTATTCTAAAGACCCTGCATCTGGTGTCTGTTCTACTGTAGATCTCACATAAGTTATAAAATAGCTTTTCGATGTCTGTGAATTTGTGAGGTTTTTACCGCCATTGTTTTTCAGTTTCACAACAGGGGTGTTGCCTTTACAGCATGTTTCCTATACAGTACATGAGCTCGGACTTTGGGACTTTGCACATTGTTCTGCTCGTGTTTGGACATTGCTCATTTTTGGACTACCTGCACTCAGCTGTAATTTATACTGTATAACTTATATACATACTGTAACACCACATACATATCTATTTCAATTCTATTTTATAGCAACCTTGCGCAGATTGTAAATTGTTTTAGCAAAACATTTTCTATATTTGTATAATTTTCTCTTATTCCATATTTTATTTCTCTGTTTGAATACTCAATTAATATTTTTACTTAATACACTTAATTTTATTAATGTAGTCACTAGTGCACTTCATTCTTTCAGGAAAAACCTTCTTTTTAGGTCAGGGGCAGTCGTATAAGCATTTCATTGCTTATATTGTGTATGTGACAAATAAAAATTTGACTTTAGTAATTCCAAAAATGGAACTATTTAGTCTTTTTTGTATTTTTTTTTCTTGGAAATTTTCTATTAAACCACATGCTTACAATTGGGCCACACAAGTACTTAGTAGTAACAGTGAAATTTGCATTTTTTTTTTAAACCATGAATATTAGATGGATAGATAGATCCCGCTTTAAAATAACAATATTTTATTGCTTTGCAGCCTGAAATTAAGACAGACACAGTTTTCGTTTTATGCAGCTGTATTTACTCTGGGCAACTATTACATCCAAATAAAAGGTATAACACCAACATATCAGAAAAAAATGGGGAAAAAAAAAAGAATCAGTGATATGAACCTTCTCCTAAAAATGACTTGTAAACTCAATCTGGTGAAGCTAATCACCTTCTTAATGACACAAGGCTTTGCACATCTAGACATGGCAATATTTGCCCACTCCTCTTTGCAGAAGTTGAGATAGATTTGATGGTGACTGTTTGTGTAGTGTAATCAAGTTTTTTTTTTTTTTTTTTTTTTTTCAAGACTGGGCTCTGACTAAGACATTCAATTTTTTATTTTTTTCAACCACTGTGCAAAGCAACAAAATGTGATTATTTTAAAGGGGGTGATTCTTTTCTTTACCCATTGTAGATACTTTATTGATCCCAAAGGAAATTTCCAACATCCATTAGCAAGGATAGTAACATAACAAAAACAATAAGCATGTAGTTGCATCAGTCGGAATTAGAGCAGGATGGACAATGCACAACCCATGAGCTGGGATCAGGGGCGGATCTAGAAAATCATTCATGGGGTGGCAAGGGGGTGGCAACACTGAAGCAAGCATCCTTGCATGGTTTTTGTGGATTCAAGGAATGCTATTCTTATTCGGTGTATACACTAGGGTGAACATTTTTACTTTGTCCTATAAAAATGAAATAAAGGCTGATGTGTGATTGACTTGAACCTGATATCTGGATTGGAACGTCAGATAAATTAAAAAAACTCTTTTATTTTTAGAACACTAGGACACTAGTGCTGGGGTAGCAAATGGAGTGGCAAGACTTTTTCTTAGGGTGGCAGTTGCCACTCCGTGCCACCCCGGTAGATCCGCCCCTGGCTGGGATTAATCACTTTACATGGAGGCCAAGCAGCAGAGGTACTACATTTTAACAGTTAATTTTACACAAGGTAATTAGAGAGAGAGAGAGAGAGAGAGAGAGAGAGATGTATGGCAGATTTTAATTTGTAGAGCTAAAAAAGTAAAATATTTGACTTATTTCTTTACTTATGTCAGCCATATTATAAGTCATGGGGGATAAAGAATGTCCAACCTTTTTCAGTTTTATGTTTTTATTGATCAGGGAGGGCATAGATAACAATTGTGTGTACTTTGACAACTTTTATGAAAATATAGAAATAATTCAATATATTACTCATGTGATAAGATTTAGTGACCTGTAGACCCACCTTCAGCAACAATACATAGAAGTAAATGTTTTCTGTATCATTTTGGGGGATTTGGACTCAATACTCTTTACAAAATTACAACATTTCTTCATGTCAGGGATGTTCCCTTACTAAGATCTTGCCACACCATCTGAATGATGCTATTGAAATCTGAACTTCAATTTCCCAACGGCTTAACATTCTTTAGCCAAGTGCAAAGTGTAATAATTTCAAATTTACATTTTATTAGGGGTGGCATAGTAGCTTAGTAGTTAGCACTATTGCTTTGCACCTCCAGGGTCCGGGTTCGATTCCCGTCTCTGTGTTCATGGAGTTTGCATGTTCTCCCTGTGCTTGGTGGGTTTCCTCCGGGTACTCCAGTTTCCTCCCACAGAACAAAGTCATGCAGACTAAGTTAATTGCCGTTACCAAAATTGCCCGAATTGTGTGAATGTGTGTGCACCCTGCAATGGATTGAAGTCTCCTGGGACACGTTCAAGGCCCCTTGTGACTCTGTACACAGGATAATAAAGTGATATAGATGATGAGAGAAATTTTATTTGTCACTTACACAACTATGCACAGTATGATATACAGGCAAATGCTTATACAAATGTTTGTATTACCTAAAAAAGAAAAAAATGTATTAAGAAAATGTCGAATGAAACAAATTGGGATATTCAGAATAAAATATAATTAAAATAGAAATTTATAAAATTACATATTTTTAAAACACAGCTCTGTGCATGATCTTCACCCTTGTGTCATGAACATAAACATTTTTTATGCTTACAGACCTCTGACATCACATGATGTAACTGTTTTTGGTTTTCTTTACATCTCTGAGCATGAAACAGTCTGACATAGGAATGAATTTGCTGAGACACACATTTGAGATTTGCAGTTGGTTCGAAGCCATCTTTATCATTGTAGAATTGCTTGGAGATGGCCTGAAAAAAATTATATATATATATATATTGACACATGGTTTGATTTGGCATGCAACGCTAAACGCTGCCTTTCCTTTCAGGTTGGAAAAAATATAAAGTAATAGCTCCTCCCGTCGCTAGGTGGCAGTAGGCGCAGTTGATAAACGCGCTGCGTGCTGAAGGAAAACAGTGCCAGTCGGTCGGCCGGGAAAATGGCGGCGACTATACTGAGGTCGCTGAAACAACTCGGACGTCCTTCAGCAGCAATTTTAAACAAAAATGCTTTGACTCCTGCATGCGCTTTGCTTCAAACGAGGTAAACCCTTATGTGTAGACATGAAAGGAAACAAAACGCTGAAGTTTAAGCCATGTTTAGTCGGAGAAATTAGCTCGGTGTCTTAACAAAGATTAATCCGGCTTTAATGTGCTTTTGGTTTTTTACAGATTTGTTTAGTCTCGCCTGCAGTTTGTTGGCTTAATGTGTGTGGTTGTGAGATATATGGCAGATAAACAAAAATATATATATTGTGTTTCTTTACTGGCTAACTTGCTGTTAAATATCCTAATGCACGGTTGGTCTTTAGCTAACTGCTAGCCGGTGACTCCTGTAAACGCCACCTTGATTATTATTATTTAAATTAAATTAGATTGTTTTATTTGTAATTGTACAAAGTACTTGTAAGTTACAAAGACAATAAACTACAGTTAGCAGTGCATATGTGGCCATTGGGGGGGAAAATGTAATGTGAGTCCATTATGGTTATGGAGGTCATGTGTACAGGAGTGTGAGAGTCTTATACACTACAGAAGGTGCAGTATGGATTATAAGAAGGTTGTAATGTATTATATTATATATGTGCAAACAACAATGATTGTGTAGAGGTGATGACGTTAGGAAGATCATGCTGAATATGGAGTATACATATGTTCATATGGATGTCTGTGTAGTACAGTATATGTGGAATAAGCACATATACATAGCACATAGTGCAATGGCAGCATTATAGGTTATGGATGGTGGGTAAATCAGTGCAATATAAAGTAGAGATGTGAGAGAAAAAAATCAGTTCAATGATGAATCATAATTTTTTCATGTATCACCAAAAATGTCTAATTGTAAATGTCTCCCATGGTTGGCATGGTTGGTTACAGAATTCCATTAACTCATTGGGGAATTTTGTAGTTCCTGTACCATGCTGAAATGTATTTTGCGAAGATGCTCTTAATGGTACAGCAGTAAAAGTTGGAGCACAGGTGATTTATTTATTTATTTATTTATTTTTAAAGGATGTGTTCTTATTAGGACCCCAGAATGGTTTCCAAGAACACTTGATTCAAAAGTGTGGTTCATTTTGATCAGTGAGAACACAATTGATCCAGCCTTGGGGACAGTGCTCGGGTACGGATTAAATTAGATATGGAAGCCAAAAGTACCTGCCCTGAGATGCAGTTTGTAATGATGATCTTAATGGTACTCCAGTATGCTGGAGCAAAGGTATTTATTTTATTATTATTATTATTATTATTATTATTTTAAGTCTCTTAAGGCTTTTTTACCAAAACAGAGAGACCAGGTGTGGTCCTCAAAGATGAAATAATGGGAAGCGCGAGTGTTATTGCCTGCTCATCTGAAATCCCCAATGACTTCCTTTTGTTTTCTTGGTGTTGAGTTCCAGGTTATTGTCCTCACACCATGCC
Source organism: Clarias macrocephalus (assembly GCA_011419295.1). Classification (NCBI taxonomy): domain Eukaryota; kingdom Metazoa; phylum Chordata; class Actinopteri; order Siluriformes; family Clariidae; genus Clarias; species Clarias macrocephalus. The sequence continues at coordinate 65,743 of JAAGKR010000262.1, forward strand.
ACTAGGTGCTGGATCTCGTCAATCATTTGCCTGTCTATAGGCAAATGAGTATGGATCCAGAGTGGGTGGCAGACGGGTTTTAAAGTGGGTGAGGACCAGTCTTTCAAAGGACTGATGACAGGGGAGAGTGTGATGGAACGAAAGTCCTCAGATCGCTGTTGCAGCGGAGTGCCTTGGCACTGGAACGATGGTAGTGGAAACAGATGGGGACAACTCTCTGAGCCAAAGACAAGTTAAAGATTTTCATGAAAACCTCTGCACACGCTACAGATACCTGGCTAGGAATTCTACCAGGGCCAGCTGCTTTCTGTGCATTCAACCTGCTCAGTGTAGAACACACTGTGTGGAGAGGTGGAAAGTGAGAGTGTCTGCTCGCCTGGTAATAGCTCTGCTTTGTGAATGGACTCCATGTTCCCCTTTTCAAAATGAGCATATAAGGGCATTTTCATATCAAAGACCTGGGATTGTTTCGATTACACTTGACCCCGAAGTCTGGTTGATATCCCACAGATATATGTTGGTATTATTAAAACCTTCCCAAGGAGACAAACAGATTTCTGTATATCCTGTGTAGGCAGAAGCAATGGCAGCCCGATGTGGAGTGGACTGAGCAGTACGCAGGTGCAGTCATGTTCCCCAGTGCTGTCACCAAGAATTGGACTCCACCACCATGGAACGGTTTGTACACTAATCCTTTTTGTTTCTGTTACCCTTCATTATAATGATTGATATGTTTGAATGTCACATCTAGGTTCTTGCTGTGTTTTTTATTAATGTAAATAAAATAAAAAAAATAATATATATATATATATATATATACAATTAATTTATTTACATTAATGTGTTTCCACAGACAAAGACCCTCCAGCAGAGAAGGATGTGTCAAACCTCACTATAAACTTCGGGCCCCAGCATCCTGCAGCTCATGGCGTGCTGCGTCTGGTGATGGAATTGAGTGGTGAATCTGTGAAGAAGTGTGACCCTCATGTGGGTCTCCTGCATCGCGGCACAGAGAAGCTGGTTGAGTACAAGACTTACCTGCAGGTGTGAATGATTAAGTGTTTAAATAAAAATGCCATTCTACATATTTTGATAGTAGCATTATTATATATATGAATTGTATGGATAATGAGATGAAGTATCGTAACCTAGCATTAAAGATAAGGTTGTCCAAGTAAGATGATGATTGTGATTGTGGAAATAAAGTTGCCCTTCTGTCTCCTCTATAGGCCCTCCCATACTTTGACAGACTGGATTATGTGTCTATGATGTGCAATGAACAAGCCTATGCCTTAGCAGTGGAAAAGCTGCTGAATATCCAGGCTCCACTTCGAGCTCAGTGGATCAGAGGTGATGGGCACCTAATGCTCTTAATGTAGTTATTTCTGTGAATTCCTTAATATGTGACCCACCTAAATTATTTTATCTTGTGTAGGCTCTGGATACAGATTACTGCAAAATAAATATTGGATTTTTGCCCTTACCAGCTTTTTAATAATAATAATAATAAGGTTACAACAATAATAATTATGTTACAATAATAATTATTGTTGTTCTTGTTATGATCATTTCTACTTGAACTGGTTAGTCATTTGTATACAATGAACAACAGAAAAATAATTTTAATAACATTTTGCTCGCAGTGCTGTACGGAGAGATGACCCGAATTCTGAATCACATCATGGGCATCACTACACACGCCTTGGATATTGGTGCCATGACTCCCTTCTTTTGGATGTTTGAGGAGAGAGAGAAGGTGAGAGGAAGATGAGTTAATTTGTTCCTGCAAGCAACCACCTCTTAAAAAAAAAAAAAAAAAAAAAAAAAGCATTATCATTGTTATTTATTATTATTATCATGGCAACACGGTGGCATAGTGGTTAGCAATACAGTCTGGGTTGAGGGTTTGTTTCCTGCCTTGGGTCTGTGTGTGTGGAGTTTATGTTGTCTCAATATGCCTGGTTGATTGCTCCGGGTAGTCCAGTTCCTTCTACAGTCCAGTGACATGCAGATTAGGCAAGTTGCTTCTCTGATGTGCCTTGCAATGGATTGGCACCCTGTCCAGGGTGTACCCTACCTCGTGCCCAAAGTTTCCTGGAATAGGCTCCAGGCTTCCTACAGGATAACTGATATAGAAAATTAATGATCTATTTATTATAAGTGGTTAACTGGTATAAATGGGACATCAATAGTTTAACAACCTGTGCAAATACAGTTTTTTATTGAAAAACTATAAAAGGCACCCATTTATCTGTCAAAATTAGACGGAGTGTTTTCAAAATGGGTGTTTTTGACATTTCCCCCGGTTTATGTTTTTATTAAATATTATATGTAGACCAACAAAGGGGTCCTATGGTACTTGTGATCATGTAGTCTTCATTGTTTAATTGCACAGCATGGTGATCTTAAGCCACAAAGCATCTCAAGTGTTAAGAGGTATAAATTAAGGTATCCAATTTGGCAATGCAGAACCACTTAAATCACATGACTGACCAGATTTGAGTAGATATATTACTTTCTAATCGGGCATTGGGCTTGCTTAGAGACATACTTGTGATGAACCGGTAAGTGAGATTTGCAGGTTGCATTTCCACAAAGTTATACTTGTAACAGAAAATGTAAAATCACAGTTCATTAGGTCACACATAGTTCAATGTTTTGCATAACTTGGCAAGTCACTTACTGGAAGTCATCAGGGGTTTTGTCATCATAGAAGATGACCATAAAGTTTCTATTGCATTTTAAAAATATTGAACACAATGCCAGTAGGGTAAAAAAAAAAAAAAGCCTAACTAGTACGTACATCACCTTTATAACCAGGTCCATGTCAGATTCTTAATGCTTCTATCATATTGTCACTAATTTCCTTTCACGCACACGATCCTGTACTTATCAGGTCCATTGAGATCGAACTGAGTTAATATCATGTCTGATCAGATCACACCACACTTTTATCAGGCTCTTATCATGCGCTTGCCCGGCGGGTTGTTATTAATACCGCAACCCATGCAGGTTTTTTCCTCATGAAATTATGGTGTGTGTAATATTTATATTCTTTGACCGTGACCAAACATAACCTTCTGCATGTGCGCCATAAATGTGGTAAGCATCAGAAGAACATAATATGAACTTAATGCGGTCTTCTACAACAATGGCATGGACCTACCATGTTTATAACTAAGAGGTGTTAGTTATGTTGTTAAATGAGGGCATTGTTACTATGTCCTTCTAGGTCAGGGGTGGTCCTCGAGAGCCATAGCATTGCGTGTTTTCTAATTATCCCTGCACTCCTGACTGCTTATTACCTGAATCAGATGTGCTCAGTCAATCAGAGCACATCTGATTCAGGTGATAAGCAGTGAGGAGGACCAGGGTTGGCCACCCCTGTTCTAGGTCATCTTGTGTCTTGCTTTGACCATGTTCTCACCAGGTTTTTTTCTAACATGTCTAAAAAATTGTGGTAGCACCTTGGCAATGGAGACAATACTACATCCTTACTGGTTCTTAGTGCGTTCACCTAGTTTTTTTTGTAGACATGGTGGGAACATGACCCAATGGCTAAGCTCAAATGATGTGGGTAGAAAAATCTGGATCATTGAATCTGACGCCAGGTCTAAGTTCCTGACTGTTCTTCTTTTGTCTTTCCATCACTTGCAGATGTTCGAGTTCTATGAGCGAGTGTCTGGAGCTAGAATGCATGCTGCTTATGTCCGACCTGGAGGAGTCCATCAGGTCAGTACACCGAAATTTAAAACCCTTTCCATCACTTGCAGGACCAAAGTGTAAGCATGTTTAAAAAGCTGAACTGAATCCAGGTTATTGTGTATGTTGTAGGATATGCCACTGGGACTCATGGACGATATCTACGAGTGGTGTAAGAACTTCTCAATACGCATCGATGAGGTGGAGGAGGTATGAATACGAATGTACTCGACTGAATGTTGACCTTAGCTTTTGGCTTGTACGTTTCAGATGTTGACACCTACTTTAGTTAGCCTGAATGCTGTGGATCATACGTTTCGTTAAGAACGATGTTAATATTGATTGGTTTTAGATGCTGACCAACAACCGCATCTGGAAGAACAGAACTGTTAATATTGGTGTTATTGGAGCAGAAGATGCACTCAACTTTGGCTTCAGGTACCAAATACAGACATTGTGTAGGATTTGAATTTGCATGTTCTATTCACTGTTTCTCTAGTTCAGCATAACAATGCATCATACATATCTTTTTATCTCTCTCTCTCTCTCTCTCTCTCTCTCTCTCTCTCTCTCTCAGTGGAGTGATGTTGAGGGGCTCTGGTATTAAATGGGATTTGAGGAAATCTCAGCCCTATGATAAATATGATGAGGTGGAGTTTGATGTGCCTGTGGGAAGTAACGGAGACTGCTATGACAGGTAAGTGTGATGATGCATAAAGGTGACGATGCATAAAATTAAGCATGTGCGTTTTTAAAGTGGCTTCGTGGTGACTTGGTGAATGGCACCATCTCCTTGCATATTCACATTTGGTGGTTTAGATGTCACCTCTGGTCTATTCAGGTGGAGTTTGTGTGTTCTTGTGCTTGGTGGGTTTCCTCTGAGTGCTTGGGTTACATCCCCAAGACCAGAGTTGTTGTCTAGGTTGATTGATTGATTGACATTTCCATATTGTCTACTGTGTCTGCTTGTACCCTGTAATGAATGACAGCCTTATCGTACACTCAGAGCAATTTAGTAATGCAAGTATATACATTTGTCAAATATAATTAACAAGATAATGTTTGTGTTCATACAGGTATCTGTGCCGAGTGGAGGAGATGAGGCAGTCTTTAAGGATCATGCTTCAGTGTCTTAACAAGATGCCGGAAGGAGAGATCAAGGTGGATGATGCTAAAGTCGCACCACCAAAGAGATCTGAGATGAAGGTATGCTGTTTGAGAATGTGTGTAATAGATTCATGTGATTATAACATTCATATAAAATAAGACAGTAACGTGAGACATGTACATCTAATTTCAGACAAGGAAAAATTGTGTTGCAAAAGAAAAAAAAAACATAAGAGCAATTCTGCCATCGCATTAGATTACGTATATACTTTAAATTATACGTCTCTGAAATAAATCCCAGCAATGAGACGTTTAAGAGGGTGAAAATGATTTAAGTGCTTACGATAATATAGAACAAAATATAATGTTCATTGCTGAGGTTAATATTGTTAGACAGTGCAGTTGAACCTTTTCAATAGTCAGCCGCAGACCATGATATCTTAAAAGGTTTTCTTGTATAACTGTAGAAACTAGATTTAATCATTCAGAATAGACGTTCAGTACTTTTTACATGAACAGTTAAGTCGAGCTATGGTTATAGCTTGAATACCTCAATTAATTGACTTGGGCTGTTTTGACACTAAATTGTCTCATTTCTGTGTTTTTGTAGGCAGTGTGTTAGTGATGGGTCGTTCATGAACGATTTGTTCTTTTTGAACGAGTCTTTAACATGACTCAAAAGAACGAGTAGTCTCAAAGTGATTTGTTCGTTTTCTACTGGGCGCGCATGCGCCATGCATTGCAGAACCTCCGTAGGTTATGTACGGGAAACTACCTATGAGTAGGTACTCTCGCGTCTTGGTCTGACTCGTTTGTTCTTTTGTCATGTGACTCCCATAGACGCTATGCAGTGCAGTACACAGGAATCAGAATTGAGCGATTCTTCTCATGAGTCTTCTGGTCCGAAGCGTTCGTTCTTTTGTCACGTGACTCTCCATCCTCCCATTTTATCCGGGCTTGAGACCGGCACTGCATCCACTAATGGCTGTAATATTTTCATTAGCCATAATTTGTGTATGTAGACCTGTTGGGGATCTGTTTATTGAAAATGTGACAATTTTATTTCACATCAAAAGATGAAATGAACTAAATGACTCAAAGAGATTCGTTCATTTTGATGAACGAGATTCAAAGAAGCGAATCACTAAAATCATCCACACTTCCCATCACTACTGTGTGCATGTGCTGTAGCAGGGATTGCACTAAATACTTGTGCACGGCTTTTAACATGTAAGGTATTTTTCTTTGTAGACATCTATGGAATCCCTCATCCATCATTTCAAGCTGTACACAGAGGGCTACCAGGTCCCACCAGGAGCTACCTACACAGCCGTTGAAGCACCAAAGGTGAGTTCATGTACAGAAATACAGTTCTTTACCTAGAACCATTTTGAAATCAATTAGTATTACTGTAGCAGCAAATGGAAAGCATTTAGCATACAGAAAATATTTTCTATTTTTTTCTCCATGTTAGGAAAGGGGTAATCATAGATTACAGTAATATTAAAAAGCAGTGCTAAACTTGATGAGAAATAAAAGTGCCTGGTGTTATAATGCACTAGCAGTATGCATGTAAAGATTTTCTTCTCTTAAAACACAAAAAAATTGGAGGCAAATCCATGAGCATACTGTAATTCACAGATGTTTGATGTATGATGATAGTTATTTAAAAATGCTGCTTTTTATATAATAGACAAAAACGTTTTCTAGTATGCTGCTGCTGATGAATGCAGAGTGATTGGAACAGATGAGAGGGGAAATTGAGTTACTGGTGTGGTTGTTCTATAAACAACCAGTTTAAGTTTTAGACAACTTGATCTACATCCTTAATTTTTATTTAATATAAAGTAATGGGTGGTTTGAGACTTTTCACATATTTAAAAGTCACAAAAACTCACATGTCAAACTTTTATTATTATTTTTTATCTTTTGCATTTTTCAATCCTGAAGACATTAGTGGACTTGGTGTTCTTTTTAGTTAATGAATTGATGAAAAATGAAATAATTATTACATCATGGGTTGCAACCCAGCGCTGAAATAAAATAATAAAAAAAATTAAAGAGTATTTTTAAGAGCCTTTTGCGTTGGATCCCCCCCCCCCCTTTTTTTCTTAAAAGTGTGGTGTTATTCTCTCAGGTCAGCAATCTAGGATTAATCTAGCACAGCATTGCATTTGAAACATTGTCATGCCAAATTGATACTTTCTTGTACACAAAGTAGACAAGCTGCTTCAAAATAAATCCTTGAATATCTATGAAAACACCCTGATCGTGTTTTCCCATTGAAACTTTTTGTTTGCCCATTGGAGTACAAAATGCAGAAAGTTAATCTGATTGCAACTTTCATGATTGTTTGTGTACATTATGCATGTGGCCCTCAGCACAGTGTTTTGAGACTGAAGCTAGTGAAATATGAACATCGTAGCCAATTTTAATGAAATCTACAAAGATCTTGTCTGTTGCATGGTAATATGCTTTCTTGATTAAAAAGGCAGTGTGATGTGCTGGCAGAAGTGCAAAGTTCTTGTTCTAAAAATACGGTATTTAAACATTACTATTTTACTCAGCAATTTTTTTTAAGGGGTGGGGCATTCAGTTTTACTTCCATTTGTTATGCATATAATTTGCATCAGGAAATTTTCTTGGCACTTTTCTACCAGGTTCTGTCTGGTGTAAAGATGTATATTTTTATAATGTGTATAAAACACTAACCTTGTTTTGTTTTCTCACAGGGGGAGTTCGGGGTGTATTTGGTCTCTGATGGCTCCAGCAGACCCTATCGCTGCAAGATAAAAGCTCCAGGCTTTGCACACTTGGTAAACAAATTATCTCATTCAAGACTAAAAACGCTACTCGTACCACTGTAATGTTGGACTGCAATACAGCGATGATAAAAGATACAGGTTTCTCCCAGTTTGCAGTGTGGATCCTTTAGTATTGTGGCACTCTTCTAGATTGAGGGTTGTGTCGTATGATGGAAATTTTACTTCATTGCTACTATATTCCTCATGTCATGTTTAATCAGCTGTCTATTTGATTTACTCTAATGTACTTTTTTTTTTCTTCTTTTTTTTTTTTTTTTTTTGCAGGCTGGTTTGGACAAAATGTCAAAAGGACACATGCTTGCTGATGTGGTGGCCATCATTGGTAAAGCGATTTATATGAATATTAACAACAAAACATTGCTTGTCGGTTAAGCTATCTGCAGAGCTAAGAGACAGAAATCGGAACATTCCTTAGGGTGTATTCATGCTCATTTGGGTTAAAGTCTAGTGATTGATTTGGCTAGTCTAAAACATTCTACTTATTTTCCTTGATGAAGTGCTTTGTTGCTTTGGCAGTGTGTTTTTTGGGTGATTGTTTTGCTGTATGATAAAGCTCTCAGTATTCAAGGTTATTACTTAATAGTACCATTATGTAGGTTTTGTTAGCCCAGCTTCTTTATCTTGACTCTTCTTTCAGACCCTGGTGTTTATCAATAGAAGACATATAACTATGTTGCAAATAAATAGCTTTAGGTTATGGCTCTTAAAAGGCTTACAGAAATGCTCATGTAGACATGACAATTTAAATTTGTTAGCCCTTTTCTAAAGACTGAGGGCTAACCAGGGCTTTATTTGACACCAAATGTCTGAGTTCCTGTTAGCGTTACTGAAAAGTTTAAAAATGTTTTGCCAAATTGAAAATTTTCTGTAGAATACAAGTTGAACCTATTCTTTTTGCATTTCTCTTTTAGGAACCCAGGACATTGTGTTTGGGGAGGTGGACCGTTAAATAATCCATTGTGTACATCCATTTTGTCTTTCAGATTCACTCTAATAATGTGAAAGACAACTTCAATCCAAATTCATGTATAAAAAACCTATTAAATTGAATAAATATTTTATGTCTGTGCTTGTTGCTGTTTGTATTTCTCATGTAGTTAGAAGGTCCAGTGTGAAGGTCCTTGCTTACAAACTTGAAAACACAGTGACATAAAATGCAAGAAAGAGGAGGTTGATTATTATGTAACAGTGCACCATACTGAAAAACCACACCACAAAAACTTCGCTTCAGTGGCATTTAATTAAAATAAAAGCGTTTAATGCTGAATGTGTGTCAGAAGTATTATCGACCATTTCAATCAACCATGTCAGTGCATTGCATTTTGCTGTACTTTGCGTGTGAAAGACAACAAAACCTATAATACTTTGTTGGTATATGTTAGTAACGTCACACAGTGAAAAAGTAACTATTCATTTGATACCTCTTATTTCATTTTATACTAATATTTTAAGTAACAACATTTAGCGAATTTAGCGATTTTAAATATTTAAATGCAAACTTTAACAGAAATTAGTGTAATACCTGGGAGGTAATTACCAAAACTGAATGTGATCACTGCATTTCACATTGATCTTCCACAATTTATTAAGAATCACACTGAAATATGATACCTGTCCAAACCCTGCCATAAACCAAACATAGGCTGTAATCATCAACCCATAATCCAATCCAAGTCTTATTCCTTAATAGCCTTTGCTTACTTGCTGCTCTCGGACTACAGTGGTCTTCAGAGGTGGGTAGTAACGAGTTATATTTACTTAAGTAACGTTCAGAAACTTTATTATTATTATTATTATTATTTTACTTCTATGATTAGTTTTACCGCACCATATACTTTTTACTTTTACTTGAGTAGATTTGTGAAGATGCCCTACTCTTACTCCGCTACACTCGACTTGTTACTTTTCTAACCGTTTATTCGACACTGGAAATATTATTTTGTGCTTGCCGGTGGATCTACCGCGTGACTGTGTTCCACCAATCAGATGTAGCAACAATAATCGCATGACTCCGATTGACCAATCAGCCACAATAACCACATGTGGTCAAATGACCAAACAGACGAGGGCAGGGTTATATATTTATGTTGAAACATGTTAACATATATAATTAGCTATATAAACAAATAAACTAGAGACTAAAAATATATATAATTTTCTTTCGTTTCTTCTGCTGGACACAGTTTATGGTAAAGTGAGACCTCTTGTACACATGTTCTAAAGTTATTTTCTATCAGCTGAGTCATTTGCAGGGCAACTGAACATACAGCATATCTTACACTGGAAATAGTCCACACTGTTCAAAAATGCATATGTTAACTTCAGTAGGTATTTATCTCAAAAGCCTTATATTGTGAAAAAAGGGAGATTAGGAAATTTGTGTTTCTTATTCCTTAATTTGCTATTTTTGTAAAGATATTTAATTTTATTCATTTATTTTATTATTTGGAAATGACTTTTCACCAAATACTTTTTACTCTGACTTGAATGATATTTTGGATGACTACTTTTTACTTCTACTTGAGTAATATTATTTTGTAGTACAGCTACTTGAGTACAATTTTTGGCTACACTACCCACCTCTGGTGGTCTTCACCTCTGCATCCTACAGCAATAGAAATAAGGCCTTGTTTCTAATTAATCATTATGGCCTCTTCAAGGGGACAGCGTATGGCTTTGATTGTATTCGGATGTGGAAATGTGTTTTAAGGGCAGTATGTGCAGAGAAAGCAGTAGTCTCAAAGTTTTACAAAAAGCCAAATGCTAACACACAAACTTTAAACAGTAACAACTGTTTCAAAGCCAGTATGCTGGAGTAAAAAGACAAAAGCTCTGTACCAAGTTCTGCACTTAATGAGGACACTGTAAGTGCACACAATATTTTGTGAATCAGCAGCACAGTGGTGTAGTGGTTAGCACCGTCACCTTGCAAATCCAGGGTGGAGGGATCGATTCCCGACCTCAGGTCTGCATCCATGGTCTTCCACAGTCCGAAAACATGCTAATTATTTTAACAAGCATTCCCAAATTGTCCGTTTTTTGAGTGCACGCACCCACCTTGTGCCCAAAAACTCACTGTACAGGATAAGCGGCATAGAACAATTATGAATAAATTTTGTTGATCAGTATAATTCGAGGCAGCACAGTGGTGTAGTGGTTCGATTCCCGTCTCTGTGTGCATGGTGGGTTTCCTCCGGGTACTCCAGTTTCCTCCCACAATCCAAAGGCATGTAGGTTAGGATAATTGGCATTCCAAAATTGGCCGTAGTGTGAGAATGAGTGTGTGCCCTGCGATAGATTGGCATTGAATATGTGTGTGCCGTGCGATAGATTGGCACCCTGTCCAGGGTTGTCCCCCGCCTTGTGCCCCAAGTCTCCTGGGATAGGCTCCAGGTTTCCCATGACCCTGAATACAGGATTAAGCAGTATAGATGATAAGTGAGTGAGTATAATTCGAAATGTATATAGTGAATATATAAAAGATGTCAACACTGCCGCTGTACATCTCCAGGGTTAGTGCTCTACATCTTACTTCTGGTGTGACATGATCTCATATTTGTTGGGTTTCCTGCAGGTGCTCCTGATTTCTGCCCACAGTCCAAATACGTGGTGTAGGTTGATTGGCATTTCCCCTGGCTAGTTTGCTAAGCCCCAAACTCCCTGTGACCTTACACAGTGGTGCAGACGATGGACGGAAGGATGGATAGAAAACCACTCTCATCATCCATTCTTATAAAAACAGTGCTTTTATTTGATATGCTGTGAAAAAATAATTACATAACATTTTTAAAAAAATATTGGAAAAAAGGATAATGAAATAAAAAAGGAAAAAGTCATTAACTTCTGTTGTACATCTGTAGAATGTTTCAACTATGAAGAACAGTACAGTAAGGTCAACATTTGCTTTCTAAGACACAAGTATACAGGATACAGTCCTACCAGCAGAATAAAAGTATCGGAGCAGGAACTTTAGGGAAGTAAAGGATTACATAAAGATATTTGTACACAAAGAGATACACACACCCTCACACACATACACACATCATTCTCCTCCAGCCTTAAATTGGCATATAAAGTGTTGGATTATAAAAGTCATGTTTTCCTAAGGCCACTCTTTTTTTATTTATTTATTTTTTCTTTTGAAATCAACATACATATTCATATATCTCTCTTTTTAGTCCTCATGGAGCTTCAGTCCATTGAGATGGAAGTTGGAGGAATGCCATGTCTTTGAATGTGGGTTAGGTGACACCTCCGGGACACGTTCGCTGCATACCATAAGGACATACTGATGGGCAGCACAGACAGGTATAAAGGTGCTATCTTGTTGATGATGAGCATCTCGTTGTGCTGAATGCTCTTTGGCACCATAGTCGACTCCAACCCGGTTTAAAGAATACAGGTCATTATTATTATCACCATTATTATTTTTTGTTTTCTTTTTACAACAGGTCGTTAAATCTTTAAAATCCATTGCCAAAGCTTAGTCCTTCTGCCAGTTTTCTCTTGCGCCGTTGAAATGTAACAATACTGCATTGAAAGAGTGCATCACACTGAATGATATAAAATAATACTTGAAATAGGAGTAACACATGGGAACGTATTTACAAGACTCCTTTTAATTGAAAGGCGTTGAAACCCAGGTGATGACTATGGACAGTACCTCACTGTTCCATGATGGAGAATGAGACAGATTGTCTTCATCTTCACCATCAACATGATCGCGATGTTAACGTCCTTCAAAACCTGTCCGGTTTCATTTCCATTTATTGTTAAAACAAAACAAAACAAAAAATTGTTCTCCAACTTAGGTGTCTGTGTTTGGCACAAGTAGCAGGTGTGTCTTTGTGATATTATGTGTGTTGGAACAGTCCCCAATGTATTAGGTATTGATAAACTTCACATCCTAATATATATATGCGTAGAAACATTCTGCTCTCTGGGAAAAACCCTGAGAACCCAAAACTGTCAAGAAATCCAACCAATAACTGAGAAGTTCAGCTCCACCTGGTTCGTTACAGATGTCTTATAATAAGGTGACAGCATAGCAGCCTGATCCGAGATCAGTATGTGTACCTAAGGCTGGGGCATATAATATATATTCTTTCAATCTTTTGCAGTCCCATACCCTTCAAAACACCCCCCCCCCCCTCCATCACCGTTATTACTGTTAAGTCCAGAAACAACAAACGCAAACAAATCTGCATATTTCCTTGTTTGTTGAGGTGAATATCACCTAAATAAAGACTGACACTTTAAACGATGAACCTTTGGTCCACAATTCTTTACAGAAATATGAGAGAGAAAAAAATAATAATTTTTGTATTTCGGGACTAGTCAAAACACTCTAGCCTAGTGTGCAAATGAGAGATTACAGGTAGATTATAAGGGTAATAATCTATGCTAGAATACTGGAATGCAGTGCAAACAATTACCCCACTACAAAGCACCGTGGAAACGAGTGGGGAATTCAGAGATATACATATATATATTTATTTATATATAGACACACATATACCGTATATATATGCAGCTATACTGTATGTGCTCGAAGATCAACTAATCACCATGTAAAAAAAATCACTTTGAAAAAGAAACAAAAAAACATTGGTTTACTATGTTGTCCCCCATGCACATCCCACTACCTAGTTCACCAACCCACTGGGTTGTTCCATCCTGGAAAGTAAAAGAAAGAAAGAGAGAACGAGGGAAAGAAAGAAAGAAAAAAAAAAAGAAAAAAAAAATAGCTGTCATTGGCCTTGGCTGATGGCTTCCTGAACTGGTCTCAATTCCTTCCTTATGCGTCTATTGTTTTATCGACCAAAAACAAAAAAATGTTCCAAAGTGCTTCAATTTAATGACATGACTTACGACTTTGTAATAAAAGGAATAACTGAGACAGGTTTTGTGTTTTGTTCCTAGAATTCTTCTAAATGATAAGGCGTGTAGCCCACTTCATGAGGTAGCTCAGCAATCTAGAATACTGACTAGATACTAATGAATAGGTAAAGCAGGTAAGTGTATTGACCTTTCATCACTTAGTGTCCAATCGATCACACGTAACTCAATCGGGCGGGGTGTAACGATACACGGAATTCAGACAGCCGCATCAGATGCGTAAGTGTCGCCTGAATGTGTGTGTGTCTTAGCTTTCCGTTATCTGTTGATTAAAACACTGGGCACGATAAAAAAAAAAAAAAATTTAAAGCACGATAACTGGAATGCAGCGATGACACTTCAGACTCTTAGCAGCATATATGACTAAACAAAAGCTGTGCGTTAGAACATAATGCAATGAAACGGCTAATTTGACATTTGCTCTGACCTTGTGCAATACAGGTGTTTTTTTTATTGTCCAAATTCTGCTGTTGTGCACTAAAGTGTCCGGCAGCTCTCTGAAGCTCAAGCATGTTTTTGAATCCTGTAATCCAGATGTGCGTTCCTTATGTTGTATTGTCTAGTTCTATAGGAACTTTAGGTGACTATCCATCAAAGTTATGATGGATGAGTTATGTACTTACTGGACAATTCATGATGGACAAGTTATGTACTTATGTAAAGCCACTGTATTTATAGATTTGTACAAATTTTCTAGTTTGTGTTGATGTCAGCCAGTGCTGCTGATTAGTTCATAAAAAAGCAGCCTGCTTTAGAAAAGGTCCTGCTTTGAGCTACTTTGACAGAAGATTTATAATTAATTATTTGCTATGCATTACTTCATGCCAAACACCTTAAAGCCTTGTATCGAATGATACAACGCGATAATGCCGTATCGTTACACCCCTAATGCTTTGGTAGCCATGGAAACATGGTCATATAGTGTTGTGCTTTGTTTGGTGCTTTGCTCGTGGCTGGATGTGACGAATTAATACAAGTCTATAAGACTCTTCAGGAATCATCACCGTGCCACTGCAGGTCTACTGAACATGTAATCTGTGTTATATTGCTTTCTTAGTTTTGCCTTGAAAAGGTGTGGAGACGAGTTAAAGAAGCCATTAACAAGAATTCATACAAAAGGTCTTCCATGACTACTACTGCCATGTAGTTTCATCACACACGAACATAGCAGCATCTATCACTTCTCAAGACGTGTCTGTGGTCATGCTGAGTCTTGAATTAGAAGATCTTAAATCCCGTCATTAATGCTACTTTTTCACCTTGATTGTGACTTTCGCTAAGAGCTCCTTGAGCTGAGGAAACAAGCAGAAAAAGCTGAAAAGAGAATTCCCTCACCACTTAAACTTCCTCCCACTCTCTCCTGCGCTTTCTCATCTCATTCCTACCACTCATTCTCTCTTTCTTTACTACTTCCTCCTGTGTTTGTCTGTGTGCATGTGGTCAAGTGTGTGCGCCGAAGTGAGGAAGAGCAGCGCAGCGTGGCATTATACTTCTCCTTCTCCTTCAGACGTGTGTCTGCATCCTCTGCGTGTGTCGGTGGGAATAGTCGGAATGCTGCGAGGTGTAGGAAAAGCGTGTGGAGCTACCGTACTTCCCGAGTCCGCCCTCCGGGGTCGCAGCGGTGCCTCCAACACTCACACCCGGCCCCACGCTGTACATCTCGTACGCCGCGCCGCTTTCTAACGGAGCGAGGCTGGGAGGGGCGAAGCCTAGACGATACGTGGGGTAGTGCGACGGGTAGCTGTAGTTCTCATAGGGTAACTGTGGTGTCGTGTCTAGGAGAGCGCATTCAGCTGCAAAGTCACCCGTCTGAGGCCCGGAGCTGGGCGGAGGCTGCTGAGACTGACTCGGTCTGGTGAAGGTGTTGAACTGGGCGTAGCTGAGTCTGGAAGGAGGTCGAGGGTCGTAGCAGCCGGCTCGTGACCCAGGAGCCAGGCTGCTCGGTGTTCCGGGACCCGCCGTGGCTCCGGTGCCTGAGCTACCACTGACAGTTGTAGCGCTGCCTGGTGCTGTAGAGGTTCGATAGTCTGAGTAGTGCATGGAGCGGGAGGCAGGGCGGCCCTCGTCGTGGGTGGAGGCGCGCACGTTGTAATAGCCGTTTGTCGGGTCCTGTCAAGAGGAAGAAAAAAACAGTGTACAGAGTAATAACGTGGATGAATTTTGTGTATATGGGTGCATATGCCGATTGCAAAAGTTTGCATCCCCCATGGTTTCTATCTAGAAAGAAACAAAACACATCAATAAGGGAAAATAAAAGTTTTACTAGTTTTGCTTTTGAAGAAAGCTAGTTATTATACGTGGCAAAGATGTTGAGAAGACTTTTATGAATCACTTTCTGCAACATTTTCAACCCATACAGCATTACACTGACTGATGCAGTACATGTTCATGTACATATGATGTCCTGGTCATTAAACAGTGTGGGCGTGTATAAGAGACTCTCATTTACCTTGATCTCATAGTCCTGACGTGTATCCAGGGTGTCACTGCGTAGATCCGGTTTGATATCAATGTCATCTTTAAAAGGCTGAGAGGAGGGAGAAAGGGTCACAGAGGGCAAGAACTAAACAATAATCGACAAACCAACCAAGAGGGGGTCAAAAGCAACGCAACGGGGGGGAAATGGGTTGGATGGAGATAAAACAGGAAGAGAGGGAGGTTGAGAAAGAAAGGAGGATTAAATTCAGTTTATCAGTGTGGAAGTTTAGTAGAAGTACAGGGAGTAAGACTTATGGGGTTTCAAGATGATGTAGAACACAGCTCATATTAATACATAGTACGTCTGGCAGAAAAGTCAGAGTTATACAACAACCACAAAGTTGCAA
This sequence comes from Clarias macrocephalus, assembly GCA_011419295.1. Taxonomy (NCBI): domain Eukaryota; kingdom Metazoa; phylum Chordata; class Actinopteri; order Siluriformes; family Clariidae; genus Clarias; species Clarias macrocephalus. The sequence continues at coordinate 82,100 of JAAGKR010000262.1, forward strand.
ATTCATATCTTTGATACAAGGTTAAGTGTCACATTTATGCAGGCTGTAATATCCCTGGCCTGTCAGAACGTCCTGTCAGTGCACCGCAGAGGCACATCCAGATACCTTGATGAATATACAATGGGACACTTGGGTTGCCTCTGCGATTTATGTTCAGGGATTAGGTGTGTTGTTTCTTTACTTTACTCAAAGAATACAGCACAAGAGATTGATTTTTCATATAGACAAGTGGGAGGTTCTGATTTGTGTTTTTATTATTTGCGGTTGTAATTATAGTTTTGATCAAATCTAAATATGACCCCGTTTCCTTCTGCTTAGATTCCAGCACAGCTGTATGATATATGGCTCAGGCTACAGCGCAGTCTGTACTGACATGGAGCAATATTTATCTACATTTTTCAGTGCTTAATGGTGTACACATTTGTGTTAGCAGTGAGACAGATAGCCTTGATATGTTTTCACAAAATTACATCTCATAAAATAGACTGTCTGTTTAATAGCTTTTAGAGTTGTAGCTATTCCACAGTTCATGTAATGATGTAATGCACAAACCATGCTATGAGCAAAACACTCACACAACACCTCATGCACTTACGACTCTCCTCGGAGTTGGCTGTGTTAGGTATACCGCTTTCATGCCTGCTTTTACATAATACTTAAAATACTGTATACTGTTCAGATATTTTAAACTGTCTTGCATATCGGAAAATATCGACTTACTGAGTACATAGCCTTAACCATGCGGCTTGCTGTGGAGACGCTGGCTGAGTCCTCCTCTAGACTGTGGGTTTCTTTATTTATTGTCTCCACCTTGATATCTGGCTTACCGAGTGTGACCCCGCGGCGACCTGGGAACAATACAAATAAACCATTTTTTACATTTCTTAGACAGCTCTACTGAAAATCATCACATCTGTGGATCTGTATTGTGATATGACTTTATTCATACACACTTTATCCACAGTACAGTGAAAAACAAAGTTATTAAGCCCATAAAAATATGTTTTTTTTCCCCTGAGTTTTCTTACTTCCTTTCCGCTGACGATACAGGAACAGGGATAATGCGAGGATACAGAGCACTAGCAGAATGGAGCAGCCTACAGTACTGCCTGCAATGATGCCGACTGGGACAATTTCTGTGTGAGAGAAATGAGAGGTCCGGGTTAAACTGCTATTTCAAAATGCTTTACTGTACAAGGAGCTGTCTTAATATTTAAACATACTATCTAAGTATGACAAAATTATTATATTATAGTAGACATATGACGATGTAGAAAAAACAATAATCACAGAAATCACTCATAGTTTTTAATATTGTTAATCAGCATTGATTGAAATGTTAGCAAAAACACACAGGGGTAGCTCGTGGTCAAGCCAAATGCCTAAATGTAAATGTAATGTAAATGTCATTGGAGGACTGCTTAACAGGTCCCAGGTTCAAACCCTACCATCACCAACTTGCCAATATTGGGCCCTCAAGCAAGGCCCTCAACTGCTTAGATGTATACTGAGGTAACAATATACTGTAAACGACTCTGGATAAGGGTGTCTGACAAATGCCCTCCAAGAAATATACTGATCCCTACCTTAATTCAGAGACAGCAATAAAGGTAATTGTGATTTTCATACATTTCAATTTTGCTCCACTAGGTGGCGACATAAACATCCTATCTCCATAGAGGGCTAAAGAAAATTTAACCATGTGTGGAATAAAATGTCTCAGGACAGAAAAAAAAGTTTACACATCCTCTGTGGAACAGTGTGGAACTGGTTCAGGTTTCTTAAATAAGATATTAAAGCAGCGGAACAGTTGATAGACTGTTATTTACAACCCCAAATCCAGTGTTTTAATTTGTTTACAAGACAAATGTTTACTCATATTAAATTAAAATTGCATGATTTTCCAAATGTATGTCCCTTTGGTTGAAAAGTTGTTAAAGTTATATTTCAGTTATAATTCTTGATCAATAAAAATATATAACACCAGCATAAACCTTTTGTTTTCTTTAGGATTTACATAAAAAAATCAGAAAATGCACATAATATTTATTTATTTAAAAAAAACTCTTTAAATTGGTGCAACACAAGTAATCGCATGAAAATTGAAATCACACTATGGATGCGTGCAATTATTTTATTGCGAAAGGCCGCAATTTATTAAAGGCAATATATATATTGTCCATAATTAATTAATTAATTTTTCATTTATTAGTTTGAGGTGCTAAATAAATAATTAGAAACATCCTCTAAATGAGATGTGCCATTATTTGCTGTTAGCTTTTAATAGTTACATATCACAGTTTAAATCTCAATATGTGTCAAAATACAATAATTTGATACAGTAATGTGATTTTTTATTTTATTTTATGAAATCATGCAGCCTTTAAGCTTTAAATGTATTTCAATGATGTGTGGAAAAAACATTTAAAAAATTTCCTATTACCCAAATGTAAATTTAAATATGTATGTTTTTGTCCATTAAGTGACAATTTATGACCTTCACAAATAGAATGAAAACTATGTCTGAAAACTGAATAAAAGCATCATCATCATCATAGTATGCACCGTAAACTCACCAGTTTCTTCCAGAGCGATGATCATGGTCCCTGGGCCGAATGCATTCCAGGCCGTGCAGTTGTAGGTGGACTGGAAATCAGACTCGATGACGTTGTTGATAGTAAGAGTAGACAATACTGCTCCTTCATCAGAGGACTTACTCTGCTCCACCGTGTAGCGTTCTGGTAGAGTCCCTTTCTCTTTCTCCCACACATTCTCCTTCCATGCCCACACCTGAATCCAACAGATCACATTCATTTATTTACTTACTAATTACAAAAGCAAATCAATAATTAGATATTCACGTGTCTTAAATAATTATTATTGTTAAAACATTCTTAAAACAATACAGCTACTTTATTACATACAGGCTTCATACAGATCATTTAAAATTAAATTAAGGATCCAGATGCACATGCAACATTGCTCACAAAACAAGGCCTAATTTTCCAGGAGAGTAATATGAACCACGGCTTCTGTAGGTGTAACTGTGGAGAATTTCAATGTCTGCATGGCAGACGATGGAATTTTTTAAAGCAAACATTAGATTCAATCAAGATCATTCTATTATAATTTAATAAGTTCTAATAATATAACTATTATAAGTTCCATATTTAGTGTCTCTCTACCATCTGAACCACTTGCTATTTTCCATTGTGATTGCTATTGCTTTAAAAAAAATGTTTTTTATATATTAGTGCTTGAAATTCAATAAAAGGACCATACAGATATAATCACAGTTGACAGCTCTTACATAGAAAATACTTGTAATAGTTAGGAAAAAATGCCAAAAAATGGAAGGAACAATAAATAACAATATCAAAGATATCAAAGAGATCAATCAGCAAATGGACTGAAAAAAATAAAGACCAGTACAAACAAACAACAACAAAAAAAAAACAGCAATAAAAACAATAAACATTATCATCACCACTGACACACTTATCGTATGGTCCATTTTTTCAGATTGATGTCTCAGATCTGGGAGAGCCAAAAGTTTATCTATGTTTTATACCACAGCAACAGAATGTATTTATTAGCAATAAAAGACAATAATTTTCTAATTGATCATAAAATACATATAAACAAGGACCCAAGTCAAAACCTTTATTAAAGTATTTTGGAATGTACCCCTTCCCAAAAATGCTTAATATAATCGCAGTGCCAAAACGAATGAAGACTGACGTTAAGGACACAGATCTATTTTGTTTGGGTACGTTCTGTGTAACCGCACTGGGGTGAAGTTAATTTTATTAATATACTTTTAAAATGCACCCTTTTCCTTATTAAACACCAATCTGTCTCCCCAAAATACACGCATCAGGTCTCTTTCCCCAATGCCCTGTAAGCCTGTTAAGGATGAAGGGCGTACGTTTAATAGTGCCTTGTATACTCTAGAAATGAAACCCTTGGGAGGGTGATGATCAACAAGCATTCGCTTAACCTCAGACACATCAACATCTCAAGAGTCCTTTCTCTGTTAGTAAGGTGAGACAAAAGGAGTGACAAAATTCTAAATTTGTACTGACATTGCAGGTCTGAGGATGCCATTAAAACACACTCAAAGAACAAATGGATTCATTGGGTACCCTTAAGGGAAAAAATATGATGCAACATATTTAATGCAATATATTAAATAATCCATTTCCATATATAGGAAACTAATGCTTATATTTATTACTATATTGCAATATATGATGGGACCATGTATGGATATAGATATTAAAATGCAGTCAAAAACCATTAAATTTATACTTATAATTGTTTTATTGCAACATTATTGAAACTTTTTGCATGTTTAAGTATTATACACACACTTTTACTTTGTCAGCGTGCTCTGATTAAGGAAACTTCAAGGTGAGATCTCATGTTAATCTCTTCTTTTTCTCCAGGACAGAAATGAGCCATCTTTGAGACTTGAATGAGATTTAGGGTTTTTTTTTTTTTTTTTTTTTTTGCATCTTCTCAAAGGTGTCTCAAATGTGGCTCATTACCTCAAAATCTCAGAGATAGTTTATATTTGTCTTGTGTGCGACATATTTCAGAAATGAGCCATGAGACATGAATGAGATTTTAGCCGTTTTGTCAATCTTCTCAAATGTGCCTCAAATATGGCTTTTGCCAAATTTTATTTGCGTAAGGGTAATCCTGTATTTATTTAACTATGAGAAACCCAGGTTTTTTTAATGAAGCAGAAAATCTGAATTTAAAGCAATCTGAGACATTAAAGAAAATGTTCTTTTTTCCTTTATATAAAAATACTTTGCTTCTGCTCTTAATATTTCTGCACTCCCGATAACAGCCTCTCACATTCACACACCTGTCCTTCACACACATGCGCCTCAGTTACCAAAATGGCTTTTCCGTGCTAAAACAAAGGGCTTTGAAGATGGTGAGAAAGCATCACACTTCTTTAAACTCTGCTGAAAGGTGCTGTATTATTCATACTGAACTATGAACACGTTTCAAAAATTCAGAACCTGGCACGTTCGCAATACGGTTCCATTTACTGCACAAGCCAGCAGTACACGCAGACAAGAAAATGAGGGGGAAAACGCTCCGCTCCTGTGTTTCATATTTCATAAATCTCTTTTCTGAGCTGCATTAGAGCTTTGGCTGCCAGTCATTTTACATTACGGTCATTTAGACAGAAGAGAGCTCTAAATGGACAGTGCTGAGTTACAAGTTCAGTCGACTACACGGAGCTTGGTTTGCTCGTCTGCTCTGACATTCACTCATTATTAATGTTGCTTACATGGACTTTTTGAACTTTGGATACTATTTGGTACATCCAGACATGTTAGCTCCAAATATACACTGTTATACAATAGTAGTGATGAAAGAGCTTTTTTGTGTAATTCTACTATTTTAAGCCAAGGTTACCCCGAGGTATGCTGTGATATTTCCTGTTGAAACCTCCTGACCAAACGGCTCAGGGCTAAAAGCGTTGTTCAAATGGGTTATTTTGAAGAATCTGAAGGTTAGAGGAAGTGTATAAGTTCACAACTTCAGGGCATGCACAACTTCTGTACAAGTACTCCATTCTTCAACAGATAACTAAAAAATGACAGCTATTCATCCAGACACTTACAATCTTGTCAGGTGCAGGAGTGCTGGCGATGTAACACTTGACCTCGCCTCTCTCTCCCCTTACTGCATACTGGACTGGCTCACTGGATATAATTGGGGGACCTGCAAAAAAAAAGAAAAGAAAAAAAAAGCTTTTCTTATTTCTTGCTTTCTTGGACACAATAATTGAACATTTGCAGCATTTAAGCATCTTAACACTTGTTAGATTGGCAGAAAAGCACTTCATAGTGTGGTGTATTACAGAACACTATCTCTAATCATGACTAACGATTAACCAGCACCAGCTTCATACCGCTTTTTAGCGCTTATTTAATATAAATTTATCCTTTAGCATTTATAAGAGGCTTATAGCCTATAATATCCGCTATAAAATTGTTCATGCATGCTAAGAGGTTTTCAGTCTCCTATTTAATTACAGTTTCATACTTTCTGGCTGAGTTACTGACCATTGACAGTGAGAGAGACCTCTGTTTCCCCCACTCCGATCCTGGGCACTATGGCCTTACACACGTATTGGCCAGCATCAGCCTGGTTCACTGACTTCAAATACAACTGGTTATTGTTACTCAGCACCTACAAAAAGACAGAGGAAAGGGTTATATCTTGTAAAAATACATTTCATTACGGCAACAGCAACTATGCTGCGGCACCTTTACAACCTCAATAACATGAGATGTCTCAGTGAGTAACTGAAAAAACAAACTGGCATGGAGAGCACTGGGGAGCGAGAGTGTACGTTTTATTTTTTAACCACACCAGGAGGCCGCGATTCATGTCAGATGGATGAACCCACTCTCGAGAGTCAACAAAGAGAATATGTTGAAGGGAGACAGACGGGAAGAGGAATAACACTGCTGGAAATGACATCTTAGCGAGTGAAAATATCTCTAATTGTTCTGGGTTTTTTTCTATTATAATATTATCATAAGACACATATTATTAAACATATTTTAAGACTTCTTGTTCCTAATTTCAGGCTTGAATTAGTCTTGTTCTAAAGTGGCAGATCATTTTGCTCATTTTGCAATACGCAATGCATAAAATAAATAAACAATGTCTCGAAATAGGTTTAATAATCTTATATGTGGTTTATTGTACTCTTATAATAGTAAATAGTATACAACTTTGACTATATTCAATATAAAAATGGTGTTCTAGTAAAAACTACCTTTGTTCCTCTATATAAACCCGTGCTACATTAATGCACTTTTTCCAGTGTTTCACTAGTGCTTGGACACCATCAATGATAGAAAGTTTTCTCAGTACACCGTAGCCAAGATTGCACTGCCTGTTTCACGTCTGAAACGCTGGCATTACAAAAACTCCTTTAATGCCCCTTTCCCTTAAAAAAAAAAAAAAAAAAACAGCCTGATTGGATCTGTTTTTGCAAAACAGCACATTACAGAAACCTTTCTGGGAGTTACTGCCACTTCCGCCATACAGTTCTGACCTCTTGCACATGTTTGAGTTCCTGTGAGGCCAGCATTTCAGATGTGAAGCAGGCAGTCTGATCATGGCTCCAGTGTACTGAGAAAACTTTCTACCTTGATGGTATCCAAGCACTATTGAAACTCTGAGATAAGTGCATTTGTGTAACATGGGATTGTATAGAAAAATAAAGGTAGGTTTTTAATCTCATAACTGTGTTCTGTTATGGTGCAATCAGAAATCCTGGTTTGACTCGAACGCCTGTAGAACCCGCCCACGAATGTAATACAAGGCTGCAGCTTTTAATGTAATAATCCCACAAACTTAATAAATTTCACATAAACCTAATTTTACATTTATGGGAAGTTATTACAATTTTGAAAACTGAGGATTTTCACCTTCCCACAAACATAACAAATCCCTGCAAATGGAACAGCAACTGGTATTACGTTTGTGGGAAATGTATTATGTTTGTGTGATTATTACATTAAAAGCTTGGGATTTTTATTACGTTTGTGGGCTGTTATTACGTTGGCGGGTGTTACCAATGCCCCTTGTATTTTCACTCGCTAAAATGTCAGTTTTTGCAAGTAAGAGAGATGAAATGTAGAAATAATAATAATAATCTTAATAATAAGTGGTCTGGGTCAGACTTCTTACCATGCTAGACCCCTTCTTTGTCCATGTGAGGGTGAGAGGGGGGTTGCCTGCCCACTTACAGTTCAACGTGACATCAGAATCCATGTCCACTGTCACTGGCTTAGGCTCTACCACCAAGATAGGACCAACTTAGAAGAAAGGGGGGAAAAAAATGTTAGAGCGTTTTACTCATGTTGGTTTTATAGCACTTTGAAGTGGCTGGATTTAAAATTTGGTGAGCTTGGTTAGTGGCGGTTTAGCTTGAAAGTTACAGTAAGTCTATACCACAGCACTGGTGAATTCTTAAATTTGATTGGTCTAAATTTCTAATACAGCTGATCTGAGAACAGTCTGGTTACAGCAAAGTGTAAAAAAGAGATTTATATTAATGTTATCTAACAAGATACAGTTATTGCTCTGGATCAACTTTCTTAAAGGGTGACTTTTATGAACGTTTATGTAATAAGGCTTCATTCAATGGCAGTGGTTTGAGGTGAAGTTTAAATAAATAAATAAATAATAAAATAAAAAGGTGACTTCTTTTTTTCCTTCTTCTTAATGTTAGGAAAATGAAGAAACAGAGGTTGGTAAAGGAATCAATGTTTACAGCTAGTAAAACGACCGAGTTGATTCCTTTTGATTCTCACATTAATTTCACTCATTTTCTTTTGATCCTGTTAAGCTGCTTTGCGTCAATTATCATTATTAAAAGTGCTACGTGACTATCATTAAATAAGGATATATAACAACTGTTAACGGGAACTAACCTGCTTAAAACACTCAAGGATCTCCTATTATAAGGATATAATCAGCTGTGGGATGGTAACACTATCACATCGCAATCATACAGTAAGTTGAGCTTATTAATGTCACTTTTTCAAAATGTAATTATATCAGGGCTGTGAATTAAACCGGAATCCGATTATTAAACTTACAGTGGACGTCCACCAGTATGCTGACGTTGGTGCTCCCCACAGCGTTGAACACGAGGCAAGAAACTGGCTCGGTGAAAAAAGAGTGGTCGGCTTTAGTGACAAACACGCTCTCTCTCGCACCCTGGATGACCACGCCGCCTTTAGCCCATCTGGTGAGAAAAGTGTGACAGGATGAAGACAAACATTGAGAAAAGTGCTACACAGAGGTGAGTGAAACAGTCTTTTTCATGTTTTATTACCCGAAGGATATAGTCTCTATTTTCAGCCTTTCTATTTTCACATTTGCCTTCATTTCCGACACACTGTATTGCACCTTGCACTGACTGCTGATGTGTTTCTCAGATAGAACAGTAGGTACAGTACTAGCTCTAAACCGACACTGAACAAGGGCATCTTTCATTTGAATAGATCACAGTGTGAATGTCGCACCATAAAGTTTCAGCAAGTGTGCACAAACAACAAATGACAAATAATACAAAATTTGATAAGCTGGTCACAGAGGCCGAGTGCATGGGCTTTCTCGTTTTAGATGAACCATCAAGAGAAATCCCACTATGTAGTAAAGTAACAAAAGCAGTGTCAAGCTCAACATCAACACTAATTAGATGGTTATTAAAAAAAAAAAAAAAAAAACATACTTATAGCCCATAACTGGGGGGTTGGCAGTGGCTTGGCAGGTAAATGTCACTCTCTCTCCTTCCAGCACAGACCGTGGTTCAATTGATAACACCACCACAGGAGGATCTGTTACAATCAGGGATATTATAATGAAATCAAACGGCCACAATGCATTTTTAACCCGCAATACTATACTAGTATGAGTATATCCTTAATCGTAATAGCACATCAACATATAAAGTATGATGTTCTTTATTTGGCATGGACATTGCTGGAATTTACACAGAAAAAAAATCATTCTATACTACTGTGTCCAGCTAACAGACTTTTTATCGTACAGTTCCACATAGGAAAGCCAAAGGAATGTGTGTGAGAATGCTAAATGTGTCGAAACTCACGATGGACATTAAGGGTGATAGCGGTGCGTTTGCCCAGAGGTGCAGCCTGGTTGGTGGCCACGCATGTGAAGTTTTTTCCTGTGTCTGTGTCCACTGGGACAACAGGTAGGAAGCTGCGCGTGGTTACTCGCTTCCTATCCGGTAGCACCTCCTACACAGGGAGAAAGCGAGAGAAGAACAGAACACATACGATTTAGAAATCCCGTTGGTTCATTCCGCACATATGAAGCAAAATCTCGATCCAAGAACAACCAGATCTGAGTGAAACGGGTTAAAATGTTGATGTCTTACTGTTGTGCTGACTGCCCCCTCTACAGGCAGCCCGTCTTTTTGCCACTCTATAACCGCAGGGGGTTTGGCTCCACGCGACACACAGCTCAGGTTGTAGGAAACCCCTGCAGTGAGGAGGATCTCCGGGGATCCCTCGATAACTGGCTCATCAGGGGGAACTGCACGGGAACACAAAAGAATCATACAAGGAATACACGCCCGACATAAACTATAATTCCTGCACATTGTGTAGTAGACGTCTTGATGTGTGAGTCAGACGACATACGTACATACACATACATATTATACGATTGCGTACAGTTGCTTTTGAGTTGAGTGGGGTTTAATGTACTGAGAAATCACCAGAGAGACAGGCCAACATTGAAATATAGCTAATGTAATATGTCAGAAATCAAATCATTTTATGGCACACATCAGTACAGCCAGCAAAAAAACTGACTATATATCTCTCCATATATCTATCTATACACAAGTTTAGATGAAAAATTGAAACAAACAAATATACATTAATTTTGCCTTCAACCCTAGCCAGCGACTCCAGGGCATTAAAATGTACTTATACCACTTCTGTACTAGTATTTCAGTGGTGAAAATATTAAGTAATTCCAGTAAAAATATTTGATAAAAGATTTTGTAATTAATATCAATTGGTGCAGGTGTTTGTTTACATTGAGCAATTAGCTTATTAGAAGCTTTTTTTAAAGTAGATTATTAAATCCGGCACATAACTGTTCATAGCATCGCTTTTACTAAACATTTTGAGTTCACTTATGGTGCCGGTTTAACTTCAGGCAAATAGCAATGTACTGCCAATGTTTTCATTAAAATCTGTTGTGCTTGATGCTGAGACAAATTCTGGCTGGACAGACATACAGGAAATTTTCTGGTACTGGTTTCGGGGCCGCCAAGTTCTGACCAATACATAGACCAAAACTTTGTTTTATTTATATAGTTATATACTGTATATGTGTACAATACCAGACAAAAGTTTGGACACAAGGTTGGATTTATTGTCTACATTGTTTAGTTTATTGTTTAATATATCCTTGTTTGATCTGGAAGGTGACCTTGGGTGACCAGAAAGGCGTCTATATTATTATCATTATTATTATTATTACTATTATTAGTCTAAAACAATACTTGATTTTTTCAAAACTATGAAATACCACATATAAAATTAGGTAATTAAGTGACAATAACAACAACAAAAACAGTCAGTTGTTATTTAAAGACATGAAGGTTTGTTGTTCGGGAATAGTTTTTGCAAGAACAGTATTATCAAATGCATTTGCAAAACCCATCAAGCACCATGATGAAACTGGCTCTCATGAAGACCTTCCCAGGTAAACAAGACCAAAAATTACCTCTGCTGTATAGGAGAAGTTCATTTAGAGTTACCAGTCTCAAAAAACACCAAATTTTGATGAGAACCGTTGTGAAGGCTATACTCCATATCAGCACTCATGAAATGCATCTTTTCTAATCTATTTAGGAAAGAACTAACTATTGCGTAATAGCCGCTATCATGTTTGTATTTAATACGATCTAAATATTATATGTCAAAGTTACACTGAAGAAACACTGCGCAACTCTGATTTCTGCAGTCGATGCATTTAACGTGGAAACCTCATATATTTATCACTTATATAGTTACTTCACAAAACTTTACAACATTCTTGATTGTGTTTATAGATTTTAAAAAATATGATTAGTATAGATCTATAAAGTCTTTTAAACATTACAAACAGCAGCTTTAAAACTAACAATTCAAAAGGCCTTGCTTTTCTGTAGCTGTATTTTATTAGATAACAAGCTGGTGTAATATTTCCTCAGCAATGTACCTAACGCAACATACTTTCTCACTACCTACACACACACACACACACACACACTTACTGAGAACGGTGAGTTTGGCTCTGCGGGAGCGCAGGGCAGCCTCTGTAGCCTGGCACTCGTAAAGAGAGTCATCTGAGAGTTCGGCTGATGAGATCTCTAAATTGTACTGCCCCACATCCACCAGCCGCAACACACGGTACCTCGGCCAGGCTAAGACATAAAACACACACACATTATGCTGTTTTCTTTTTTTCCTAAGACAATTAGCATTCAGGTACATTTTTCACATGGAGTATATGATATATGAACAAAGCATTACACTCTGAATACTCTCTGATTTTACTTGCTTATTCCATTCATTCACAGATATGTTAAATGACAGTAGGATATAACATTAATAGTGAATTTTCAGACTTGGTTTCAAACCAGAGAGTCTGCACGTGCACACACCCAGTCATGTATGACATGTTGCGGGTGACCACTAGGTGGCAGAAAAAGCTGTTTTCTTCGGCGGTATAAAATATGCTCGCATTATGACAGGCATTTTCTAGCGGCTGTTGCAAGAGAAATGACAGAAATACTGCTGTGGATTACATCATTCACTCCCCTCAATTCACCAGAAACTGCTTAAGTTAGCTGATTTACTGTACCCTTGAGTATTTGTGCCTCTCTGCAATTGTGTATTGCGTCCATTGTGTTCGCTTTTTGTTATTACCCGCACGTGCGATAAGAATGTGTGCGTGCGTGTGCGCGTGTGCTTGCATGCGCGCGCGTTTGTGTGTGTGTTCAAATTTGCAAGTGAGGCACACAGAATGCAAAGCACTGAGGCAACATTACAACCAAAGGGAGAGAGAGAGAGAGAGAAAAAGAGAAAGAGAGGAGAAACATGCGGAGACTAAGTAGTGTATCAATCCATATCAACACATACATTTCTTAAAATGTAAGAAAAAAAGGAAGAAAATGAAAAAAAAATAGAGTGGAACCAGAGAGAAAAATGCATGAATATACAGCAGTATGATGACTAACCTCGAAGATCTTCTCCAATGCCTAAAGCCAGTCCATCCTTGGTCCACTGCACAATGCCTGAGTAATTGAACACCACGCAGGACAGGACCACTCTTTGGCCCAGAATCACTGACTGATCTGCTGGCTCCTGAGAGAACCGGGCCGTCCACACTGCAACACAGAATTACATGTTAATCCGTACACAGGCTTTTAAAGAAATAAACATTAATGCAGTTATGTATTAATGCAATGCAACACCTACATCTAATGCTATTCGTAACCAAATGTACATCTTTTCACTTTTAAGACTCTGTTGTATTTTTTTTGTATCTTTATTTTTTTGGGGGGGGGGGGGGGGGTGCAGCATTCCTTGTAAACACCTGGGAAATGTTCCTAATACTGTATGTCCAAACCCTCACTACCCACCCTGCATACACACATATAGGTTTGCATTTAAACACTACAGTCGAACACCCACTATTATATTAACACCACTAATGCTGCCTTTAAGAACCCAGTGTGCTCTGCTATGTAAGGAAGCTGCACTAAATACAACTTTAAGAGACACAGACAGTCGATTGAGACTTTGACATAGTGAGATATATCAGTATCACATAATGCGAGTTTAACTACACTGCAGTACGCGCTGTAAGGAATACATCAGATGCCAGGCAAGACTGCAAACATTTAGGATGTAACTGATTACGGAACAGACTAGAATGACGCATTTGGATCTAACATGAGCGTTCCACTTTCAGAAGTGGGATCTGCGATGTTTACAACTGCAGCATGTAAGACGAACATGTTTCCCCCAGCTGCTCGGGCCCTGCCCCCGCTCCCGTAAAGAAGAAACGAACGTACTGACTTTGACAAAGCGAGATAGTTGAAAAGAAATCTCAACTATCCAACTGGCCAATGTATTCCCTGTGACTGCAGTTTGCCTTACACACAGGAGGTGGCTCTAAAAATGACAAACTCCCACTTTAAGACATAAGACATGCAGTTCAAAGTTGGCTTACAGATAAGAGCAAGGCTTTTACATACCTGCGCTCAGTCTGTAATGCAACTTGGGTACATAGAAGTAACTTCAACTATGACTAAATTTACAAACCTGATTACTGAGCCGCCATAACCGAATCATATCTAAAAGCTTTGGAGAGCGAATGTAGACCAGCATAGTTAACTGAAGGGCTGGACTGAAGAAATTGTCCCTCGATACCACATTCCATACACATTTCCTAAACCACAGAACATGATATGCATGATAGTTCCTCCCTCTTTACAACGAGCAACGAGATATTCAAGACTCAGGACTTATTCAAAACTTCAGGCTGGTCACGATGCATCCAGTCACAATGAGAGCTTTCTTTTATACTCTGCATCTTTAATTGGCTTCATATCAAGAATGTAGTAAAAGTACTCAGATTTTCCCCCTTGCATTTTTTTTCCCTTTCTTGCCGACTCAGTGCCATTCTGATTCCTCATCCTTTCTTTCTGCCTTCCTTTCTTTTTAGAGAAATCACTTGGAGGATTCCCTCCTGTTATCTGTTATGCTGGTAAACTCAGTCACTGTCGATGGTTTGGAAAGACACTCTATCTTATCGTCTGTTTCATCTGCATTACTCTTTTTTTTTCTTTTCGTTTATTATTTTTCTAAAGCCAGTGCTGCTTTTTATTTCCGTGCCTTGCTCTCTGGTCAGAGGGGGTTTGGAGACATGCTGTCACAACCCATTTATCACATTAAATAGCAACCCTCTAGTCCGCTCTCTCCCTCTTTTTTTCCCCTCATCCCTCCAGCATTCCTCTGTAGGTCCTCCATCTCTCTCACTTTCTTAACAACTGGCATATGCCCAAATGTCCAACACTGACCCTATTTCTCTCTCTCTCTCTCTCTCTCTCTCTCTCTTGCTATATTTTTTTTATGTGGAAAAATACACTACTGAGATGTTCCAAGCCACTACTGAGTACGGCCAAAAACTCTGGATCGGTATCAGACCAGACTTCACATACTTTCCAATCTGACCCATTGGAACATTTGAAGCTGTGAACATGCAATATGTTGACTGACAAGATATAGCGTTACACCTAAATTCAAGACGAAAATCATCTTAAACCATGTCACAAACATGCATCTGACGTTAATGATACACCACGTTCTGAAATTTGCCGTTGTATCCTAAATGGAAAGAGTCAGTTGTGTGCATTTCCAACTTTTCTAACCACTAAACTGAATTTTCTTCACTGCATGAGAAAATCCCTTACACTGGAAAAAAAAATATGTGAGGATATTTTGCAACACGCACAGGATCTGTAATAACAATAAATCTGTGGAACAAAGTTTGCATGAAGTAGTGTTGTTACCATAAATCATCTGTCATAAAATCCTACATATGTGCACTAATCCACCTCATGGAAGTGTGTAACTGCTATTAAATAATGTATCAATGTCATAGTTAGGGCTACAAAAAATGTAATATTTTAATGGTAAACGCTTTATGTAAAACCACAGCATTTTTTTTATAATGAAAAAACTGTAGGAAACAATTTGATATTTAACATCTAATTCATTTACTGATCATTTCTATAGGGTATGAACTAATGATTTCATGGTACAGGTATAATGATCCTGGTTAAGGTAAAAGTATAATACATTTTAATTTGTGGATTCGTACTATGTCACGTAAAAAGTATTCCCAACATTGCACTCACATATCAAACAGGCGTTTTCAGGTTTTGGTGTGTAATGTTTATGCATCATTAATAAGATGGTAGTACATTACACTACATTTATACAGTTTTCAGTTTGCTGAGTGAAGCTTTAACTAGTTGTGGGTTTAAGGTAATACTCTTTTTACTCCTTTTGTCTGTCGTATGTTTTTCTTCCATGTTGTTGCAGAACCGGCCAAGGGTAACGTCTGTGTTTACAGTCTTGCTTTTAGGGTCATGAATTTGCATCAAAGCTCACTTGAACTTGGCACAAAACAACATGTAACCTTTTCCCTGCACTCGATCTGACGGTTCCATTTGGCTTCTTTTTATTAAAGCAAATAGATTACACTGTACACTATAAAAAAAAACCTGTAGGCACTATTTCCACTCCATAATGGTAGGTTTTTGTTAAATTCATTAATTATAATATTTTAAGTAATATCACAGCTCCACAGTGCTGAAACCATTTTTGAGTTTATATACCTGAGGGTTGTTTTTTTCTATGTTCTGTCTTTACAGTGTTGGGCCTGAAAAAGAGTTTTGTGCACAGGGTTTTGTGGTGCACTCGAGCTCTTCTGCTGTGCCCAGTGACCTCAATATTTTATTGTATTTGCAGTTTCTAGGGTTGGTTATGTACCTGATGCATCAACTATAACAATCCATCCAGCTCCTTCTACAAGTATACATACAGCCCAATATTGTGCAGATTCCCCTTGTGCTGGCCCATCCGGTCATGACTCCACAAAACCTCAGGGCCGTGTGCCGTGTTATCTGGCATGAGGACATTGGCAGTGTATCCTTCGGGTGCTGTGGGTTGCAGGGGTGCTTGATGGATCAGTCTTGTTTGTCTGGTGCGTCCCATGGGTGCTCAGTTGGAATAGGTTCTGGGGAGTTTTGAGGCCTTGAGATCTTTGCCTGCTGAGCCCCGTGCATGGTGGTCTGTGGTGCACTAGATGTTCTGGTGCCTTTTTCTAGTGGGCAGTATCGACATTTTTCAGTGATTTGTGCTGCATTGGCTTTTCCGTGGGATCGGGCTGGACAGGCTAGCCTTTGGTGCATGGTGGGCCCTGAGGGGTGTCTATGAACCTGTTTACTGGTATATAATTGATAATCAATGTTAATGTGCTAACCATTTGTGTGTGTTAAAGGAGCTACTTCTGAAGTGATGATGGAAGTCAAGAAAGTGACCAATCTTGCTTCTTTAAAAATTTCAAGTTGCTAACTTCAGCTGTTTTGGAAAGATGATTTTATATGTGCGCCAAAAATGGCAATTTTGAGCGTTATACTGTATCGCTTCAAACAATGGTAATTTAAAATACAACTTATTCATATGTCTTCATTGCAAGATTGATTGACTAAAATTGGTGTAAGCTTTTGGAAGCATATGACCTGTAAAAATGGTTGCTTAAGTAGGTTTTTTTTTTTTTTGGTAAAAGTAAAAATTAGTAAAAAAGCAAAAACTCTGTAGTGTCTGTAACCATATTCATGTTGCAATATCTTAACAATTTAGCATTTTTTCAATACACTTTTTCAGGTTTATGTCTTTTCATGTGGAATCTAAATTGGTTTTAAGTTTCATTTGAATAACAATTAGGATCATTGGAAATGTTAAATTCAAAAAAGTTCCGGACACTACATACTGTAAAAGGGCATGAAATTGTATTTAGCAAATGCGTTTCTTTTTGTCTGATATGATATAAATGCGTATGCATATTTACGAAATACTAAACATGGATCGGTGAAAAATGATGTTATATGATCCTACCTGAAAATTTTTCACTAAGGTGAGACAAACACAATCAAAACATAATTGTATAAACACAGTCTTTGTTATTTGTCTTCACTGTATTTTTTATTGTTGAAGCTGCTACATTACCATATACTCAGAAGAAAATTGCTAACTGCAATCTTCCACAATCGACTAATATTACTCTGACTGACACTGAGAAGATGAGCGATTCGAATTCGTGGCTGATTACTCTTTCTTGGACTCCCGACCACGGATGGTTATTCAAATCAGTGTTAAGATTTAAATTCATGATTTGACACAGGAGCATACAAAAACATTCCAACACCCTTCATTTGCTTAAGACACTCAACTCAAATGCTAAACTTTACGCAATGCAGTGTAGTATTCGGTAGCTTCCCTTCACTTATTCCTTTCAAAAAAATAAGTACGAGTTAAAAGAATGTCATAATTATGTGTTAAATATTCATATAAACCCAAGGAACTAACTCAAATGCTACTGTAACTTACACTGAAACTGTATTCCTGAAATGTTACTTGACAATGCGGGAGATTTATTAGTGAATGCAGTCATTTCCGTTAATTAAATAGGTTGGAAAAGTATGATAAATGAACAAGAACAATGAATTGCTATATCAATAATGAATGATTTGTCCATAGCACTAGCGCTTTGCTAGGCCATGTTTTTTTCATACTGTGCTGAAAGGCATTGTGGATGTGTTTTAATCTATGTATGAATTATTGATGTGACAAAGGTAACAGGGTGGTAAACAGTAAAAGATAAGAGGCATAAATTATATTTGAAACACTATTGTAGTTAACATAGCAGAGAGAGAGAGAGAGAGAGAGAGAGAGGGGAGGCTTGTAGAATTTTCATTATGTAGGTTATGCAGCAGTGACAATTTTAGAGTGTCCTGATTTCCTTGAGTCACTGATCCCTGGGTACCAGCAGTAGCCTGCAACACGCTGCCAGTGCCCTGACCACACAAAGTCTATGGTCGCAACACACTCCAACCTCAGTCGCACAAACACCATTTAGACCACACTGACACACCACAGCAGAGCTAAACACACATCACTTGACCAATCTGAGAAAACAACCTATCATCTAAGATCACCAAGGGTGGCCTTTACATATAATCCAGCTTACTTGAACTGCTGGTGTGAACCAAAATCGTAAATCTTGGGCTAACACACTCTCAGTGACATGTACAGAGAGACACACACATCCACATTCAGCCCAAACACTAAGCAAGAAAGGGATGAGTTTATTCTTGCTCTCAATGTTAGTGACATTGGTTGCATGTGTGGACCCTATAAAAATACATGAACACTATCCATGAATTTTAAATGTACTCAAGAAGCCCCATCCACAAACAGTGTATGGCCAAAACTTTGTGGACACTTGACGATCACATCTATTTGTGCTTTCTGAAGAACCCATTCCAGATTTTCTGTTACTATAACCTAAGAAGACTTTCCACTAGAAACCTTTGAAGCATCGCTGTAGGGATTTGCTAATTCAACCACAAGAGCATTCGTGCGATCAGACATTGATGTTGGACCAGAAGCCGCCTCTGTGCAGGACATTTGAGTTTTCCACACCAACCTTTGCATACCTTCATGGAGTTCACTTTGTTCACAGGGGCACTGTTTATTCTGGAACATGTTTGGGACTCTTAGTTCCAGTGAACAGAAATTGTAATAATACGGCTTATTACTACAATTCTGAGTTTTCAACTTTGTGGAACAGAAGAACCACGTACAGTATGAATGTGTTATGTCAGGTGTAATAAGTAGCCATATATTATATACTAAAACATAAATAGTTTTTGAAATGGCCTGATGATGAGGTGAAACTCCTGCTTACGCTTAGAGATAAATAAAAGCTGTTGCATTTGAGCCTTATCCAACATCCACATTGGCTGTACGGTTCATACCGTCAATGCAGTGGATATTATGATGAGTAATCACAAAACAAAGTGAAATTAAATTGAAACATATCACCGTAGAAGACAGTACACACCACGAAGTAACAAGCTGGTCAGTAGCCATGGCAAACGGCCCCTTAGCACATGCAGAACACATGCAAAACCACAATGGGCATGCAAAGGCCGATGCTGTGGTGTTTTTCAAAAACATGCATGTTTCCTATCCGGAGGAAAAAACTGTGAAAATGGATTTTCTCCACTGTGTAAAAATATCTATAAATGTGGATGAGGTCCTGGTTCAACATGAAGGATATGACAGGAAAATAAGTATGCATTTTTCGATGGAGTGCTTTTTCAGCAGTGTGTTCTCCCCCCCCCCCCTGTTAACATCATCAATGTTAACAGAACCACATGAGCGTAAAAGGCTACATTTACTCATTGGCCTGAAATGTTGCCTTCATGGCATATTAGAGGCACAAATACCATTTATTGAGCTTTTTGTTATTGATATAGAAAAATATCCACCACTGTTTAAGCACTGATGTTTTTTTTTTGTTGTTTTTTTGCATGCGATTACCTTTTAATTAATGGTTTGCTACAATTAATATGATGTGATCTAATACATTTCGACAGGACATGCACATTATCCTTGGTGTTGGATTTCTTCGCTCTCGTTCTCCCCCACGTGTCAGTTCGCCTCAGGAATATGTCTACCTAATTTAATCTAACACAGGGAGGAGAAATTGAAAAGTCACGCATTAACATTAAGCACGTCTTACGTTCCCGCGCCGATGATTTCTCTGAACTCTGAACCGATCTCAGCGATGTTGCCTCTCCTTCTTCATGACTGCTTATGAAATTTCAGGACACTCAAGTTTATTACGATCATACATTAGTGTCAATAGTAAAACAATAAATAGGAGCAGTTCATAACAGTCCTGTGGTTCTCCAATAAAGCGATAGCATCTCTAACTGCTGTATCTGGAAAATTTTTCATGTCTGGCTATCCATAATCAGCCTCGCTGGACTTTTTCTACGTTAAATATGTTCAGTTTGAATGAAGTAATTCACCTGACCTCAAATATACTCACTATCATAAACTGGGATCATCAAATATTTACCAGCTTCTAAATATTTCGCAAATTTAAGTGACAATTCGTATACAGCCAAAACAGTATTAGTGCTGACTGAATTTTTTTATGTTGTACATATAATACAGAAAATGTGTGTGTGTGTCAGAGACACTACTTTATTTAACATGGAAGTGACCAATCTTGTTTCCAAAAAAATTTCAAGTTGCTAACTTCAGCCGTTTTGGAGAGATGATTTTATATGTGCCATTTCTCAGCATTGTAATGTCTCGCTTCAAACAATAATAATTTAAGATGCAAACTGTTCATATTTCTTTATGAGAATTGATAGTAAAATTGAGGTAAATTTCCAGAAGCATATGACCTGTAAAAATGTTCCTTAAATAGTATATTTGTTAAAAGCTTGAAAGAGCAAAAAATCTGTAGTGTCTGTAACCATGACAAATTCATGTTGCAATATCTTAACAATTTAGCATTTGAGAATAATACACTTTTCCAGGTTTATGTCTTTTCATACAAAATACAAATGATTCATATGTCTTCATTGCAAAATTGATTGACTAAAATTGGTGTAAGCTTTTGGAAGCATATGACCTGTAAAAATTGATGCTTA
Source organism: Clarias macrocephalus (assembly GCA_011419295.1). Taxonomy (NCBI): domain Eukaryota; kingdom Metazoa; phylum Chordata; class Actinopteri; order Siluriformes; family Clariidae; genus Clarias; species Clarias macrocephalus. The sequence goes on from JAAGKR010000262.1 coordinate 102,987, forward strand.
AAAAGTTTTTTTTTTGGTAAAAGCTTAAAAAGCAAAATCTCTGTAGTGTCTGTAACCATTTTCATGTTGCAATATCTTAACAATTCAGCATTTTAGAATAATACACTTTTTCAGGTTTATGTCTTTTCATGTGACATCTAATTTGGCCAACTGTCATGTGAATGACAATTAAGATCATTAAAAGATTTGAATTTATAAAAGTTACACATTACATACTGTAAAAGGGTATGAAATTGTATTTAGCAAATGTGTGTTTTTTTTATCTGATAAAAAATAGAAATGTGTATGCATATTCACAAAAAATAAAGCATGGATCAGAAGACGTATTTTGAAAAATTAAGTATTATGAAAAATGGTGTTATATGATTCTATTTGGAAATTCACTTTTTCACCTAGATGAGACACTTTTTAGCACCAATACCATATTTTGGCTTTTAACTAGTATTATATGGAAAAGATCACAACAGCCTCAGAATTTTCCAGACCTTTCCAGTGTGTGTCAACATTTCGTAGATTTACAAATCCTAGGTTTGAAAGAATTTGCTGGCTTCCTATAACTATCCCTTGCGAATTCTTGAAAAAAAAAAAAAAAGTACATGCTTTTTTGTTAGTTAGCAGAAATATTCCTCCTGAACTGCAGTCTGATGTTCCTTTATTTGTAGGTTTAGATTTATTTCTAATTGTTTCTAAGTCAAAATTCCATTTAGCAAACATGTAATTATTATGAACTATTCTAGTTCAAGTCGCAGAATAAATTAGTACTGTTTTAAGCAGCATTAATCCTGATGAAATATCAGCGTAACGGAGACAGAAGATGCCAGTATCTATTCTTATCCTCACCTATCATCTGTGCTTTGTTTCTTTTTGCTAAATAAGTAAACTTGCAAAATATCCGGATTTATTAAACCTAAATCTATTGTACAGCAAAAAAAAAAACACAATAAAATCCCACAATTCACTGGAACAAATCTTTGTTTAATACCTATAAATCTTTCATAAGAGCAGCAGAATTACACTAGTGTGAAGTCCTGAGCGCATCTCTGTAATTCTGTAACACCTCATTAACACGTCAGTGCCTTCGAAATAAAATGAAATTAAGTTACTTTACTGCGATGCACACAGCAAAACAGCTAATAAAAAATTAAGTGGAATCATAATTTCTATTACGTACAAGCTAATATTCTCTGTAGTATACTGTTGTGCACGAAGAAAAACCTTGGCGAGCTACAGGTAAAATCCCAGACAGCCTTGATGATGTTTTAATCAGAAAAGTGCTCTAGAAAGAGAATAACATATAGACATTTTTCAGTTAAAACAGTGGTAATCTAATCTCCTGCCACAATGATAACACATAGCAAATAATCATGTAAGACAAAGAGAACATTTAAAATGGTAAGGTTTTTACAAATGGAAGTCTTTTACACAGTAAGGCAGGATTTGCAATCGGTTGTGCCTAAGAACGTATCTGGGGATTTGGAGTGTTTCTCAAAGACCTCATTTTGCTTTCTAAAAGTGCTTTTGAGGTACAGTCGAGTACAGTTCTTCAGACCTCTTTTCCATTAATGTGCTGCTTTATGAATATGCATCGGAATGGCACAAAGAGCAAAAGCGATGATGTCATCCAAAAATAGCCCCTACACAGGGGAGGAGATAAAATTGACTCGGAGCCGCCTATCACGGGAAAAGAGCACGGTTCTTTGTTTAATGTTTTAAAATAAAACTAATCAGAGAAAAATGTGATTTCGTTGACACGCGTGGGGAAACAGAACCGTAGGAATATCTATGCGTTAACTACAACACATGATCCGTCTCTAGTCTTGACAACAGACGACAAAGTGAACAGCTATTGAAATGGACTTTGCTGATGGCTCGGAAATAAATGAATGCAAATGACTGCTGCAGCCCTGTTGTTACACTGACTAATGAAGGAGTGTGCTAATTCCTCAAATGCCCTTTCTGGCCAGTGCTTAGGACTAGACAGCTGTGTGTGACTTACACTATTCACTCTCAGACAAAGGAGGAGTGTCTGGTCAACAAACACGTCACCTGCTCTGTTCAAGATGCTACATGTTACAGGCAGGACACATACTACTTTTTCACGATCATACCTGAACCGCACAGGCTGACTAGAACATGTGTCATACTTACAGTTCTTGTATTATGTTCGAACGTTTCTTTTTTCCCATCATCCTCTGCTACGTCATCATTAATGACTGAGCATGATTAACACCGTAGACCCATTTTGACAATCCAGTTCCTAATTATCCCCTCTATCATTTACCCCTCTCTCTCCTTGCTCTTCACCAGCCAATGGTGAGTTCTCGCACTGTTCGCAGTGTTCCGTCACCATAGCAACAGCTGACGTAGGTGAAAAAGTACGAAAAGTTTTTTCACCCATGGGGATGAGGGGAGAAGTGTAGTGCTGTCTTTAATTTTTGTATTTTTTTTTTGTTTAAAAGAAACGGAAAAAAAAAATTTATTAGCATATCCTTTTTTCTCTCATTTTTCTTTTTTCAGCTCTGCATTTCCCGTAGTGTGACATCCTACAGTAGGTCACCTCATTAATTTTTCCGCCAAGAAATCATCTGTATTTTCTTACAGAAAAGTATAACCTTTGGAGAAAAGGACACGGATAACTCGCCACTCTGTTTTTATATATGTATAGGTTTATACATACATACTGTACACTTATATATGTGTGTGTGTGTGTGTGTGTGTGTGTGTTTATCCTTTTGTCAGCAGCTTTGGTCATCGCTTTCCTCTATGACTTTCTCTCTCAATCCTTCCATCCCTCTATACACCCTCCCATCCCAGAGAGAAAGGGAAAAAAAAAAAAACGCCCATTCCTATGTACAATTTCATTTCTACCTCACGTTCTCATTCTCCCTTTCCTCCTTGCATTACCGTCACAGACACACTCTCTTCTCCGTCCTCCCTCTCCCTCTCTCTCTCTCTCTCTCTCTTTCTCTCCCTCGATCCTTCCTTCGCTTCATCCCTTGCTCCTCATTCTTTGTCCCTCTATCCACACAGCCCGGCCGTTGCTATAGAAACAGATCTATTTGAAACGGGAGGGAATGAAAACGATTTCTCGGCAATTTCCCCCCGTCCCCCGTTTTTTTGCTCCTCGCCGTTACCGTGTTCGTCTCCTCTTCCCTCGCTCTCCTCGTCGATTTTAATGTCGCTTATTCACGTGAACTACTGCAGAGGCTGTTGTTGCCATGGCCACTGCAGAAACCTTGACACAATAAACACACGGCGTGCCCATGGCAACCTCAAGGGTCAGCACGAGAAATCTAAACGTCCACTCCAAATGGACCGAGACATGAAGTATTAGATAATAACTTACAGACATCCGCTCAGAGCACTAAACAGCACGTGCTCCAAGGTTGCCTATGAGTATGTGTGTGCACATGTGTATTACAGTATGAATGTATTCGTGTGACAAATCAATCCTCATTCCAAATGAAACTTTTTCATACGATGTGAACTTATAAAAAGTACAATGTGAATAGAAAAAAAAAAACAATTCTTACACACATTTGTGGAATTCACCTCCACATCAATACATGAGTAACTGTAGTGACTAAGTTGCTTGACCGTGAGTAACAAAGCTGAAAGTCATTAATGTCTCATTGAGCCAGACAACTTATGGCGACTGAGATCGTAATCTCAGTACAAGCTGTAAAAATCGCAGTGTTCCATTAGCGGTTGATTGGTCAGCCATCTAACTGCATGATATTTTGGCTTGCGGCGACCTCATTGGACATGCACTTACAATGCCTTTATTGTTGCCTGGCTAGCTGGCTCCCGGGCTGCGCAACTTTTTTCTGTCCCTGCAGGCTAACTGATTGGACAGTTTGGTCTAGCGGCCCTCCCCGACTCGAAAAAAGTTCAGAGAATGAGAAATGACATCACCATCATCAGCCACATTCCTTTGCGGTGGGGGCAGGGGGGCTACCAGTAGGAGAGAAGTCCCACAAAAAAGACCCCTACAATCTAACAGACATACATCCACACAGTTAGGTGTGTGTGCACGCACACACACATACACACACGACAGAGGAGACTCCCTGCAAAGCACAAGCAACGTCTCTTCATTAAGTGCTGATGTCTTTTAATGCATCTCTCTCCCGCTCACTCTTACTCCTCGCCCTCCATGCTCCTCTCCTCTCTGTCTCCTCTTCAGTGACCCCTCCCCCATCGGCTCTGACTAAAGGAATGCAAGAAACACATCTGGAACTTATTAGAGACAAGGAAGGGGGAAAAACGAACTGGGGGATGGAAAGACGGAGAAGGAAAAAAATGAGCGAGTGAGAAAGAGAGCAAGAATGAAAAGCAGACAGAGCGCCAGAACAGGACTTTCCCAACTCTTTCTGGAAAATGAAAAATAATAGAAGAGGCAACAGAAACGAAAGGAAAAACCAATCGAGGAGAAAGAACGAGACAGACAAAGGCTGATGGCGGGCTGAATGAAGGAACAGCGGTTTGTATGAAGTGGGCTTGGCGTGTCCAAAAAGTTCAAACCGATTTCCATGGCTGAAAAAGAACATGTCTGAAAAAAGGGGGAAGGGGTTCAAAGATTCTCACTCAGGCCTACCCTTTGAACTTTTCTCCCCCTGACATTCATTGCAAAAAAGAGACACAGAAAAAGGGGGCAAAACCATCCCCCATGTGAAAGCAGTCAGGCATGAGTAATAATGCCTTTCTCCTCCTATGGCCTAAACCACTCCCCTCCTCTGCCTCCCATGCTCCCACATTCTCTCTTTTCATTCCCATCCCCCGCTACCCCCAGGAAAAAAATCATCTTTGTCGATTCGACCCCTCGAACTAACCCACCTGTCCCCAGGGCCCCCTTTTCTTAGAGCTGTACCTTTATATACAGACAAACACGCGTGCATGGTCACACCCTCTCAGCGCTAGCGTCAGTGCATCAATGAGAATTTATTGCAAATCACTAAACTACTAACTTTACGAGGACAGCTGCAACACCATCTCCATGCTGTAACAGATATGACGAAACACTGCTTTGCCTTAATCTAACCGAAATGTAAACACCATAGAGTTACAGAATAGTAAATGCCACTGATCTGGTTGGAAATCTTTGTTGAATGTTTAGTTAAAAAGAGAAAGGACAAAATTAGGCAAGTTAGTCATTCAATACTTCCATATTTATCGCCAGAATTTGTGAGACAGACAATTTAGAATTGATCTGGCCATCATGAAGGGCAAAGACCTGGCCAAGGTTTAACCCGGGAAAAGTGGGATAGACAGATGATATAGTGCTCAATAAATCCTTTTAATGGACTAGGAGGAGTGTGACTTCTTTTTATTTGCAGCTGTGTATGATTATGCAATATGAAATAAAATGAAGAGCAAGCTCTACAAACAAATAACATTCCCTTTTTAAAACTCTCTGAAAGACATGCATTATATGACCAAGTACCACAACACAGGCCACTATTATGGACATTTTTAGAGGTATAACTAACTATACTGTGATTGCAATATTCAGCATAATAGGAAAAAAGATGCCAGGAATAGAAAGTAAAATTATTACATGCTTACAACAGGATAATCATAAAAAGACAATTTATAACAGCTTGTAAGTGCGACTTTTTTTTTTGCACTATGATTTGGCACTCATTTTCCAACTTTTCAAGTAGGGACAGGCATTAGTCATATCTTTCAAGTGCAATTATGAACAATTATTGTAATAACACAGATGCAGGACTCAAGGGGAAGTTTACTGGTTGAGATAAAGTCTATAATTCTGCGAAATGCTTATTTCATAATGCTAGTGTGTATGCATGGGTGTGCTCATGAATAAAAGAATTTAACTACAAATAATGGTGATAAGTTTTAAACTCTCAGCTGGACTTTGATGTGGATGTTTTATATTGTGGGTCAATACTGAATTAATATCTGCATAGACTGTTGAATTCGTCTGTATTCCTCCGTGTACACAGGTTTCCTCTCCGACTATGCTAAACTTCTATGCTAAAGTTTGTGAATTTGTCTGCATTTTGCCTTGTGATGGCGTCCCAGTCAGGGATTCCCCCATTCCTGTATCCAACACTGCAATGATTAGGATGAAGTCCTTACTAGAGATAAATGAACAAATAATAGTTGTACTTTATGGTGCGTAAGAAAACCTGCGTCTCCGCGTTATACTATCCTCAAGCTTTTTAATCATGTACGCTATATGGACAAAAGTATTTGGCCAATCCTGTTAATTATTGAATTCAGGTGTTTCAATCAGAACCCTTATTCCCAGTGAAGGACTTAACTAACTTAATACTTCAGCATATCAAGACCTATTGGACAATGCTATGCTTTTTATTAACTTTGTGGCAACAGTTTGGGGAAGGCCCTTTTCTATTCCAACATGACTGTGCTCCAGTGCACAAAGCAAGCACTATAAAGACATGATTTGAAAAGGTTGGTGTGGGAAGAACGTGACTGGCCAGCACAGAGTACAGCACAGACCTCAACCCCATCGGGTACCTTTGGAATGAACTGGAACTGGAGATTGCAAGCCAGGCATCAACATCGTCTAACATCAGTGCCTGACCTCATAAATGCTCTACAGGATGAATGGGCACGGATTCCCACAGAAAATCTTGTGGACAGCCTTACAAGAAGAGTGGAAGCTTTTATAGCTGCAAAAGGGGGAGACCAACTCCATATTCAAGTGCATGTATTTGGATACAATGTCATTACAGGTTTTTGTCCATATAGTGCACTGCTGTAAAGTGAATCATGGAATGTGTAGATTTGAGCATATCTTTTACCGGAACTAATACAGACGAAATCGTTCCTGAACGAATAGCAGGTAAAGCTTTATCGATTGGTTTGTCGTGAGCCTGATCCTGAGCTTTTAAGAGGGTTTGACCTGATTTTACTTAGAAGAATGGATTACATCATCTGCAATACCTTACTGGGACTAACTAAAACACGCCCCTCACCTCTGATGGACTGCCCTGTTGTACCTGCTCTCTCTCTCTCTCTCCTCTCTCTCTTACCTTCACTAAAGTAGACTGGATCCTGGAGGAGACCCAAATCTCCTCTGGACCAATAGTGCACTATGTAGGATATAGAAGCCGCCGTGTATATACTAGGTAGTGGAGTTATGTAGGGCGAAGGGAGTTGCTTGGGATTCAGCCAATGGGCTGAGTGGTGGGTACTCCATACTACTGTACTAAATAGTATGCTGGAACAGTACGCAGCTGTAGGTGTGTCAGTAGCAGGGGTTTATGTATCTACTGTTTCAGCATACTGCTTAGGACACTAGTATGCGGTTGCAGCTGCTGTGCTTGAACAGGTAGGTTTTACATTCAAGTCTAACTCATTTATTCATTTTTTTTTGTTGTTGTAAAAAAAAAAAAAAAAAAAAAAAGGGACCACATCCTGTATTAAGGTTTAAAAGTTACAATTTGGGACAAGTCCACGTGCCCCCTCAACGTGGCAGGTAGCCTAAACGAAGGGCAACTGCAGGGCAATGACATCACGCACGTGACTGACACGCACACACACATACACATTCAAGCACACACTCAATTAGTATGCTGCTGATGAAAGCATCATTTGAGGAAAAGAAGAAAGGAAGAAAAAAAAGGAAAAAGGCAAGCGCATCCTTGTGCACCTCAACACACTGCACACTAAAGGTCATCATGCATCACAGATATTCTCCGATTCGGATGAACTTGGAGGGCGACAGATGAAGAGATGAAGTGAGCGGCGAAGTTCAGGCTCTTACCCGCGTGAGCGTTGAGCGCGAGACTCAGGAGCAGCTGCAGCAGCGCCCGCATGGTTCAGCCGAGCCGAGACGAAGCCGCGAGCGCAGATCTCCGCATGGAGAGCGTCAGAAAATCCCCGCACGCCTCTGCCTACAGCGCGGGATAACAATCCTTTCCATGCGTGTTTGCCGGGTGTCAGACTTCCCCCTTGTTATTTATCGATCTATCGATATCTCCTCGTCTAATCTAACTATTCTTTTCCTTCTTCTTTTATTTTCCTCTCCAGGCTGCTCCTGCGTTGCGTTCCAGCAGCGCTCCGTTTTCTCATTAGCGCCACATTCCTCGCATCTCTCTCTCTCTCTCTCTCTCTGGCGTCAGAAGCGGTGCCCCCTCCCTCCTTCCCTCCTCTTTCGTCTTTTCGTTTCTTTTACCCCGGTCCTCCCTCTCCATCCCTCTTTCCCTCCCTCCCTTTTTATTAGTCCCGGTCTCCACGCGGACCTTCAATAAAACAGGCTACTTACTTTCCGTGCATCTGTATTATACTATACTATACTATACTATACTATACTATACTATACTATACTATACTGCTGTAATAATGCAACAAACAGTCCCAATCCTGGACTAAGCTTGTGTTTGAGACCTATAGATTATTCACTGCTGTATATTAGTCAGGTGTCGACCAGACCAACCACATACTCTAATGATATTGAAGAACTTAAACTCACAAACTTGCCATTCTATACTAGAAAACATGCTCACAAAAAAATAGACGAGAGCTTAATGTTCTTATGATTTGGAAGCGTTAGTCTCGATAAGTAATTGCACTGCGCCCTCTGGTGGATAAACGTGCACCGGACATCAGAGTAATAGAATGAAAATGTTTAGATGTGGGTTAAAATTCCAGAATCAATTTTTTTTTTGTGTGTGAATTTACCACTTCTTCCTCTTCTCCTTTTTCATCTTATTATTATTACTCACTCACCGTCTATACACACACTATATTGCCAAAAGTATTTGCTTGCCTGCCTTCACATGCAGATGAACTTGAGTAACATCCAATTCTTAGAGTTGAAGGTGGGTCAACATCATATTAAACCCTATGCATTAAAAATTAAATGCTACTCAAGTTCATATGCATGTGAAATCTAGTGTATCTTTATTCTGTATCTTATTATATAATTGTCTATATGTGTCTTGATTGTATCTTATATGTATCTTTATCTGTATCTTTATTTTATTTTTGCAGGGGTGCAAAGGGACTGGAACCTATCCCAGAAGACTTAAACTCTTTTACACACACTAGGGCACTAGTGACTTTCTGTGCCAATCCATCACAGTGCACACACACACATACACTCACATGCTCATTAGCACAATACGTTTACATTTACAGCATTTGGCAGACACATTCATCTAGAGCAACTTACATTATATTTAATTATACATCAGAGCAGTTGTGGGTTAAGGGCCTTGCTCAATGGTCCAACAGTGGCAAATTGGCAGTGCTGTATATGGGCATTACAGGCAATTTGGGAATGCCAGTTAGCCTAATCTGCTGGTCCCTGGATTGTGGGAGGAAACTGGAGCGCCAGAGGAATCCCACCAAGCACAGGGAGAACATGCAAACGCCATACACACAGATCGGAAGCAAGAATCAAACCCACATCCTGGAGGTCCAAAGTGACAGTGCTAACCACTAAGCCGCATTGCTATTATTATTATTATTATTATTATTATTATTATTATTATTATATATGACTTATCCTGTATAGAGTCACACAGGGCCTGGAGCTTGTCCCAGTAAAGTATCCCAATGAAGTTGAGCTCAAGGCAGGGTACACTTTGGATGGTACACCCAATAATACAGTACCGCAATTTAGAAACATCAATCTGCTGTAAAAAAAAAAATAAAAAATAAAAATGGAGTTCATGCATGAAGCCCCCAAACATGTTCCAGTCTGTTTCCATGCAAATAGACTGGAGGAGGCAAGATTATCTTTATCTTTCCTACCATTTAAATGTATTTCACCTATAGTTGTAAAGTGTATATAAAAGCTTGCTTATGTCATAATTAGAATGAAATAAAAATGAGTTAAGTACCACATACATGTTTTTACTAAATATACATTACTGTGCAAAGGTCTTGAGTCACCCCTCATTTATTCATATTTTGCGTTCAAAGATTTCTTGTATTAATTTTTTTGTATTTTTAAATGTAGTCTTGATAAATAGTTCTTTAGACTTTTGTTGGGCCTGTAGTTGCAGTTGACCAGTTTCAGATGAATGGTTTAGTTTGTTAAGCCACATAGTGATCTATGAATCATATAAGCATAGAAAAAAAATCTAGCTTACACCATGAACCAGTGAGAAACAGGTGCAGATGATGACAGGTGATCAAGCTGGTGATTAGTGTACTGGTGAAGCTGAATGATGAGTGGTTGGAACAGACAAGAGGGGAAATGAGGTTGCTGCTGAGGTTTTTACATAAGCAAGCCATTGAAAATAGCATATTTGGCTCAATGAAATATTTGTTTCCATTTCATTAAGTTTTATCTACATCATTTAATTTATTACATATTTAATTAAATGTAATATGAAGAAATTAGGAATTGTGTTTGTTCAGTCCTGTACATAATGATTACCCATGCATAAAATAATAGATTGATAAATATTTTATGGATGCAGCTCGAATCATTTCCTCATTCACAGATGAAATTATCATGTCCTGCATCCCAGATCGTGTTGTTCTCATTTGGCTCGTGTAAGATTCAGCCTCCACCCTCTAAGCTGATGCTGATCAGTTTCCTCACCATCTATTTATGGCGACTAAAAAAAATGACCACTTTCCATTGCGGTACTGCATCTCTGCCGGGACTCGAACCCGGAGCCTCTGGATTAGAAGTCCAGCGCGCTATTCCATTGCGCCACAGAGACGAAGCCGGTAAATCGGCAGCAGACCCGCTTTAGATACACACAACCCCTGTCTCTTCCATCAGCATCCTGCAGCATCAGGACCGTACAGGAGGCGCGTTAGCTTACTGTGGCCAGCAGAGGGCACTAGAGATGCACCTCGCTGCTCTTTGTTCAAGCAGTATTCAGACAAGCGTGTTGTGGAATTTTTAAATCCTGAACACGCTTCATGTACTCTTCTGTATCAGGAATGTCCCATGCACGGGTGGAGAATTAACCTTGACTCTTTACTGTTCTTTTAAAATGTATTTGCATAGTCATTTACAGAAACCGTTATGCAGATTTAGATCTCTAAGGAGCAGAGGTGACAGGGCAAGGGAAAAACTTCTTGAGGTTACATGAAGCAAGAAACCTTTGGAGGAACCAGAGTTAAACGGGATTTCATTATCTTCTGGATGACAGCAGAGACAGAGATTGTACAGGAGCAAGTGACATAAGTGAGACTTATTTTTGTATTATTTTTTACAACATGGGCCGAAACATATCAGCATAAGATAAACCCATCCGTTCGTAATCCTGTTCATTGCCCCTACATATCACATGTCACAACCTGCCTGCCCCTATGTAAAAGAGTAATTCACCCCTTGCTAAATTATGGATTAACTGTGATTAGTCACATTTTTTTGAAAAGCAGAGTTAAATTTTACTTGCCCCCATACTCGCACACACAGGCCCCGGACAGGCCTACTTGTTGCCAGACCCCTTGAATCAAGAAATCACATAAATAGAATCTGTCTAAGTGAAGCATGCTAAAAGATCTCACATCATGCCATGATCTAAAGAAACAGACGAGAAACAAGCTAATTGACACGTATCAGTCTATATATATGAAACATTTAACTGTGAAAAATATGCTAAAAAATGTAAAATAAAATACTTTTTCACGGCACTGTAATAGTACTACTTACAGCTCGCTAGTATTTCAAATGGACCTACAATATGTGATAAAAAGCAGTCAAAGGAGTGCACTCGTAAATTGTACTTCATGATAGTTATAATGGTGAAGATGCTGTGCTGGTGCTAGTGAAAGTCTTTAAAAAATTTAAATATATTTTTATTTAAATATGTTGAACACAACATATGGAGTGACATTCATACTGCAGTGAAATGCAAATGCTAACAAAGTGTATATAAAAGTGCATATAATGTATAACAGAAAAAAAGAAAGTATACATTTTACATTACAATGTATTTATCAACAACAACAATAATAAAAAAAACAGATTTAAAGAAAAAGAAATGTGTTCACAAAATGGTTGTAAACAGACCTGAGTAGCCCAGGCGACCTGGTGAATAATCTGACAGATACATCTATTAGAAATTTATTTGGAATTACTTAGGAACCGGATTACCATTAGCCAAAATGTCTAGTTGGTCACTAAGAGTCAGGAAGTGATATTTGTTTAAACAAACTCTTTCAAATAGTATAGCTCTAGTACTTCCTTTTTGCTTGGTGGCCTGTCAATGTCCAAATAATCCAAGGTGGCAGTCTAGCCTATATAAACATACTGTACATAGAGTACATACTAGATGTGAGATATCTGGGTGGTGACGGCATATATGTACTGTAATGTTATTTTTATAAGTTAGAACTATTTGATTACAGATAATATCTCAATTGGACCAAAGAAAAAGAATATGAAATCATTAATATTATCTATATCCCAAATAAAAATTATACAAAGCAAGTTACAGACAGAGAAAAAAGTTTCAGCAGACCTTTACTGAAACGCACAATGTATCAAGCCACAATTTCTAGGTAGCATCTCCTTCCTTTATCATCCTTTCAGTTCAACTAGTGTCAATTAATTTTCAAAGCATTGTTGGAATATTTGTAAATGACAGATTTCATCACAGAACTGTTATAGCACAGTCTACTCTCTCCCTCGCTATGTTAAGAAATGATTGACTATATATAAATGTTATCTGGTGTGTGTAAAAGAGTTTAAAACTGTTTAAAAGTTTTTAAATATGGAGTGACCTTTCTCAGAAGACATTCCCAAACTCTGGTTCTCTTTGTACATGTCTTAGATTTAAATATGTATACAACATTGCTGACAAAAAAAAAAAATTGTTAAAAAAAAAAAAAGCTAAACATGTATATTATATACAGTACAACTCCTCTGTTGAAAAATGTGACCTAGCTATTTAGCATTTAGCCACAACCTTACCAACTTCTGTTGGCTTGAAATATAAAGCAGGCAGCAAATACAAATATGTTTATGAAGCTTTTCCAAGTCTAACGACAAACAGTGAATCAGCATTTTAGAAAATATCTTCAAAAACAACACAAAATAGAAAAAATACTTTAAAAGCAGCTTCTGCCATGACCCTCTCAGTGTCAAGGACCCCTGGCAGAGTTAAAGCGTATTCTCACAGTATACAGAGTATTTTGCATTATCTGCACCTAAATTAGGGCTAGTGTAACAGTGTATTTACAAAGCTGCATTGAATTCCAACGTTGCTAAGCAGGTGGAACATTCCTCCTCATCTGGAACATGTGCATCCTAAGTACAAACACAAACAGAACACAAGCTGCAGTGACTAAAATGACTCAATAGGCTTAAGTTATTTCTACCTTATTTTCATCATATAAATCTAGTATATGCTGTATTACTAATATTTATTACACGACAGTTAGACATGACCAATAAATCTGACAATACTAGATTGGCATATTTAACGACATGCATCACTCACGCTTCACACGTGTTCTGATCAGACACATCATCACTCTAGTTGAGGAGGCATGTGTCCCCTTAAATTTTTCAGATTAGACTGCCATAGAAACTGTTAAATCCTATTTTCAGTTTATTTAATTAACCTTACTAAGACAATTTAAGTTAAGGTAAGTCAATTAAGTTAAGTCAAGTTGAAGCAGCAGGTGCTTTTCTGAATGTTTATACTCTCATTTGTATCCTAAATAGTGTACACAGACACCCCCCTTTGTTTATGGGATTTGGTTAATTAATTCATTAATTACTCCTGGAAGCGCTGCCGTATTGGCTAGTAGACCGCTCACCAACACACCTGTAGGAGTCAAGCAGAGATATTAAGAGCTAATACACAGCTCGGGTTAACCGCAGTGTGAGGTATGAATAACCAATCTCAATAGTATGGACTTAATAAACGTCTAAATTAATATCAGAATTTCCATTTGTAAAGAGTCTCTAGCATCAGTGATTAACTCATCAGTAATTAGCATTAGTTAACATTAGCTTGTGTGTTATTGTATTTGTCAAATTTGTAAAAAAAAATAATAATAATTTGATGACAATGCCATAGAACTGAAAAAAAAGGAAGGATCCCTCTGGTTCTAATAATCATTAATTAATTAACTCTCGATTGCCAGTTGTGATGCTGGTCATGCCTGATTTAGTAAAACAGTACTCCCTCTAATGTGATATTGCTTAATTCTACTACTGATATTTTAATATACTTATTTTTTTAAATGATTTTATTACTAACACTAATCAAATATCATTTGACAACTTCACTAAATGTCTTTCAATAAATTATCCTAATGGAACACAATTGTTTGCATTAACCTTTATGTTGTTTTTCTGATTAGACTATTTAATGGACGTTTGTAGTCTTAGGCTCCACATGGATCTTTTCCACCACCTCTTCATTAGGCTCATATAAGCCCTGTGGAAAAGGAGAGAAACAGATATTTTTTTTAAAAATCAGCTCATCATCCTTAATGCAAAATATATTACAAATTTAAAAGGCATTTTATATGTTTGTAGGAATCTAACCAATAAAATATGTATGTTTCATGAAGTTCTTTCGTGTTGTGACAACTAAAAAACTGAGTAGCTTTCATGTTTATGAAAACCATAATCGATGCATTGTTGCCATGATGCTTATCTGTCTCAAGGAAATTAAAGCAGATTACCCTTGTCATTTCATTTTTGTTGTCAAACATGTCCTTGAAGAAATCTGTTGGATTGGGAACTTTGGGGAAAAACATTTCCTTGTTTCTGTGAAGAAAGAATAGCTTTTTTTATTTTTAGCTTTAACACTAGCCATGGGCACACTGTACACAATCTGTATGTTGAAACTTAAAACTTTTAATAAAAACCCATTTATTTAAACCTTTGGAAACCTCTTAATGGATAAGATAAATATTTAATTTGAAAAATAAATAAACAAAATATTTAAGAATATCATTACCTCCTGAACAGCACTATAGAAGTAACAAGACAGGTACATGCTATTAAAGGGATAATAATTGTAGCCACTTTAAAGAGCAAAACTGGATCATCATCCTTGCCTGCAGAAAACAGCATTATTATGTAGATAATGTACATAGACAGAGTAATATAAATATAATAATATAATCAATAATATTTAATAATTGTAATACAGGTTAGATTTTAACGATGTGGTGTATAAAAGGATCTTAAAAAAAAAAAAAAAAAGGTGTCACATTACCAAAGTAAGTAGGTTCACTTATGTCACTGTCTTCTTCATTGTGCCCACAGTACTCTGTATGATATTTTGCCTGCACCTGAACAGTGTACTTGCAGGTAGCATCATAGTCCACTTCAGCTGTCCAATTGTCATATTCGTTTACATTTATAATTTCCGTGTTCTATTTAATCATAAACACAATACAACAGCTATTTAATATTTTAAAGAAGAAAAAAAAAACAGACCATATTGGTTGTTTTGACTACAATTTGTCTTCACATTTTAGATAGAAAAATCTGGTATATTATTTAGTTATTATTAGGTTTACCTAAATTCATGTTCATTAGAAAAAAAGAAATAAAACTATATGCATATATATACTGCATGTATTTAAAAACGCAATGAGATAATATAAGGATGCATACAGGAAAATTCTCACCTCATTGCATTTTCTGTACAGAAACCTGTAACTCCAGCACTGTGGTCCACTGTCAGTCTGTGATCCAGGGGGGCTTGCAATAAAATTGAGATAATTTCCTTTTTCAATTATTTTAAGTGTAGGTGGTGGTTGTGGTCTTCCCTCTGCAATATGATAGAAATTTTGTTTTAAAAAAAACAGAGCATTTACACCATACTATTGAACACACTAACATTAGAACCAACTAGATTTTATGTCCTGTTGTGCCAGCAAAATAGTTCCTCTGGTGTCAACAAGACAGGCATGGACTCGGCAGGACGTCTGGGGTGTGTGCTGTGGTACCTTGTGGTTGGTATTGGCAGCAGTTCCATTGCGAGCTGTGGGTTGCAGGGTGGGGCTTCCATGGATCAAACATGTTGGTCCAGCACAACCCTACAGGTCCTTGATTGAATTTGGGTCTGGGGAGTTTGGGGGCTGGGACAGTGCAGGGCGGGCTGTGGTGCACTGGATTTTCTGACACTTTTCTATTGACTGTTGTATGTTTGATTACTTATTATACTGATTGTTGCACAAAACTCAAAAGAGCATAGAGATTCTTTTGATGACAAATGGAGAAATATGATAAGGGCTCACGTACGCATGTTGGGAGTGAAGGCTGGTACTCTGATCCTATTTAAGAGCTAAGAGCTACTATAGCTCCATTTCCTCCTTGCAATAATTATCGGGTAAGTCAGTTTAAAATATAAGGTGTAACAAATGTTTGAATAAAAAGGGGCATAGAGATTCTTCTGATGACGAATGGAAAAATGTAGACTTACAATATACCATATTATCACTCTGTATTATAACGGACTATTATAGAGCTGACTGATATAGAGCATAAGAGCATTTGCATGTTTATCTATATGTATCACTCCGCATCACAAGTCTTGTAAGAGCCATTCATTACACTAACTGCTGGTCGCCAGCATGGGTGAAAGTAGGTCAGCATAGTCTGCAGTACTTAAAAGAGGGCAGAGCAGCAGTCTGCCAAAAACCCACATTCAAAACCAGGCATGGAAGCACTTTCAGCAAGTAAACACATCTGATAAGGTTATATCATCTTAAACAACACTTTGTCTCAATATTAATTACTTCACGGCTAAAGCGAGCTACAAACCTATCTAGCTTCTAACACAAGCATAAATCCCAAATCCTACAGTTCTTGGTGCCAAGGAATATAAGGCTGGGTATGCACCGGTAACTGAGTCACAGCTAACCCTCTGTCAAATTATCAGTTCCCATTTCATTGTTAAACTGTTTTCACAGCTTAGAAGGTGCTGTGGCATTATGGCTTTGATCACATGTTGATGCAATTGTAGAGAGTTCTTCTATCTGCATATTTTAGGAGAGTGGAAGGACACTGAAGATCCCAGAGCAAACTGGCAGGGACCTTATTGCTATTAAGGCAGCAACATTATCCATTCTCCCACATGGCCACAAACTATAAACAGCAAATTCTAAATGTATATAAATAAAGAAGATTAAGTAATAATGTCTGCTTATTCAGAAGTATACAGTAGGAGTTTTGTTTGTTTTACTGTATCTCACTATGGGTTCAAAATCATGACTTGCTTTAGTTCCAACACATTCTGGAGTTATTAGCCATGGTTTACAATGAAGTGCTAAAGGCAGAATTACATCTGTGCTATATCAAGGCATGGAAAATCTATCAGTGTGGTATGGTCAGGCCAGTCCTCTGACTATACCACAGGGTTCAGTCCCCAGCTTTGCCTAGCTGGCACTGTGCCCTTAACCCTCTCTGTTCCAGAGGCACGATATCATGGCTGACTCTGGGCTCTGACCTCAGCTTCATAACAATCTGGGATATGTAGAGATTTTTTTTGATGTTCTGTATATGCATATGGGACATAAAGGCTTCTTGGCTTCTCAAAAATCTACGCTTTTTTAGAAAAAATATCTTCCAAAATTCACATTTAGTTTCATTATTTTTAGATATCCTTCAAGAATGTCTTTGACAGAAAATGAACATATTGAAAACATGGCTCTCATGGCTGCACATCACCTACATCACTATTGCCAAAATTTGGCACAACATTTTTGCCAAACAAATTTAAGACAACTGAACATTTTGCGGACCACTCGGGATGTTGAGGGCCACAACATCCACTTAAGTTTTGTAACACAAAAGCAGCTCTGACCCATTGAGGGCATGATTCCACGAGACCTCTTGGGGTGTGTTGTGGTATCTGGCACCAGCAGATCCTTTAAATGCTTAATGTTAACAATGTGGGGTCTCCATGTATCAGACTTTTGTACAGCACATCGAATGGATTCTCAATCGGATTGAGATTTGGGTAATTTGAAGCCCAGATCAACGACCTTAAAGAATTTTTCCTGCTGAAATATATACGGACAGCATGTGAAATGCTATTTAAAAATAGTATTTAGTAAAGCAGTGCGGCAGAAATACAGTAAACTGCAGCCCCAGATGTAGTCCTGTTCCTGAAAATACGTGATGTCAGTCATTTGTCTAGTAATACTTTTTCTTAAGAAGTTCTGACTAAATAATACATTCAGTGTCTGAGAGCAAAGAAAAAAAACATTGAAAAGTGGACCATTCATCATAAATCCTGGGGGGAATTCAGATACATATATGGATAGCTGATAAATTGGGTTAATAGTTATAACAAACATTTTTTTTGGTATCAGCAACCTGATACCTTTTATCATAGCCAGCATGAACTTTTTGAGAGATTTTTGATACATTTAGATTTTTGTGTGATTAGACCAGACATCCTAGAGACCAATTTCTAACCAATTAAAATAATAATAATAATAATAATAATAATAATAATAATAATAATTTTGGGTGGGTGACCCAATTCTGGTTCAATGCTGACCTCACTGTGACATGATTAGGACTGATCACACTGAAAAAGCTTATTGAAAACAAGCTGTCAGTTTGAATCAATCCAGAAAAAAAAAGTTTGTTATAACTATTATTCCAATTTATCAGATGTCCATATATGTATCTGAATTCCCCCCGGGGTTTATGATGAACGATCCACTTTTCCATGCACCCCCCTGCTCTCAGACGCTGAATGCATTAATTTAGTCGGAACTTCCTAAGAAAAGTATTACTAGGCAAATGACTGACGTCACGCGTTTTCAGGAACAGGACTACATCCGGGGCTGCAGTTTACTGTATTTCTGCCTCACTGCTTTACTAAATCCTATTTCTAAATAGCATTTCACACGCTCTCTGTATATATTTCAGAGTATTTAAAGAATTTAAAGTATTAACATAGTTCCAACCCCTGACAAAAAGTTCACTTCGTCGCACTTCGACGCTTTCAAAAAAAATGGTTTAAGCTAATTAAATATGATTATTAATTATGTACAAACATTGATACTATGTGCTGTTACAGCGTTTTTTCCTTTTCCTTTAGCATTTCTGCTTTTACATTTGGTTTTTGGTTACAACGCAAAACATGACTCCATAGTCCTACACTCCTGCCAAACGCTTGAGAGTAAGGACATTATCCTGACATGTCAAGCAGCGTTTAGGAACTTAACTAATAACTTGTGACACAAGACGCTGAGTTAAATGTTTACCTGGTTCCGCGGTAACTCCTGACAGTATGACGGAGAAACACATCCAGTGCATTAAGTCGACGTTCCAGTTTCCGTAAAGCATTGTCGCGCTTCATTAATATTTGTCTTTAAAATCGCTTAAAAATATTGTAATTATTAAATAAAAAATTTCGCAGTGTTTATGTGTTTGTATTATAACCGCACCCGAACTCGGACAAGTCCAGAGTGGAAAAAGAAACCGTCGCGCTTCCAGAGCATGCTAATGTGAAAGCATTCAGGCTAACTTTCATCATGTACGTGGGAGGAGTGAAGGAGCTTACTCACTGGAGGAACATTTCTCGTTTGCAGTTCAGTTTCTTAAGAAGGAAATCTGCTAAGTGTCCTATTTCACCAACGACAACGAGATTGGTGTGGTGTGTGTGTATGTGTGTTAGGGTTAGGGTTAGAGAAATCCATAAAGTTTACAGGAATTCCTGTAAACTTTTCCCCCTGTCACTATCTAGTGTTTTCTTCTTGGGAGCCAATCCAAATTTTTTTTCCTTGTCACTATCTCGTGTTTTCTTCTTTGGATTGGCTCCCAAGAAGAAAACACTAGATGGTGACAAGGAAAAAAAATCAGGCCTCACTCTGAGGTGACTTAGAGGTTAGCACTGTTGCCTTGCACCTCCAGGGTCCTGGTTCTATTCCTGCTTCTTGCATGTGCATGTGTGTGTGTTCCCCATGCTTGGTGGGTTTCCTCCAGGTAATCTGATTTCCTCCCAAAGATGTGCAGATTTGGCTAAATGCTGTTCCATTGTATGTGAATTGGTGTGTGTGTGTGTGTGTGTGTATGTACATGTGTCCTGCGATGGATTGGCACCAATCCATCTCAGGATACATGTACATACACAAACCCTGTTCAGGGTGTACCCTGGTCTCCTGGGATAGGCTCCAGGTCCCCCGTGACCGTCTATACAAGATAAAGCGGTATCAAGATAAATAAAATCATTCTACATTAGCACCATATGTTTCATTCATTCAGCCATCTTCTACACTGTTTATCCCATACGGTCGCAGGGGGCCTATCCCAGGAGACTTTGGGCACAGGGCAGGGTACACCCTGGACGGGGTCCCAATCCATCACAGGGCACACACAATGGGCAATTTAGGAACACCAGGTTGTATTTACTCCACTCTTCCTAACATTCACTCTTCTCTGAAGGCTTTCCACTACATTTTAGAATGTGATTGTGGGAATATGTGCTTACCCATTATTGTTGTCAGGCAAGGTGGTATCTATTTATTCTAAAGTTATTCAGCGAGGTTGAGGTCAGAGCTTTGTTCCGGACATAGAGGCACTATAGAAAAGGCACTATAGATATTTTTTGTCTCTTACCCAGTCTTGTGGCTAATTCACATACTATGAAAGCAGGATGTAAAACTATAGGGACATTACCCACACTGTGTCTTGACTTCCTTAATTGTTATTTGTAAGCAATTGGAAGTACGGTTTGTGGACACCTGACCTTAAACCATCCTTTTTCAGGTGTAGTTCCCTTTTGCTGTTATAAAAACATTCACTGTTCTTGGGTGGTTTTCAGTAGATTTTGGAATATGACTGTGGGAATTAGTGAGGCCATGATGTGGACTTGATGTTCCAGTTCCCTCAATGGTGTTCAATGGGGTTAAGGACAGAGCTTTGCAGTTGTCCTGCACAACCTTGGCAAACCGTGTCTTCATGGACTTTGGGCCCCTCCGTTTCAGTAAAGGGAAATTGTAATAATACCTTAGAAAGATTACACACGGTAATATTGTCATTTAGCTGGCAATCTGGGTGGTTCCGGGTTCAATTCACGCCTCAGGTCAGTTGTAAATGAGCATGTGAGTGCATATGTATGTGCCCTGTGATGGATTGGCACCCTATCCATGCTTGGATGGGCCCCTCATGACTCAGTATACAGGATAAAGCAGTAAAGATTATAAGTTTGTGAGCATTATAGTGACTCTGGCAAATGTAACTATTTGATGGTGCATGTCAGTCCTGTGACCATTAATCGTTAATCATCCTGTGACCATCGTAATTAAATAAAAATTTTACAATAACAGCAGTTTTGCTTGAATTAATGACATACTTAAATTATTTACTTAATGATATTAATGAATGAATTAATTTATTCATTTATTTACTATTCTAACCCCATGTCCTTCATGTAGAAAAAAGCAAAATGAAACTGTCTGAAGAAATTGCCTGTCAGTCAAAATGCTTAGTTGTCAATCTAAATGTAGAAACAACTTTTTATAGAGTAGAGAGTTTTTAACCCCTTAAAATGGGCAAAGAACCACATTTGGTGCCAATATCAGTACTGTACCTCAATGAAAGACGGTTATTTGTAGAATCTGAAGGATGTTTTGTTTTTTGCAATTTATTTACGTTTTAATAAATGTGCCTTTATCTTTATGGGTGTAGTTTAAATATTTTATTTATAAATGTTATAAATTACTTTCAAGATTCTTTCAAGATTCAAGATTCAAAGAACTTTATTAATCCCAGAGGGAAATTGCTTTGTCTTGGTCACAGTTGCTTTGATTTGTTTACCGGGAAGAAAGGAAAGGAGTAATCAATTAGACAAGGAAACAAGATTAGGGAAAAAATATAAATAAAAGAAATAAAAAATTTAAATAATAAAAATAAATAAATATTAAGTAGAATTAAATATAACACACAGTAAGTTGCAGTAAGTTACATATTGCACTAAAATATATAATATATAGATATTGCACTTGGAATAGAAATGGAAAAGAAAGAAATTGCACAAATGGTACTGGTAATCAG
The DNA here is from genome assembly GCA_011419295.1 of Clarias macrocephalus. Taxonomy (NCBI): domain Eukaryota; kingdom Metazoa; phylum Chordata; class Actinopteri; order Siluriformes; family Clariidae; genus Clarias; species Clarias macrocephalus. The sequence continues at coordinate 124,939 of JAAGKR010000262.1, forward strand.
ATATTGCACTTGGAACTGATATTGATCTGTGGAACAGTAGTGTATTAATGTAATATTGTATAGTAACTACTGACAGTCCTCATCCCGTAGGGTAAACATTACAGAGATGAGTTGTATAATTTTATGGCCATTGGTAGAAAAGATCTCCTGTGGCGCTCTGTAGAGCACCTGGTCATAATCAGTCCCTGGCTGAATTTGCTCCTCTGGTCAGAGAGAAGGATTTACAACATAAAAGGCTACATTCCACTCAATACCACTCAAATCTGATTTTTATTGTCTGCCCTAGGGTGCTGACATAATCAATCAACACTTCATTCTCATGTTTGATATAAAGTTTACCTGAATGATTTTTCACATTGCACTGCTGCCACAAGGTAACCTGAGAGATGCATTGACTGCATAAGGGCTGTATAAGGGCTGGTAAGAGCTAAACCTGTACATAGACATTACCACAATTTTATACACATTCAAATATTTTCATAAATATAGACAACTTAATATCGCCAACGATACTTAGTGGCACGCTTATGGAAGGATTGTGGCATGGATTGATATCAGAGAACCCAGAGATCAAATTAACCTGGAAATATTATGGTGTAAGGAAGAGTACTCGCTGTGCCCCTCTGCTATCCACTGTGTACGCGAAACAAAACAAACAAAGCAGTCCCTTCTTGTTTCTCTACTTAAATATTTCATTTGTACCCTCTATGATGTATGAACATGGATAGCTGGGAGTAGGACGTACTGTAGTTATGGTCATTCGGGGTTAGATTTCAGATGACACACATGACTAATTCAGATTTTTAGCCTCACAAATGAACTTACATTGAGGAGAGTAGACTACTTATATCAAGAGGAGATGTTCGTGAGAATATGAAAGAGAAGGAAATAACCCATTTGGAGACTGAATATACTGATAATAGCTTTATTCAGAATGGATAACATCCATTTCTTTAACCACAGTATGGACCCATACTCTGAAATGGATAAGCCACATATTATCTGCACATTATAGTTTCTTAGTGTTCCAGGCCAGAGTAGAGGATTAGTTAAAGAGCTGAATCATTACAATAAGTGCAAAGATGGAATTTCCTGTAGGATGAAGAATTAGATTTGAGTTTTAGGCTCATAACAGCTGAAACTGAGATCTTCTCATCCACATGTAAGATTTTACTATTCAGATAATCCGCACATACAGTATGCCAGCACGGTCACTTCTGAGCATATTGGGGTTCTAAAAGGGCTGTAAACACATTTCAATCAATACATTATATATTTAAGAATGCCTAAATTTAGAATACTTTATTAATATAAACTAATATAAAAGAACCCTAACTGAAAACACACACACACACACACACACACACACACACACACACACACACACACACACACACATTATTGTTTAACTTTAACTTTATTGTTTAACTATTAACCATATGTAAATGGTAAACAAGCACACGCACACATACTGTATATGTATTTAATTTAGATGCAGGTATTACGGCATCAGTTCTAATTGTGCATTTTGATGCTAGACTCACACCACTTGCCACAACCACTTTAACGTTCACATAAAGCTTGTCTCCACCCATACTCTGTTGTGCAAGAGTGTCATAATAGTTCAATAGATCTGTATCACTTTGTGGTAGTTAACTTTTGAAAGTCTATTAAGCATATCCTTGAAAAAGAGGGACGGTTCAGGAATCTATGGGAGAATGATATCCTTGTTTCTGTTGAAACATTGATACAAAAACAAATGTTAGGTAACAATTAAGGAATTCACGTTAACAATAGAAAATATTGATATCACTAATGTCCAGGAAAAAAGCGAGGTTCTTTAAAACATTGTAAAAATGTCTCTTTGTCAGAATGTCAGACATAAAAGAAAATAATATCTAAATATACTGCAATAAAATACTAGGAAGTAGCAACCTAGGTACACATTTTTTATTTTTATTTTTTGCCACTCAGTCTGTCATTCTAGTGAGGTTATCTGGAAGGTGAGTCATGTTAACTGGACGTCTTTCTTGTTTGGTAGACACGTTTCACTATTTCAGTCGACTGAAACATGTCTACTGAACAAAAAAGATGTCCAGTTAACATGACTCAACTTCCAGATATTTATGCCACTGAGTTTAACACCCCAGGTCTGTCTGTTCAGTCCCTATTTGTTCACAATGATGATGCATGACTGTACAGACTAATCAAAACAGCATATCATTTACAGTTTCTCTAACAGAAACTGCCAGCAAGCAGTAAATTAACTTCAAATGAACCTTTGGGAAAAAAAATGATGATATTATTTATCTGTAAAAGTGATTCACAATTTTAGAAAATCAGACCTAATAAAACTACTATAAAACAAATCTGCTTCCAGAGCTTTACAAAATAGATATCATGATATGCACTACTGATGATCTAACCGATGTGATGTACAGTGCATTCGACTGCAAAATGTTAAGAACAGTTTTTCCACAAACTTAACATTAATTCCTCTTACACAAACCTCCACAATCACACCCTTGCCACTTTAATCGCTAGGAGCCCTGTTTCCATATTTTCTACTTTTTCATTACTGTACCACATTCACAGACATTGTACATACTCAGGAATATACAACATCCAAACCAGTAATACCTGTCATACCAGTGCAACACAATAGACACTTTATTCCTAGCACTCAGTAGCTTCTATGCAGCGAGTTCTGTGATTAATGATTTACTAATTACACTTGACTATGCTACCGTATATACTGTATGTTGTCACTGTTACCAAATTTATGTTTTGTTGTATTTAATATGTTGAATTGATTGTATTGTTCTAATTATGCAGATTATTGTTATCCATTTCACTTTCTGTAACTTTGCTATTGCAATTTTTTTCTCTCCATGACATACAGCTCTCCAGCCAACATGTTGGAGAAACGTGTTAAGCGTATTGACAGATAAAAAAAAAAGTTGTTCTACTCTTACATGTACGTGGTTAGAAATGTTGCAATGATCTAAAAATATGCCCGTGTTTGTTTTAGGAACAACCCTTGTCTATCATAAGTGCATTCAGACGAGTCCACAGTGGATATGTTCAAAGTGAAAGCATATAGATGAACTTTCATTGTCTATATGGGAAGAGTGAGGGAACTATTCTTGCTTTTTTAAAAGCGAGTCTTTCTAGTTTAGACACATACAGGCCGTCAGGTACAATACAGCCAAAAGTCTACGAACACCTCTTTGCTCTTATGATAACCTCTACCTCCACCAGGCTTTTCACTAGATTTTGAAGGATGGTTGTGGGTATTTGGAGGATGGTTTTGGACTGTTTTTTTTTTTTCTTTTCTTTTTTGCTATAAGTGGTATGAGCTGCCAATGTGCTGTTCAGGTACTTGAAATGTCAATAACTTAAGCTACAACTTGATAACAACCAACAAAGATTTTTTTTTCTCTATGATAAGAAGCCTAATTGTCTAATGGCATTTTCCCAGGACTGAAAAATTATATTAGCTAAGGTTAACTGCTAGCAAGTAATTTAGTGTTACATTTAGTGTTACAATAAGCTGATTATTTATCATGTTTATTTTTATTTAACCTAACTAACTAACTAACTAACTAACTAACTAACTAACTAACTAACTAACTAACTAACTAACTAACTAACTAACCAATCAATCAATCAATCAATCAATCAATCATTAACTTGTTAAGAAGTTTGATTCATTATATTGCTCTTCTTTAATTAAATTTTATTGTTTAACTATTAACTTTATAAACAACAATGACAAAGTAAAAGCAGATGTTTCATTCAGAAAAATAAAGAGTGAAATATCCTATTTACATAAGTATTTAGACCCTTTGTTATGACACTTACAGTTGAGCTGTGGTGCATCCTATTCTTATAAATCTTCCTTGAGATGATTGTACAACTTGAATGGAGTACACCTGTCCCTGAATTCATTAAACATAATTAGGGAAAGCACACGCCTGTCTATGTAAGTTGTCACAGTAGATGATGTATGTCATAGTAAAGAACAAAGCCATTAGGTTGACAAAAGTGTCTGTCGACCTGCAAGGCAGGATTGTGTCAAGACACAGATTCAGGAAAGAACACAAGTAAATGTATGCATAACTGAAAGTGCCCAAGATCACAGGCACGCCTGATCATTCTCAAATGCAAGAAATTTGTAACAAACGACCAAACTGAGTAATTGGAGTTTGCAAAAATGCCCATACCTTTCAGAAAATGAAAAAGAAATTCTTCTGGTCTGATGATACCGATTGGAATCAGGAAATTAAGCACTATGCATCACCTTATTAAACCATCTCTATAGGTAAACATGGTGGTGGCAGCATTATGGAGACTAATCAGTATAGAGGAAAACTAGATGCAGAAAAACAAAGAGCTATCCATAGTGATAACCATTTTCAGATTGCTCAGGATCTTAAGCTAGGGAGACGGTTTACATGATAACAAAGCAATGACCCAAAGCATACTGCCAAGAAAACACGGAGCGGCTTAAGAACAACTCTGTGAAAGTCCTGGAGTGACCCTGCTAACGTGGAAATGAACCGAATAGAGCATCTCTGGAGATTCTCTTCAGCCTGAACGTTTCTGCCAAGAAGATTGGAAGACACTTCCAAACTAAAGGTATGCCAAGCATTTAGTATCATTCACAAGGAGACTTAAGGCTGTCATTGCCGCCAATGGTGCTTTAACCAAGTACTAAGTGATGGATCTTTTCAGTTTTTATATATGAGTTAATAAGTTTTAAATTAAAACACTTGATTTTACTTTGTCCTTGGTGAGTTTTGTGTGTAATATAAATTGTGTGTGAGTTTTGTACACAGCAAAATCCTTAGTCTTGAATGAACACCCCAGAGTGTTGATTTAACACTTTCAGAGTACATTCGTGACCATTAGGTCATATATAAACACTTGGGGTGTTAAATCAACACTCTGCGTGTTCATTCAAGACTAAGGATTTTGCTGTGTATGTAATAAAAAAAGTAATTCATATATTAATTCGGGTCACTGAGTATGTGATTGCTTTGGGCCTCCAAATATTGAGTAGCGGCCCTGTATTGTTTGAAACCTTTTTTTATAGTGGTTGAACATAAAGTTAAGTTAAAATTATGCTAGAGAGACTATAAATTGCCCCGAGAAAGTTTAATCTTGCTAGGCACATATTACAGTGTCATTAATCATCCTGGTATATACAGTATAGTGGCCTACTTTTACCCTTTTTACCTTTATATACACTTTATATTCCATGAATTGGCACTGAGTTTGGTTTTGCTCAGTCAACCGGCTAATTCTCCAGTAACAGTAAGAGGAAATGGAACTGGCTAACTTTCGAGTATACATTGTGGTTTATAAACTTCCTCAATTAGTACAGGAGCAACTTGAATTACATCGTTTTATTCAGATTTAGTAACAGATTGATGCAAGCTCAGCATTTTACCAGTAACAATTCCTCAATCATCTCTGACAGTCTTGCACACTACATTGACTGCATTGAGGTTCTGGGATCAGGTAGGCTAATTTCTACTATAATACTAAGACAATCATAAGGTATTAGCTCACATTCAGCTTTACTTGATCCTGTTCTAAATTCGAGTTGAGATGTAGGAAGCGATATTCTAAATTCTAAACTAAACCTGCTTCTTTAAAACTTGGGTTTTTGTGGTTAAATTTGAAACAGCCATTCAATAACTAATTTCAAACTGCAGTTTCAGAGCTTTATTTGAGCTATAGTTGAGACCACTACTAACCAATTAACAAACAAATCAACAAACCAATCAATAAAACAAGAAAAGTCAATCATTAAAAAAAAATCATTTTGTTTAACTATTTTAGTCTATATTTAATACTTACAGTCATGTGTAACAAATAGTAATAAACTTTTAATTCTCTGTGGTTTTGTGTAAAAACATTATAAAAAATAACTTCTGACTGTAGCACTTCTCAGTATTAGGCAAACACAACCATAGACAAACAAAAATGATTATTTTTTTTTCAATACTGTGCCATTATTCTTTAACCAAAATAAAGCCAAAAAGAAAAAAAAAAAAGATGTGGGCCATACAAGTACTCTCGTACTGCTTCTACTGGATTTAATAGCGTACGCTGCAGCCAAGTGCTGCTAATCATCTTTATGTAATTGATCATCAGCTGGTGTACAGACAAAAGCAGAGGTTTTGGCAGTTCGTTGGTCTGGAGCATCTGTGTGTTAACACTACGCCAACAGGGAAAGATGGACGCTATTTTCTTAGAGAAGCAATTGGTGCTGCATATGATCTGCAAAGATTTATAAAATCATTTCTAAACAATTTGCAGTTAAACATTCTACGGAAAGATTATTCACAAGTGGAAAGCATTTAAGACCCAGCACATTCACCTCAAGGTCAGACCGTGCAAAGCTCAAAGAAATACTAACAAACCCAAGAGCTACAGTACATATCAGACCCTACAGGCTTCACTGAGCATGTTAAATGTTAAAGTCAATGACAGCACAAAACTGAACAAATAGGATTTGCTTGGAAGGGTTGCCAGGAATCTGTTTAAAAAGAACATGGCAGCACGAGTGAGGTTCAAAAAACTACATCTCAACAAACCACAATGCTTCTGGAACAATGTCCTATGTACGAAGGTGCAAAGTGGAATTGTTTGGATTTAATGCAGAGCATGTCTGGTGGAAAGCAAACTGCACTTCAGCAGATACACCTCATACCCACCTGTCTGACAGCAAAGCTTGGTTGAAATAAGGTCATGAAGCAGGACAATGATCCCAATCACACCAGTACATCTACATCAGGATGGCTGAAAAACAAAAGAATGTTTTGGAATGGCTTAGAAAAAGTGCAGACCTCAACCAAACTGAAATGTTGTGGAAGGACCTTGACATGCATAAGTGCACACCTAAAAACCTCAATGAAAAATCATGAAACTGAAAGGAAAATGGGTCAAATTCCTTCATGATATGAGAAACTGATAAAGTTATACAGAAAACAATTAGTTCAAAGTTATTGCTGGTAAATGTTGATCTGCAATCTGTTGAATCATTGGGATATTTAGAAGTGTCCACATGTTTTTTTTTTTTTTGTCTTAATCTTTGTTAAATAAATAATGACAGTGAAAAGGTTATATGTTGTTTGTCTTAGATTGTACTTGCCTAATGCTTAGACCATCTACAATCTGATGATTTTTATTGACACGCAGAATTAAAAGAGGGGATATAAACTGTTGAACATGACTGTAACGATCAAGTGATCATTTATCAATTAAGTTCAAATCAACGATTCACAATCCTCTGTGCACACATGCTCAGGAGGTGGTTAATATAGATAGCTGTGTCCCTTTTACATCACTGACTCTGGGTTTCTTTATTTGGGCATACGGATAACCCCTGATTTAAAGGATTTGTTCTCTAAGAATTATTCACCCTTAACAACAAAACTTAAGCAGGATATGAATAGGTGGACCTCTTTGCCAATTTCTTTTTTTGGAAGAATTAACACAATTAAGATGAATATGCTCCCCTGTTTACTTTATTTATTTCAGTGCATACCCTGTTATTTGAATCTTAACTTTTTTTAAGGGTCTGAATACAGCCATCAGTAAGTTTATATGGAATAACAAAAAAAAAAGGATTACATTTACTTCTTTTCTCAAGCCAAAGAATGTGGAGGCGAATCTTTGCCCAACATACAGATTTACTATTGGGCTTCTCAGAGCAAACAAATGCTTAGATGGTTTTCAAATGACACAGACTGACATACAGAATGATATCCTTCTGGGTCACTATGGAATCCTTTTTATGTGCCCCGAGAACACTAACATCTCTTCCATTTATTAATAATTTTAAGGGGATCTGGCCAGTAATTTACATTTTTTAATTATTAAATACCCTTTTGGCTTAGGAAGATGTCTCTCCATCTCCCCAGGAATTTAACCATGCAATCCCCAATCATTTTGAACCCTGATGTCCCTGCTTCATTAGCTAGTATTGGCTTTCAGACCTGGGTTGAGAAAGGTATTTTTAATTTAGCCAGTTTATTTACAGATAACGTTGTCAAATCTTTCGAGACACTTAGAATTGATTATCAACTTCCTAGAACAGATTTTTATGTAATTTTATCCAATATTAAATGAGACAGGGCAAAATCTGCTTTGAAATATCTGATATTGAAAATCGTCTCCTTCTTCCAGGGGTGTTGAAGGGTCAGATTTCCTATCTGTATGGTTCCCTTTTATCAGAAAACACTTCACCTTTGAATCCTCTAAGAAAAGTTTGGGAAAAGGATATGGGCCAATCATTCACTGGTGATGAATGGCTCTCTATATGTGAGGAAGTTTTTCATAAGTCAACTTCAATCTCTGCACATGAGTAAAACTTCAAGTTCATATACAGGACATATCTCACTCCTGTACACCTACACAAAATGTATCCAAATGTATCTCAGTGTTTTAAATGTAATTCAGAAACGGGAACATTGATGCATTTATTCTGGGAGTGTAAGAAAATTTAAACTTTTTGGTACGAGGTGCATCTGGTTCAGAAAATACTGGCTAGAAAATTCATTATGTCTCCAACTATATACCTGCTAAATTGTAAAATATCACTAGATCTTCCTTCTGCTTTAAATTGCTTACTAAATTCCATTACTTATCTGGCAAAGAAATGTATACTTATCTTATGGTCATCCTCTCGTGTGCCAACTTTAAAGCTGTGTTTGGCACACGTTGCTCATCTTCTTCAATTGGAAAAAAACTTACATATGACTTACAGAACAAATCTGAACTATTCTGGCGGATATTGGCCCCTTTGTGGGATCTACATGAACAGCTATGACTTTTTCTTTCTTTTATGTTTTCCTTTACTGGACTGTTTTTTTCCCCATGTTCACTCTTTAATTAACAGATTATTATTTGTGTTCAAATATTTGCTGTGGGAGTCGATTGTATATTAATCTGGATCTGCTTTTTTGTTGTTGTTAAATACCAATAATAAAAAAAAGATAGATAGCTGTGAGGCTGTGCTGCCTTCTGGCCATGTGAAGAGAAACAAAGTTGTCCCTTATTGTTTCACTACTGCATGGTTCACTTATTCTGTGTTGCATGTCTAGACATTGATAACTGGGAGTGAGACATCGTCATCATCACATTAGGGTTAGATTTCCTCCATGCTCACTACTCAGCATTCCTGTTACATTTTTTTAAACCACAAGAGACATAAAAACATAACACAGCATTTACAAGCCTTTGCTGAGAAACATGGAAAATACACAACAAAGAGGAGGAGTTCTGTAAATCATGAGAAGGCAGTCATTAAGGAAGAACAGCTACGGAAATAGCCACTTTGGACCCTGATTACACCCGTAATAGCTTCATTCAGGATGGAAAACATCCATTTCTTTGACCACATGATGGATCTATCCAATGCATTGCATAAACCACACATTAACAGCTCATTATAGGCATGGAGATGCTGCAAGCCAGACTAGAAGCTGAAGTAAGCAGGAAGTCAAAATATTAAGTGCAAACATGGGAGTTTCCTTTTGATGAAGAATTAGGTTTAGCCTTCAGGCACATGACAGCTCACACAAGAATTATTCTTTCCTTTAACATCATGCAAGTCAATTTTTAAGTACATTTTAAGAACATCATCTACTACATCCATGTTCTTTGCTAGTCACTCCTCAGCCACAGTTAAATAAAAACACATCGAAACCAGAAATATTTGTGATTTATCTGTATCGACTGTTCTTTAATTAGCCATTTGAGCTGGAAAGCTAGAAGCCATAATATTTGACTGGCTGGTAAATATCTCTTAAATAGGTATGTTTAGTACTACAATCTAGTTCACTTTCCAATAGAACGTTGATGTTAAATTCTTCATTTATATCTCGTATGTAAACTTTTTTCCAAGAGCCAGAGATCATAGGTTTTTCAAGATGTAAGAATATATATGCTTTCAGAGTTTTTATTCTAGTTTCACTAAGACCTGATGACGAGTTCAGAAGTACAGTTTCACTTTTGCTGCTACATTGCTCTTTGGGGATTTAGCTTTTAGTTACTGAGTAGGCGGCATGGTGGTGTAGTGGCTATAACCGTCTCCTTGCACCTCCAGGGTCCGGGTTTGATTCCCAGCCAGGCTCGATTCAAATCCTTGTGTGCATGGAGTTTGCATATTCTCCCCGTACATGGTGGGTTTCCTCCGGGTACTTCAGTTTCCTCCCACCGTCCAAAGATTAGGCTAATGGCGTTCCCAAATTGCCCATAGTGTGTGAATGAGTGTGTGTACATGTCTGTGCCCTGCGATGGAATGGCACCCTGTCCAGGATGTACCCTACCTCATGCCCTAAGTCTCCTGGGATAGGCTTCTAAAATAAAGGTAATAAAGGAAAGGAAATAGAATACAGGAAACAATAATGAATAAAAAAATTAATAAAAGACACCACAAACTCATCACCATAGCTAACCATATTCTTTTTATTTACAAAGCAAACTACATAGAAAACCAAATCAATATTTACAGATATTCCTATATACACTATACATTCATATAATATTAGACTGAAATTTCCACTTTTGTACAGACGTAGAGATAATCCAAATGGCTATGTGCAGTGCCCTTTTATTGTAACAAAAAGTCACCCGTTTCCATTTCACATATGTATATACGTACATATACATATACTCCTGAGTAATGTTTTTTTGCAGGAACGTCATTTGTCTCTACGTTTTCTTTACTGACTGTTTTCAGGACTTTTTCAGAACCCAGTTCCTGTTGTGACCATGACTTGTCACCATAACTTCCTCATTCATACATGAACTCAGACAACTACTTTTAATTCATAATCCAGTACAGGTCTTTACCTAGAATGAAGAACGAAACAATGCATGGAACTAGGGAGCTCTTAAGAGGCAACAAGAATGTGCATACCTTTAGGACTAAGCTGCTAGAAGTCATAGCCAGACTTTGTCACTGTAAATCTACTACTGGCCATTTTCAAAGGACAGCATTGTGTGATTTAGATGCAATTTTCATTGTCTGGAAGTAATAGGAGAGATTTTGGTTCCAGGCTCACACCACTTGCCACAACCTCTTTAACAGGCACATAAAGTTTTCCTCCACCAAGGCTCTGTGATACAAAAGAGAAAGACATATTAGTAATTCATCAGGAAAGTTATCACATCTTTATTCAAATCTGTCAGGTGTTTATCTGTCAATCTGTTCCACTTTGAGTAGGTTACCTTTGATAGCCCGTCACTAGTACTGTTAAGCATATCCTTGAAAAACAGGGATGGTTCAGGAATCTTTGGAAGAATGATATCCTTGTTTCTGTTGAAACATTAATATAATAATAAATGTTTGCATCAAATAATAATGATTATTTTTTATGAAATACTGTCACTTTTCCACCGTACTACGAAGTAATAAAAATTATATATAAATCGTGAAGTACCACTTATTTTAAAAAATAAGAATAAGAAAAATTTATAATGATAGTTACCTTCTAAACAGCACTATAGCTGCAATGAGACAGCAGCACACTATTAAAGGAGTGGTGATTATAGCTACTTTAAATGCCAAATTTGGGTCATTATCCATACCTGCAGAAAAAAAGATTTGCTTATCACTTAACAAGTCATAGTAATTGAAAACAAAGCAGACTGATGATTAATATGTCAACATATTTAAATTAAAAGCATAATTTCCAGTATAATATGTAAGTTGAACAAAAATAAATAATGGTAAATAATGGTTACAATTGGTGTGCCCATGCTTATGTTAAACCTTTATATTTAACAATTATTCATGTATTCATTTGAGCCTATAGAAGTCTTAATGTAAAGCCAAAATATAACAAGTCTAAAATAGACATATAGTCAATTTGAATTTTGACTTTGATTAACAGATCGCTGTTTTCACAGAATCTTAAGTAGAATCTTAACTGTAGTCAAAATTTTGTGATCTGGCATTTAGTATAAAAAAAGAAAAGGGTTACAATACCATAATCCACAGGTTCACTCAGGTCACTCATAATGTGGTCCCCGCCACAGTCGTTAGAGTATAAGACCAGTCCTTGAACTGTGTACCTGCAAGCTGTGTCGTATTCCACACTTGTTGAGTTTTCATTTTCCACAGGAACTTCATTCTACAAATAAGTAAACCAACATTGTCGTGAAGCTTTGCTTTGTCAAATTTATTATAAATTTTTTATCGGAAAGTCACAGCTTATTTATCTTTGCTATTGATTCTAGAGTATTTATGCAGTTATCTGACTGGTCAATCATATGACAGCAGAGTTTTGTTCGTGAGGGAGATCATGGGTTTCTAAAATTTTTTAACCAGCCCATCTTGCACAACCATGGCTGCCACAGTATTTACGGGTGTTCAGTGCAATACCATAATGGATGTCAAGTACCGTAAAGATTATTTATCTATCAACAAGTTTAAATTAAGGGCAGGATTTCCACTCAATTAAAATATATCAAATATGAACAAAAGGGTAAAAAAATAGTAAATGATAAAATAATTAAATAGAATAAAGTTCATTACAAACTTATGTCACATATGTCACCAATATCTCACCTTTTCATTGCATTTGGTATATATAAACTTATATTTCAAACAATGTTTTGGAAGACTTTGGAAATTTGGAAGGCTGGCTTGAAAACGGAGACGGTCCCCTTCCTGTATGATTTTAACCGTGGGCTTAGGTAGTTTCACTGCTGTATAAAAAGAGAATAGCCAGTGGAAAATTTGGAAAAATGTGACAATTTTAATACTTGACCAAAAACATTTTATGAAAAAAAAAAAAAACTACATTTTCATTAAGTAATGAACATCCAATATGCACTGATCAGCCATAACATTATGACCACCCACCAAATATTGACTAGGTCCCCCCTGGTCGGTTTGTTCTGACACCTTTCTATTGGTACCAGCATTGACATTTTCCGCAATTTGAGCTACAGTATCTCTTCTATTGGATCGTACTGCATGGGCAAGTCTTCATTCCCTACACGCATCAGTAAGCCTTGGCTACCCATGATCTTGTCGCCAGTTCAGTGGTTTTCCTTACTTGGTAAACTTTTGGTATGTACTGACCAATCGCAGACTGGGAATCCCACAGAAGCTGCAGTTTTGGAGTTCCTCTGATCCATTCATCTAGCCATCACTATTGGCCCTTGTTAAAGTCACTCAAATCCTTACGCTTGCTGATTATTTTTTCTGCATCCAACACGTCAACTTCAGGGAGTAAATGTTTATTTGCATCTTAATATGTCCCACCCACTTCCAGGTACCATTCCAGGTACTTCCATATAATGAGATATTGTAACTACTTTTACATTGTAGATACTGTAAAAAGGTTCACCTACTCAACATTAGGCAGGTGGTCATAATGTTATGGCTGATCTGTGTAGATAGCTGTATATGTTCAGTATATACTGTACATAATAAATTATACAAGGATATTTAGACAATGTAGTTGTTGCAATATGAAAGCATACACCAATTTCACAATATTATATAAAAGCACACAAGGCAAGCACTACAATAGATCAGTAATACAAACTAACAATATACACTAACAATATATACAGAAACAGATTCCCTACCTGAGTCATATATGGCTATCATAAATCTGTTGTTAATCTGGACATTTTTTTCAGTTCCCCTGATGACAAAGTAAAAGTCTGCCTGAAGCGCAAGATTGTCATCATGCAGGTGACAGCCTGTCTTCATGTTTCCATTCACAATATATGACTTACAAGGCTTTAGGCTGTCTTCGGGGTTTTCCATCTCCCTAAGAGAAAATATGTGGATTAGGCGATTATTTAATCAACAATTTCTATACTGTTTATCCTGTACATGGTTGTGGAAAGAGGGAAGCCTGTAGTCTACCCCAGGAGACTTTGGGCAAGAGTCGGGGTATCTATCAAAAGGCAACCATACACACAAACTCCCACAATTCGGCAATTAGGGAACACCAATTAACATTAGCTGCATGTATTTGGACTGGGGGAGGAAACTGGAGTACCCGGAGGAAACCCTCCCATGCAAACTCCATGCACACAGACCCAAGACTACGCCACCATTCACTAGGGCGTTAACAATCAGGCAAAAAAAAAAAAAAAACCTACCTCTGTGCTGCCAGAAAAGGAAAGGAAAAATGGAAGTCCCAAAGATATTTTTTAAACCAGATCTCACCTATAAAGGAGCTGAAGATCAGGGGTATTTTTGACTATGCTCCATGTGCAGTTCATCTTTTGATTAGCATAATAAGCACACCTGAAGTTCTTCACTAAGGCTGCGACACAAGAAGACAGTGTATTTGCATACAAGAAATGACAATTATGTAACTATATTATATAATTAAGGCTGAATCTGTTCAATAACATTCCTAAATCTTTCACGACTCATAATTAAACTTTTTTTAACATTTTAGCATTATTGGCTTTAGAAAAGTTTAAATAGATAAACTATATAGTAATTATCAGAATTTGCTATTAACAGATACAATTACAAAAATAAAAAAACACATAATTATAATAAATGAGCATCAAAAATGATGCATTGTACACTCTGTTTGTTGATTACCTGGAGGTGGAGATAGATATTTGTACACTACTTTGCTTGCACTTGTTTCTGCACAAATCATAGGGTTTGTATTTATTCCAACACATATTCCTTTCTCTTCAGGAACTATTCGTTCAACAGTCCATTTTTCTGTTCGACATATAAATAAAGCAGGCTTTTTTGGAGGACATGTCTGTTGAGCAAGAAAAAAAAGTTTTCTTGTATAATAACAATTTGGACAGAATGGATGGATCAAGAAAAGACAGCATTGATATATGTTTGGTGGCGACAGTGTGGAAGTGAAGCGGTGGCTCACCTCATTATATACTGCTACAGTGTAATTCACTTTACATTTTTTGTCCAAGCCAGCAGGTTCCCGCCACCTTACCTGCACTCCCAAATTGTTTGTATGCCATGACAGGCTAAGGTGTTCTGGTGGAGGCAATTCGCCTTCAATAAGAAAAAAAATTGACAGTTAAATGAAGTTTTAAATAATGGTTTTACTGGAAAAAAATCACGTCATGCGTGTTGTGCTAGGGTGTTTTTATTTATTATTATTTTTTTTTATCGTGGCCTGAACTTTGCAACCGGTGGCATTATCAAGTTACCATTATGTCTCCGATGACGAGACATGCTTGGAATTATAATGATTACATTACATATGCCATGTTGTAAGAAAAACAGAGCTTAAGAATAAGAACAAGAAAAGCCTGTTGAACTACACAACTACAGACTACTGAACTACAGTTAACTCAAAGGGTTACATACACATCTTATTATGTCAGTCTGTCTTTCTAAATACTTTTACTCATAATCTATGTAACTATCTCATACTTGGATTTAAAAAATCTTACTAGTTTTTTCTCCTGAAATAGATTTTGTTGGTTGTTTAACATTTTATGCAATTTTAGTCTAATTCTGTGAGGTTTATGTACATACAGTACAGGACTACACCCTTGTTGAAAAAAAAATGCTCTTTGGTTCTTTACAGGTTCTCACAGGGTTACAAATGTAACTTTTCTAATGAGTGTACTATTACATACTAGTTAAATGATACAATGTAAATGAATTAGAAGCATTGGACTAGATTTACCCTGTTGAATTTGGATACATTTGTTAATCGATTTAGATGATTCAATGTATTTTTCTTCGTTTGGTTGCTCAGTGAGGGTCTGACTGACCAGGGTTACAGGATTAACCACTGACCCTGCGGTCACGGAGAATGTTCGAGAAGTTTACAGGATATGCAGATTATCACACAGACCTCGGCTCCACTCCTCCCTTTCCCGGTTTTCCTGAAATCCCAAACCTTCTCGCTTTAACCGTAAACAAAACAAAGTCTGAACAAGACAAACTATTTACCTGAAAAACTATTAACTCCGGTTAAAATGAAGGACAGACACGCGAACAGCGCAGACGCATCACGACACCGGGGGGTCACCATACTGTATCTGCTCACTTAGAGAATTCCACAGATATTTCTTTTCCTCAAAAGCTCTTCAAAAAAAAAATTAACATTAAATTTAAATAAAATCCACCTCTTCTCATCGGAGAGGCTGAGACACGCCGTTAGAATCCGTTAGAAATCCACTCGATATGTCTGATTAAAGCGGTCTGATGAGATGGCACTTATCCACCCTGTGTGTCGTGTTTGGAATTGCTCTGAAAGCGGCTCCAATCTGCGTCTCTGGCGTGTCGAGGCGGGAGGGCGGAGGATCCAGCTACTGTATTATACAGGTCCGTGGCGCAACAGCACGTACATCTGCCTCCCACCTCCCACACCGCATTACGAGAAACTCGTCAAGAACGTGAAGACTGCGCTTTATTTTTTTTCTACATGTAGGTTGTGTCACAGAAAGACCTGACGGGAAATTTTGCGTTTAAAAAACTACATTTATTGCAGAATACTTGTGTTAGCCAACCTGCGACGTCCTTGCGTCATTACTGTCGCCATTAGCACGCAGAATGCTTCCCATTTACTGGTCATTTTGTGGTTCTGATAAAACAGTAGTGATAAAGGGAAATGGGAATGTAAAGCCTCTAAAACTCCAAATGCTGGTCATGCGTGACAGACACACACACACACACACACACACCGTACAACATTAGAGGCAACACATTATACTCTCTCACAAGTCAATAAATGACTGCTCAAACTGCACACAGCTATTATTATTTATTACTTAATGCACTATTGTTCTTGTTAACATAGTGACTGAATTAATTCCACTTTACCTGCATCTACCGCAAGGATCCGGGTTCGATTCCCGCTTCGGGTCTGTGTGCATGAAGTTTACATGTTCTTCCTGTGCTTGGTGCGTTTCCTCAGGGTACTCCGGTTTCCTCCCACAATCCAAAGCTATGCAATTAACTGGTCGCCTTGCACCTCCAGGGTCCAGGTGCTTGGTGGGTTTTGGTTGGAATGATCTATACCATCAAGCCAGGATTCATCGCTCTAAGCAGATGATACCTTACCATGGGCCCCACCCTCTTGCAACCCATATGCACTCACAACCACACATTTACTTATACACTACAGAATCAGTCTCCAACACATGCCTTTGCACGGTGGTGAACACCCGAATATACGGAGGAAACCCACCCATTTGCAAACTCCACATATGCAGTCGAGAGGTGAGGGTCAAACCTCCAACTCATATAGTACATATATTTTTTTCTTAAATAATTTTCTTACCCCCTTTCCTTTGTCTCCTTCATGTTAGTCACAACAAGCATTTTGATGACCAACTGTCCTTGACATTTTGTGCACATTACAAATAGGCTTGATTTTGAACTTGGGGGGAATACCCCCATGGAATGACTGAAAAACAACAAGGGGATACACTCTTTTGTTATACAGCTTAAACGTTTCCTGTACTAATTTCCTCTTATTTATATGTGGCATCAACACAGTGTGCGCTCGTTCCCATTGTTGCAAAAAACACATTTTATTCTTTTAATAGCAAATAACACACAGACAAGAAATTACCTTATATTCATTAGCAAATAACAAAACTGTAACAAAACAGAGTAACAAGACAGCTGTGTGCAGCTATTGCTTTGTTCTTAATGAACAGCACGTGTTCACATACAGTACTGTAAGATACTGTATACAGTATAACAACAGCAGTTGTATAAATAGTCCAGTTTTTGAGATGATTTTCCTGAATAGAGTAAAATGAATACTTAAGATAATAACTCCTGCTCAATCCAGCTTCCTACACAGTATGGCAATTGGAAAACTGCGACACTGCTGCTGGCTTCCTTTCAAGAATTATTTCCCACAGTGATAAAATCAGTGGAGACAATCAGTCCATTTGATTACCAGTTCAACAGGAACTGTGAAGATCACCGACAGACATGCAAGTTTTATACTGTGGATCATATATTTTGGTAAACATGAAAAAAATATTTTAATATAAATACAAAGCTGCTTTTTTGTCCATTGCTGAAAGTTCTATACAAACTAAACTGAATTGAATATCTTGAAATTATCCATATTAATGCTTCTTCAGGCTATGAATTTGAACATTCAGACACAGTAATCAAATTTTTAACATATAATCATAATGCATGTGAAACTGCTCACATTTAAGGTTTGGAGCATATTCAAGGGACCTCAGGGGATCAGAATGGGGTGCCAACCCACTGGCAAAGGCACTCACCAATCATACACTAAGGGCAATTCAGGAACAGAAATCAGCCAACAAGGCACATATTTGTATTACTTGAGGAAACTAGTCTTAGAAAATCAGTAAAGCATGTGGAGAACATGCAAATTCCACATACACAGGCCAGAGGCAAGATTCAAACACCCACCCATGGAAACCTGAGGAAACAGTGGTATCTGCTGTCCCTTTATGTTCCACAGAGAGGACCTGTAGATGTTGACTCTCAAAAACTCTGTAAGGATTGTCAAGATTTTAGAGATTCTGTGCTACCAGGCACCAATAAGAGAATTATCATATTCTTCTTCCTCATGATAATAATGATAATAATAATAATAATAATAATAATAATAATAATAATAATACATGTTTATGAAAAAAGTGAGCATTAAAAGGAACATCAAAAAGGTCACAAATGCAGCTTATTAAAATGAAGGTATTTTATTACATTCTTCAATATACTATAGTTGAAAATTTCTTCCCCGTTCCCTGTATTTGTTAACCCACTGTTTTTAT
Source organism: Clarias macrocephalus (assembly GCA_011419295.1). Taxonomy (NCBI): domain Eukaryota; kingdom Metazoa; phylum Chordata; class Actinopteri; order Siluriformes; family Clariidae; genus Clarias; species Clarias macrocephalus. Next base: position 143,707 of record JAAGKR010000262.1, read on the forward strand.
AATAATAATAATAATAATAATAATAATAATAATAAAGTTCACAATAAAACTTATTGACCAGTTTTTAAAATATGAAATGCATTTGGACTTTCAAATGTTAGCTTCTGCTACAAGTGATGTTGAAAATCTTTTTATTTTGAGGGAATTTTATGGACAGCTAGTGCAAAATGAAGGAAATAAAATTGCAATAACATGGCACTTTCTTAAAGGCTGACATTTAAGCATTAAAAAAAAAAAATCCAGAAGAGCGTGGAGCAGGATGCTGAAAATTTAGGTGTGCAGAAATCTGATTAAATTTAAGGGATTTTCATCAGAAGATCCCATTAGCTGAAGCCACTAGACGTTCCACTGATGGCACGGAACACATGGAGTGAGTTCTGCAAAAGGGAACGCATCTCATCCTCTTCAAAGATCTACAGATTAAAAGTGATAAATATTTAAATAATTAACAAAACATATAAAAAAAACTATAACTTCATATAATACAGTGCTAAGTACACAAAAAAAACAAGAAATCCTGTTTTTGTAATATATGTAAATGTACTCAGATGTGCTGTGTCTACAATATTTTTTATCTGTGTACATGTTTCAAAAAGTAGTATTAAATAGTGTTTGAATTTGAAAGAAAGGTTACCTAGCACTCAATCTACAGAGCGTGGCAGCGGAGAAGAAAAGCAGAAAGGGTTAGAAAACAGCATGTGAGGAGAGAATTTCTTTTATTTTTATTTTTCATGGCAATTGATAAATGCATCACAAACATGCACAAACAAACACAACCACAGAACTGAGAAGTTAATCAGATAGCCTTCTTTGCTGGAGAACATACTGTAGAATGCAGTGCTCAAACATACTGGTTTGTTTATGCCCATGGAATATGTGTTCTGGCATGACCTTCATACCTTGAAGCACACAACTCTAGGAGGACTGGAAGCACTGATTTCCAGCGCTTAATATTTACACTAGCTGAGTAGACTCTTGTGTGAAGTGGATGGCAGATTAACTGTAGTTTTGTTTTTTGAGAATTCATTTGACATGAACCTTTACTCATTTTGTAATGTGAAGTTTAATGGACATTAACCGGGATAATATGACATGACAATAGCCCATAATGCTGTTGTGGTATCAGGGGAATAGCGTGCATGGTTCTTGTGATGGCATGAATAGCCACCCACGTTACTTGCTCAACCGATTGCCATCAGAAGTTCCATAATAGTGTTGAGCGAAGACCAACTGTGTGCAATTAAAGGATCGTGTGATCTTGATTTAAAATGCACATATTCCTCGAGGCACCTAGACATCTTGTTGGAAATAAATCATTAGTCAGACAATCAACCAAGAGCCTAAGGGTAACTCTGAAGGAGCTGAAGAGATCAACAGCTCAGAGTGGCAAGAGGAGAAAAAAGGCATATGATAAAAAAGGCTAAGAATCTGTTGCTAGATTTGAAAATTGTGTGGTCTCAATCCAAAGTGACAAAACTTTTACCTGAAGAGACAAAACCCTGAGCATATTGTTACATGGCTTTAGAGCAGCCTCATTGCTCTTTCCTATCTTTTCTGTTTAGCGGTGACATGTCTGAACTTGGTATCACCCATACTGCCAGGTGATTTCTTAATTCTCAAGAAAACTAACTGCCAAGTTTCCGAGTCACGGAATTTAAAAACAGATAACCTTAAAAAAAAAAAAAAAACAACAACAAAAAAAACAACCCCCCCATGAAAAGCACTCAAGAAGAGAGAAATGGTCCTACAAAATACTGCAGCCAGTTTGAGACTCTGGATTGCGTAACTGTTGCATGTTTCCGATTTGAACCATTCTCATATACACAGTCATGAGAAAAGTGCCACTTGCTTTCTTAAATACAAAACACGCATCCAAATCCTTAATGCACATCCAGTATATTAATGCCTGTCTACAGCATTTATACATTTCTTTTTTTTTTTCTGGCACCTTATAATTGACCATGATTGCTTTTACTTTTCAAGTTGGAAACAAACTGCAAACTGAAAAGAATCTTAACTAGCCTTCCCTTTATTCACATGAATAACAAAGATCGTTACATTAATAGGATGTTGACAAGACCTAAGACTAATGACTTATTCAGAGGTGGCTATAAGGACTTATTCTTTATAAAACCTTCATGACTGTGCATGCATGTCTGTCTGAAAGGTTATCAGGAACAAATAACATGGGACATGAGAAAACACGTGCAACAAGATTATAATCAACAACTATGATGTTTATCCCAGAGGTTCCCAGTCAATTTCTCATATATTTCTAAACAGTTTACTGTTCAGCTCAGCCACTGCTTCTAGCACAACTCGATTAAGTGCTCCTGAGTGCTAGGTTTCGTGAGTGCTGGAAGCTGGAGAGCAAAACAATGGACTATTTTGGTGTCCCTGTGGACTAGACTTAGGAAAAAATTGTTTACCTTTCTACGTATTAACATGCTAAATTATGTTATGTAATCATGAAAGGCCATGTTAAAAAAGGTGCCCTCTTCATAATGTGTTTCCCCATTTTACAGAAAATGCTTATTATAGAAATTCTTAATATTCCTAGTTGTCTTATATAATATAATATAATATAATATAATATAATATAATATAATATAATATAATGCATTTACTGTACAAGACAAACATAAAATACAAGTAAATTGCATGATGTAGGTTGTTAATATTCATCATTCCATTCAGGCAAATAGCAGACTATAAGAATCGATGATTTTAAGACAACAAATCACACCCAGGCACTGAGAGAGAAAAATAATGCTCTAAGTTGTGTTTTAAATTATTTGGAGAGTTGCCCATGGGTAAATTACTAAGGAAATTGAAACAAATTTATGTAATGCTTCATATCCTCGATATTGGCAAATAAAAGGTTTTGTCTCTGTGTCCTACCTGTTCATGAATAATATCAGACAGCTCCTTGACCATGCTTTTGAAGTTGCCCTTCAGTCCCTCGTGATATTCATACTGGTCCTCTTTGATGAGCCGCTCATTAATGTCTAAAGCCATACTGCATGCCTGAACAAAGCTCCTGCAAGAAGCACAACAGTCATGCCAAGCACTGACAAGAATAAACAAGAATGAAGAGCATCACTGTGCTAAATGTTGTTGGTATGTAATTACATGGATGTCTGAAGTGAATACTGAAATGGTATCTAATGCAAACAAATACAAACACACAACGAAATCAGTTGTCAGTCATTAGAGTATGAAGCAAAACTGATCTTAAAAATGCTTAAGATATAATGATACAAAAATAGAAATGGAATTTAATGAGCAAGAGTTGAATGTGGTTTCTTCTCATTAATGAGCAATTTCTCATCTCACATTCATCTATATAACTAAAAAAAAGGTTTTTGTCTGTACATTGGTCAGAACTTGCTCTTCCAATGATATCGTTATGTTACATACATTGGAGGACCCGAAACTGGCTGGACAGAATTTAATCAAACTTTGCCAGTCCATAAGTATCTGCCTGAAGTTTAACCTGCACCATAAGTGAAATCAAAATATTGAGTAAAAGTGATGTTATGAACAGTTATGTGGCGGATTTAAAATCTACTTTAAAATAGGCTACTAATAAGCTAATTCCTCAGTGTAACCAATAGCCTGCACCAATAGATATTAATTAGAAAAGATAAACCTCATATTTTTACTTGGATTTCTTCATATTTTTATGGCTGAAATAACAGTGTATAAATAAATTTGTGCTGGAGTCATTTTCGAGACAAAACTTAATCGTTATCCGATCAATTTTTTCGATTTCTCATCTATGATTCCCTCTCTGATTACTGAACAGGGAGTGTATTAGGCTGACGACGAAAGAAATTCAATTTAGAGTACTCAGCTTATTTTTAATTTTAACCTTTTAACAATTTCTACAAACTCTTTAACCATAAATGACGGGTATACAAATGACCGGGTTAGCTACTGACGCTAACAGTATAATAAGACAGAATAACAGACAGAAACAGCTTTATAAATCAATAGATTACAAACCTGAATATATCCTTGAGCTCTTTCATTTTTTTATTAGATTGACTAGACTTGGAATCATCCAGGAAAGCTCTAGCATATGCCATGGGACCAGCATTGACCTAAATCCCAAAACAAACAAACAAAAAATCCAACCATGAACCAGCTTGTGCGATACTGCACTGCCTAGGGGTTTCACGCAGCTGTAGTCCACAGTATTCCAGTGGATAACTATGAATGAACAAAAATAAAGTGCACAATGTTTTATTGTGGCGTTTCAGGACCTGCACACTGACGCAGCCCTGAAGTTTGAGCTGCAGCTGGATCATGTCCACTTCCTGGTTGGAGCAGAGTTTGTTGAGCTCAGTGCTGCGGTCTCGCATCTCATCTATGGCCACATCAATGGGTTTCAGCTCCAAGTGCTTCTCGCCAACCACCTCTATTCTCTTCTTTACATAGGGGAAAGTGTTTGCTGCTGTAGATATGTTTACACAATGGATATAAGTCAGACACATACTATTAATAGGAATTGAAATAATAACAATAATAATAATAATAATAATAAAAACGCTATGTCATAAATTGTTGCTTACAATACCACAATTAATCATGCAATTTGTCATCTAAATAGCAAACTATAATAAACCTGACAGACAGGAGGCAAATAGACCAAACAACACATCAACACACAGGAGTCGGTTATAAAAAAGTTAATTTTATCTATACAGCTGCGCACCTGTTGTGATAATTAGAGTTGATACAACGGCAATCAACCGTAACCAGAAGATTTGAACAAAAGCTATGTTCTACATGACTTGTCACACTAAATAAACAGCATGAAAATGGAATATGAAAGTGACAGTTTAAGTTTTTAGGAGTCACTGAAAACACATACGTATATGAAATAAATTTTACAGTACAAGAATTACACAAGCACAAATCTAATATTGTATGACAATATACAGTAGCTATCTAGTACTAATTTCTTTTTGACGCATTATGATCTCAACTGAAAGATTGTTAAAAGAGATGTTACTCTTACACGGGCTTATACATGAATGTCTGGAAAAAGCGTCAATGTTAAAAAAATATTTTGAATGAAATAAACTATCACAGGGTTAAAATGTAAATTTTAAATACATAGGTTGGGTATATGAAGACATTTAAAGGATAAACATTTTAGAGTGACAAAGACCTAGCTAACTATAAATGCGACAAATGTCCCAAGGCAAATACTCATTATTCATACTTTTATCTATTTTCTCACACTATTTCCTTCCCAGTTGATATTTACAGAGCTGTATCACACTTAAATGATGGAGATTATAAAACAAATTGCAATATTATGCAAAGATCACCAGAGTAAATACAAAATGCAGTTTTTAAATCACCTCCCCCAAATCATGAATGAACTGTAATTAACCACAGTTTTTAAAAAGCTGAATTTTTTTCACACCCAGGCCTATTTACTGCCAGACTTGGTTCAGACTATTGAACCAAGAAAACACGCAATCTCAAGCGCACTTGGGTTATGCAGCAGGATAATGATCCACAATGGTCCGAATTAAGGATTTGGAGTGGCCTAATCAAAGCCCAGACTTAGATCTGATTGAGATTAACTTAAACAAGCCAATTGTGCTCGAAAACAATTCTGCAATGAAAAGTGCGCCAAAATTCCTCCACAGTGATATAAAAGACTCACTGCCAGTTGTGGCTGCCAAGGGTGGCATAACTGGTTATCAGATTTAGGAACAAATGACTTTTTCACACAGGGCCAGGCAGGTTTGGACAGGTTTTTCCCTTAATAAATGCATTTAAAAACTGCATTGTGTATTTACTCTGGTTATCTTGGTGTAATATTCAAATTAGTCTGAAGAGCTGAAACATGTACAGTAAGTGCGACAAATACTGTATGCAATAAATCAATCAATCAATCAATCAATCAATAAATATCGGGAAGAGGCAAATATTTTTTCACAGCACTGTAGCTGGATTTTACATTTCCATGAAAACATCCCCACTGTCTGAGTTAACCAGGAACAACTTGCACTGAATGACAAGTGACTTTATATTTAATTTTGACAAAAAATATGTAATAAATATAAATATATTTATAGTCATTTATAGTTCATAGGCTAGGTTTTGTCACCTGACATGCTCTCAGGTGTCTCTGGTATTGATCGCGTGCCTGCTTTCCCACATTAGTCCTCGTACTGAGATATCCCAGGGACAGAGAATACAGAGCTTATGTACTTACTTGTGAGAATTGTTCGTCTTTTGCACTGCTCTTCCACCCCACCATGTTTCTTCCCTGTAAGTGTGTAGGGTGTTTCGAAAACAAAGCGGTTGATGTTGTGACACTTCTCAAAGTCTGTTGTCCTCTCAGTCAGCTCTTTCTCATCAAAGTAAGGCTTGACAAATGTAACCTGAATATAAGCAAACTTTGGGTCCAGGTCTTTCTGATTTACCTGTGGATTAAATGCAAAATGCATTAAATACTCTATACTGTACATATACACACAGAATATGTATTAAATATAAACAACATAAGCCTTAAACAATGTACAACAAAAAGAAAATGACATAGTGTATGTTAAATTATGCTCGATAATTATTACTACATATTACATCAAACACACAAATAAAAAAAAATACCTTTACATTTTTGAATTATTATTCTGTTAGCCATCTAAAAGCGTATTATTCAGTAAATACAGTGAAAATAATAAGAAATAATTCTATGCAGTGATGAGAATGATGAAGTCAGGACCAGGGTTTGGCTTTTAGGTATTTACTATAGGGTTTAATAAAATTGAAAAGGGATTCATGAGGAATAATTTATCATAGTCCTGGTGAAGTTTTACAAATAAAGCATTGAGAGTATTGAAAATTATTTCAGGACAAATTATAATGCTTCACTTGTCCTTTATGGTTTCGCATAACAAAATCATTATCATTGCCTACTCAAACCTTAAGGTACCTTATTGGAGTCCTGGATAATCTTGACGTTCTCTGCTCCAAACTTGTCCCCATATAAGCTGAGCAACCGATGAGAAATTTCTGAAAGGCCTGTGAGCTTTGGCTCTTTGTAGATGTATTCTTTTCCATCCTCTTCTTCAAAGAAGCCCTAACAGGGGAAACAATATTGTTAAGTTGTACTTAATAAAATGCGTCGATTGCATGGGTCATGGGTACACTTTATGTACTATAGTGTATTTAATAAAGATGGCACATGCAGACAGACGATTCGAGAGGCATGCTATCATTCTATAGTTGGGGGGTAGGGAGGAAACTATCCCTGATATGAGTCATCATGACTGATGAGTTTGATCGAATGATAAACCTAAAAGATAAGCACATGTAGTTTTGAATATTCATGATGAAACAATACAGAGCAACAAAAGGTCATGTGTGACAGTGTACTGGATTTTGTGTAGGTGCTGATCCCTGGGTTTGTAATACACACTGTGCAGGTGGCATCAAATATGATTAGTTATAATTATTTTAAAGAAGGATATGAGCTGAAGGATCAACATTATCAAAGTGGCAACTGGAGGACAAAGTGCAGTCCTCCAGAGATTAAACAGTACAGCTGCAGAAACAGACATTGTAATATGAAACCTTCCATGAAAAGATGTTAAGTGCAGAAAGCACATGTCCCAATCCTGAGGATCTACTGGAAATCTACACTGCATACAGTCATTGTCTGCTCATTAAAAACCACAATCAGGTCCATAAATATTTGGACATTGACACAGCGTTTTGTACACCATCACAATGGATCTGAAATCAAGCAATCTAGTGTAGACCTTTAGCTTTAATTCAAAGAGTTGATCTATTTAACTATTAATACGATTTTGGAACCATGTCCTTTTTTTACATAGTGTCGTCATTTTTACAGTATTTTCAGTAGAAAACCGACAAGCTTATTATTATAATTATAAATATTGGGATTATTTGCAACTTGGTTGCAAAAATATTTCCGTCAATGACTGCAGGATGTCTGGGTCCCATAGACATTACCAAATGCTGAGTACCCTATTTTTAGGTTCTTTGCCAGGCCGTGCCAGACTGTAGCTGCTTTCAGGTTCTTCTTCTTGTGGGGCTTTCTGCATTCAGTTTCGTCTGATGAGAATGCTCAATTTGGTTGAGGTCACCTAAAGGACTTGGTTACTTAAAAACATTCCACTTATTGTCTTAAGAAGATTTTGTAATATGTTTTGAGCTAATAGCCATTTGGACACTTCAGAATACACCCTGCCTTTTCCGTGGTCAGATCATCAATAAACACCAAGGAATTTCCCCTGGAAGCCAGATATGGCTATGCCGTACAACTTTGTGGTATGCTTTATATCATGAGCAGTTCCTCTTCTCAAATTTCTTCGTTTCTCGTAGAACTTAATCTTGGTTTTACCTGTCCCTAAAATCGTGTTCCAGAACTAGACAGACTTTTTCAGATATGGGGTACTGTACCTTGGCATACGAAATGTAAGAAATTTGCCTCAGCACACAAAGCATTTCTGGCATGCGAGCGAAAGAACCGAGCTTGTGTTATGTTGTGTGTGTGCATAAGTTGCCAATACGTCCAAGAGCCATTCAAAACATAGTGAAAAACCAAGCAAAGTGACTTCATGCGAGTGTAGTTTTTTTGGATTATTTAGAATTTTGCTTAAGAAGCGAAAACAGTGGCAAGAAGAAAAGGGAGCCACTAATTTAAGGTTAAGTGAGGTTTACTTTATTTTTATTCCCTATTTTACTTCATTTACATGTATTTTATAAATGTTTTGATTGTTTTTTACATGCAAAAATATGATTTTATTGTATATTTTTTGGGTGGCTGGAACAGATGATCTGCTTCTACATTATTTCCTTTGGAATTCTTCATTCATCATAAAATTGTAAATCCTAAACAGTTAATGCAACACTATTTGAATGAAACCTAAAAGGCTATCACATTGTGATAACTTCATAAATCCACTGTGAATGGTGTACAAATTAGGAAGGAAAATTATGTCACTGTCTGAATACTTATGGACCTGACCATAGTTCTATGAACCCAAGTGTCTTGGCTTTGTAGAAAGAGCTACCTACTAATGTTGTTAGAATTGTAGATAACTCTGGAAATTTACGGATTGAGTGGACAATAACAATAACAGATAATTTGTCTGTCTGTCTGTCTAAATTACTCACCTGCCCATAAAAGGCCACTCGGAAGTAGGTACCCAGCAGACGGCGACCCGTCTGCATAACCTCCAAGATCTTAGAATATGCCCTCTGTAGGGTGTCGTACAACCGTCTCAGCTTCTGCAAAACAGAAATTAAATAGTTAACAATTAATAGGTGAAAGAAAATGAGTCTGCAAGTGTACATAAAATAAAAAAATACTTAGGTCATGCTACAACAAGTAAAGTGCAAAAGCCTTGAGCCACCCTACATTTCTTTAGATAAAATTTATTTGGTTATTATGGACAATGAGATCCAAAATAGTCCCTCAGGAAGCCTTGAGAAATATTCTTCAAGACTACATTAAAAATACATGGACACCCCCTGCTCCTGTTTTCACAGTCTCAGTTTGCAGAGTCCCTGGTTTGATTGTGAGTACAAGCTGCTGTGAAGCTGTGAAGAGTTCTGCATCCTCTATAGTAGTGCTGTGGGTTTCCTCTGGGTTCTCCAGTTTCCTGCCACCGCTCAAATACATGCAGGAAGTAAATTGCCTACACTAAATCACCCCGATATGACGTTTGTGTGTCCAGGGTGTATTTCACAGCTGCTCTTCCAAGGAAAGGTACTAGATTCACCAGGATCCTGACCATGATAAAGTGGTCAATGAATAAGAATGAATTAAGGAGAACAGTTGCAATGATTATGTCATAAAAAATATTTCCCAAAAATTCTGTGTAAGCTCCAGGGCAAGCTCATTCACTGTCTGTATTTATAGCTTACTATGATTTAATAATATTTTGAGCTTGCTGTACTTACTACAGTATCAGTGAGCACAAAAGCACAATGTTCTTTAACCTTAAGTCTTACTACAATGAGTGAATTAAAATGGGTTAAGAGGACAAAGGTCATGTTGACATAAACTTGTCAAACTATATTTATGACACTGTATAAAGCATCCATATATGGAAAGCCAGACCTTGTTTACGACTACTTTTTATAAACACATTAAGAAGCAGCGCTGGTTAGATTTACAGAAGCAATCTTGAGAAAATGTGTGGATTTCTTTTTGAATGTCATTTGAGGTCATGGTGCAAGTGGACTAAAAATGCTAACAGGAGGGTCAGATTTCTATTTTGGCTGCAAATGTTTTTTCAATTGAAGGGTAAACCCAAACATTAAACATAAAATGCCTGACATTATATCCATATAACCACAAATTAGGAGTTCCCCATGTGCATCAGTAAGCCATGGCCACCCATGACCCTGTCTACACTTCACTGGTTTTCCTTCCTTGAATTACTTTTGGTAGGTCGTGATCACTGCAGACCAGGAACATCCCATAAGAGCTGCAGTTTGACCCAGTCCTCTAGCTATCACAATTTGGCCCTTGTCAAAGCCACTCAAATCTTTACGCTTGCCAATTTTTTCTGCTTTCAACAAATAAACTTACGGAAAAAAGTTAATTTGCTGCCTAATATATCCCACCCACTTCTAGACGCCATTGTAACGTGATATTGAAAATGTAGCTACTTCAGAAGGGCCAAATTTTAATGGCTAGACAACTGGGGCAGAGCAACTCCAAAACTATAGCTGTTGTGGGATGTTTCCAGGCTGTAGCAAAAGTGACCCAAGTAAGGAAAAGCGGTGAACTGGCGCCGGTGATGGCTGGCCAAGACTCACTGATGCACATGTGGAGTGAAGCCTGGCCCATGTAGGCTGGTCCAATAGAAGATCAACTGTAAGTTAGTTTGAGGATACATCAGGGTAGTCTATTACCCTGTCTACCATAGAAACCGAATATAAATGCTTATAAAAATGTAGGCCATATAAGTTTTAGACTGTACATGCTTCTCTTGGAAGGATGTAGGAGGATTTCGAAGGATGTTCTATTACTACCAGCTCGACGGCATAATATTAGACAGTAATTTATCCTTTGAAAATCATATTTCCAATATTACAAAACAGCCTTTTTCCACCTTAGAAATATTGCCAAGCTTAGAAACATTCTATCCATATCTGAGGCAGAAAAGCTGATTCATGCATTGATGACCTCCAGACTGGACTATTGTAATGCATTACTAGGTGGTTGTCCTGCATCCTCAATAAACAAGCTCCACTTAGTCCAAAATGCAGCCGCCAGGGTTCTCACTAGATCAAGAAAATATGATCATATAACCCCAACACTATCATCCCTGTAGTGGCAACCTGTTCAGTTTAGAATTAATTATAAACTAGCATTACTTACATACAAGGCTCTAAATGGTTTAGCTCCCACGTGTCTAACCGGTCTTCTGACACATCACAATCCACCTCGCTCCTTAAGATTGCAAAACTCTGGACTTCTAGTAGTTCCCAGAATATCAAAATCCACAAAAGGGAGTAGGGTGTTCTCATATTTAGCTCCTAAGCTTTGGAATAGCCTTACAGACAGTGTTTGGGGCTCAGACACAGTCTACCAGTTTAAAAGTAGACTCAAGACACATCTCTTTAATCTGGCATATGCATAATTCATCCCATAACCACATACTCCAGTATATGTAAATGCACACTCCTATCTATCTAGTGCTGCTAATATCCCGAATGGCATCTACGCTAATTCTTTTCCTCCTGTTCTTTCTTTCTCTACCCATCCCGAGGCATCTGGAGATTGTGCCAGCTCCAGTAGACAGAGGCCAACCCTGCGAGAATCTTGAGGCATCCAGAGAATGACCACCTCCAGCTGGATTCTGCTTCATGATGGTTTGGATCTACACATGCGGCTCCTGAGCTCCCAGTGATCCAGACCCTCTGTCCTCTGCACCTGCTGACTCATCCCTGTGCTGAACTGGACTCCATGATAACTTGGACAACTTCTGTTATACTGAACTTCCAGCAGCCCAACACACATGATATCATTATATAATTCCTGTTATCCGTTATCACCCAAATGAGGATAGGTTCCCTGTTGAGTCTGGTTCCTCTCAAGGCTTGCTCATTCTAGACAATCTCATTACTATCCAAACACATTTTTCTCACTCATACACACTTCCATAAATTTTCATTTTTATTTTGTGAAGCTGCTTTTAGACAGTGTCCATTGTTAAAAGCGCTAAATAAATACAATTTATGTGTTTATAGAAAACAAATGTGAAAAATGTGTGGATAAAATGAAATCAAGTCCAGTGACCTGAACCTGCCACTGGTGGAGTCCTGTCAGGAATATTAAAGCAAACAGAATGTTCCGGAGCTCCATTTAAACTACCTTAGCCAATGTTCTGAATACTTTTTGTTATATAACAGATTGCTGCGCATAATTATTTTTTTCCATTAAATCTGTAATAGAATGCTGATCTTCCGTATGCTTCTGTCAAGGGGTTGAGAACAGTCCACCAATGCCTTAAACCTATCTTTACTTTCCATAGCGATTGAATACTATACAATTTTTATTACATACATTTCATTATCAACTTTTCTATTATTATTTATTGTATTATCACTTGTCACAATACCTTATTTATTTTTTTGTTTCCATTCATTTCCAATATTTCCGTATAAGCCTTAAATCTAATAATGGTTTTAAGCTTTTTTAACCGCTCTTTTATTTTTATTTTATTTTGAGGAAACAAATAGTGCTTCTTACACATTTTTCGTTTGAGTAATGTTTTGCAGAAGCAATATGTTGTAATTGCAACAGTGCTAACAATTTTGCAATATGGTGTATAGTACTGAGAATTGTGTTTATGCAGCTTATGCAAAAAGATTGTACAAGCAGTCAGATAATCTACAAAATCACATTCATGTGTGAATACAGAATGTTGTTTATCACACTGAGAGTTAACGTTCCAAATTCTTCCAAATATTCCTCCAGTGTGTTTAAAGAACAAACGCTCTTCTAGAATGAAGACCCAGCAAAATTGTACTAGCTATTTTAGACAGTACAGTTATGACATGCTGACATAACCCTGCTCTGCACTAATGGTGTGTTAGTGTATATCTAAAATAAACAGACGGGACAGAGCAGTATACTCTTTTAGACCCTAGCATGTGAACGTGTGAGTTGTAAGTTAAGCTTTTATTTGTCTCAAAACATACATCATTAATTGTAATTTAATTTAAAAAGTGAAACTAATATATTCTAAATGTATTACATGTAAAGTTAAACATTTCAAGCCTTTTTTTATTTCAATGATTATGACGAATAGCTCATAAAAAATCAAAGATCCAGTATCTCAAAATAATTTTATATTAAAATAATTTTTTCCTACGATAAATTAGAAGAAGGACTTGTTCAAGTCTCAATTAGCACAAATTACTGCATCATCTGCATTACTGCTTGGCATGAAGGTGATCTGCTTGTCGCACTGCTGAGGTATTATGGAAAATCAGGTTGCTTTGACAGCAGCCTTCAACTCATCTGTATGGTTGGATAAGGTGTTTCTCATCTTCCTCTTGACTGGAGCTCAGATTTTCTATGGGGTTCAGGTCAGGTGAGCTGGCTGGCCAATCAAGCACAGTAATATCATGGTCAGCAAATCAGTTAGTAGTAGTAACTACTGGTAGTTTTGCTGAGTGCTGGAAAAGAAAATCAGATTCTCTTTGAAGTTTGACAACAGACCAAAGTATGAAATGCTCTATAATCTCCTGGTAGGCGTGATCTTTGGATTTGATAAAACAGAGTGAATGCAGATGACATGGCACCCCTAATCATCAACGACTGTGGAAACTTCACATTGGACTTCCAGCTATTGGATTCCTCTCCATTCTTCCTTTAGACTCTGGAACCTTGATTTCCAAACGAAATTTACTTTTATCTGAAAAGAGAACTTTGGCCCACGAGGAATGGTTCAGTTGTTTTTCTCCTTAGACCAGGCAAGATGCTCCTAATGTTGTTTTCAGTTCAGGAATGGCTTAATACTTGGGGGTGTAACAATTGTAGGTCTCTTCCTAAAGACATCTGTCCATGGAGGCTCTTGATTCCAGCCTCACTCCACTCCTTGTGAAGCTTATTTTCATACCAAACTTTTCCATTCTAGCCAACCTTTCATGAATACGATTCAATACAGCACCTTCTTTGGCTTTGCTCCTTGTGGAGGGTATCGATGATTGTATTCTGGACAACTGTCAAGTCATAATTAGAATTATTAGAATATATCTTGTTCTAGATCAGTAAATGCACGGCTTTACTAATCTAGAACAAGATATATTCTAATAATTCTAATTATTCTAAGAAATATTCTAATATTCTGAGATACTGGAATTTTGGTCCCCATAAGTCATAATCATAAAAGTTGTGGGACACCTGTAACCTATCCCAGGTGACTCAGGCACTAGACAATCCATCGCAGGGCACAAGCACTCGCACACTATGAACAATTTCTTTTTAAATTAGCCATGAGTAGACAGGGCCTTGCTAAGAGTGGCAGTTTGGTGGAGGTGGGGCATGAATCGTCCCCCATTTGATCAGTAGCCTGTTGAGCTACCACTGCCTTATCACATTAAGGCTTAGGAACCAAACTGCATTTTTTCTCTCACCTCAAACTCATGACGCTTTTCATAGACTGGAATAATGAGCCGGGCAATGTATGTGATAAGCTCAAACCGTTCTGCTTTCCAGAGTCCTTCCACACATAGCTCCAGCTGCTCTACCAGAACATCCTGTTACACACACACACACACACACACACACACACACACACACACACACACACACACACACACACAGAAGATAAATTGTGGTTTGAACTATTGAGGCAGTCTATATAGCAAATAAAAAATAAAACATGTTGTTCAACTTGTTCTAACATAACTTTCTCCATTATCTCTAACACAGATGTCTATAAGCTAGCTCAATGTCAGTGCATTACTTTTGGTTTCTATTAACATTGAACATGTTTTACCTCGCTGTAGTACACATCTTGCATGCCTGAGTCTTCTTTCATAGCAGCCTCCTCCTCTATGTTAAATGAAATCTTCTTAAAAGCTGCCAGACCACTCGGGAACAGTTCTAACAACCAGAGAGCAACAATATGCTAGAGTAAAGTACTATATTACAAGAATTGTAAAAATATACAGTATATGAAATAAAATATGCGGGCAGATAATTTTCAAACATTATAGTTTTGAGTAAACTAAAAACTACATATGGTATAAATTATAATCAGGTATAGTATTTTGTTTTACAACTTGTCCAGTGTTGCTAGCCTTTGTGTAATAATTTGCACATACTGTCAAGGCATGCATAATTATGCTTGCAGAAAATATCATTAACCGATTACACTAAACTGTCAACTCCTAAATTCCAAACAGTGGGTAAATATTTATTCATACTTTGCACTATTAATGTAAACACAGTTATAGAGTTCTTTTAATGACAGGAAGAAAAGGCGACTTACTTTTCCGAAACAAATACTCTGCTACTAAAGCCGCAATGTGGACGTAACACATAGCTGCCTGTGGGAACAAAAAATTTACACAAGCAAAGTTAATCTAAATAAAGGTACAACAGACTAACCCTTATTCTAAGAGAGATCATAATTGATGTCACTGAATGACAAACTGAGCTAATGCACAAAATTTTTGTATTAGAAATAAAAGACAGCAAGAATTGCAAAATAAGGGAGAAAAGGCCATTATCTCAATAATCTCAACTGGTTCTTATGTTTCTTTTATCTTCTTATAAAGGCATAAAACATCATGCTTTTCACTATACAATCTTGTACAACATTAAACTTGCTGGTGCAAGCATTTTTTAATCCAAAGTAAATACACTTTTGTGCTACAAAGATAAAGGTCAACAAAATAGGCTTGGTAAATGATGTGCTATTAGATTACTGCTTCCTCTCACTACCCACCACGATGCTCGCCACACATTACATATGGCACAGTTGCACATTTTGCAGACCACAGAACTGTGAACTTTGAATTGCGAATTTGCACATTATTCTGCACATTGTCTTGTCCATAACTGGTCATGGTTTCAACATTCCACTTCAACTCTTCTTTATTTTATATTTTATTTTTTCTATTTGTATTTTTTTTATTCTTATTTTTATTTTATTATTTTATTTTTTCTATTGTTTGTACATAATGTACATTTAAAACTCTTTTACAGCTAAAGTTTATTAGTTTTTTTCCTATATTTTGTATAAATTTTTTTATATACATTTGTATTAAAATTTTTTCTTATTTCATACTTTATACTCTTATTGGAAAACTAATTTTTTTAAGTCATCAGGAGTCGTATAAGCATTTTACTTCCTATCATATTGTATATGACTATATGTGACAATTTTTTACATTTTTTTTATTGGAATTTACTGAAGGACGGTACAGATAATACTAAGGTTTAACAATAATTAAGACTCCAATATGACGGCATGACTGGTAGCAAAACTGCATCTCAACAAAAGTTCCAAAATAACATAGTTTTTACTAATCCAGAAAACAAACTAGCAAACTGATATGGATAAAAAAGGAAAAGCCGTCCTCTTTCAGATGCTGTGGTAGGATTATTTTCAAATCGGAGACTATTTGTTTTCTCATAGTCAGTGATGAGTCACAGTCACACATCTGTTATTAAGGACCTCATGAGAAGAAACATAAAACTGAAGAAGATACATTTTCTTCTTTTTCTTTTCATCCATCATCGTTGATGATCATTTGAATGTGTAAGAATATGTACATGCCTACATGTATAAATATATAAAATATATACATAAATTTCAGGATATTTATAACATAACAAGAAAATTAAAAATACTAATAAAAACACAGACGGAATAGTAGAATAGTAAGAAGGTGCTTCTGGCTTCAGTTAACACATCAAACTGGTTTCAACATGTCCTTTGTGCAACAGCTGGAATGGAGAGAAATAGTACAGGACAAGTTTAAAACCATGCTGAAGTATAAGTGCCTAATAAACAAAACTGTGCAATCAGTCCTTATTGGCATTTTATACGATGTAACAAAATCTTTGTTCCTGGATAGTAGGTGTAATTATATAATTGCTTATTCCTAAATAGAAAAAAATATCTATAAATTCCCTTAAACCAGGCGACCAGAACATTACAATTTTGAAATGTACTTATTTTCATTGAGAAAACTGAGAATGTGTGTGTGTGTGTGTTTAGTCAGAAAAAAACATCAACTGAAGCCAACATGTATGTATTTATACTAAACTGACCACAAAATGACCACAAAAGATTTAGTCAAGATTATTTCCTAATGGAATCGCTTGTCTTGCTCCCATGTTATCTTTGAGTTTATCAAGATGAACATCAAGGATATGGATTTTGAGAAACAGCCTGCAGCCCACTGTGTGCTTATTTATAAGAGTCTCAGATGGCTCCACTTAGTTTTACGGCTTTGTGATTGCATTAAACCAGTGCAACAAAGCAAATCCAAGTGGCTCTCTCTTCCTAGTCAGAAAGAGAATAAAGACACCAGCTTTAAATTTGGCCTCAGACAGTTTAGGAATCCTTATCTGTAACAAACTGTCTCATAAGGCCTTATCTGATGTGTTGTGGTAGCATTAGCACCTTTCGATTGTGCACCACTTGACGTTCCTTCAACTAGCTCGGGCCATAATGTCCAGTCCTATAGTTAATAGTGCACCTTGGTGTCCCTGCCGTGTAGAAG
Source organism: Clarias macrocephalus (assembly GCA_011419295.1). Lineage (NCBI taxonomy): Eukaryota > Metazoa > Chordata > Actinopteri > Siluriformes > Clariidae > Clarias > Clarias macrocephalus. Next base: position 161,470 of record JAAGKR010000262.1, read on the forward strand.
ACAAAGACAGCGGGAAACTGCACTGCATTGGAGAGCCATAAGGAACGCCTCCAATTTTAAGTCTTTGATGACCTTAACTATTATCATCATACTGCAAAGCATCCAGTAATATCATGGCACTGTTCAGGAAAAAGACAATATGTTTCTTAATTAACATGAATGAAAAGATGCACATTTTGTGCATCTTTTGATGCACAATGAAAATGAGTACATTTCAAAAGAGGACTGTTCTGGACATATATAAAAATAGGAAAATATCATACATTAATCCTGTGTAGTAGGAGCAAATTATTCGCCAAGTTTGTTTAGAATTGTAACACAGATTCTATTGAATTGAGATGATTAGAAAATGGTCATACTTAACAAATCACAATACAAGTTGAATCGCCGGAGGTCCGTGGTGATTTGCATAAATAATAGGCTACATTCAGTTATTAATGTTATTCATGCAGTCCCTGTTATTCAATATACACTTGCTTGGCAAAAAAAGTCACACTGTGTGATTTCATTGAATCAGCTTTGGCTTTGATTACAGCACACAATGTGGTGGTCAGTTCACGTGTGAAAATGATTCCTCATGCTCACAGAACTACTCTTTTTTTCCTGAAATATCATCACCCACTGATGTGAGACCGTGTATATATCATTCAGTATATTGAGGTCATCAGCTGACTTGATTTTATTGCCACGTAAGATTGCTGAGCCTAGATCTGACCAACTACAGTAACCCCAGATCATAACACAGAGGTTTGTACATTACAGTGGGCACTATGCATGATGGGTGTATCACTTCATGTGCTCCTCTTCTTACCTTGATGCGCCTTAGTTGCTTTCTTTGCTTGATGCAATCCAATAATTTGACCCTTCTGTATTGGTTACTTTGTTTTCTGGCAGGGCGGCGTATAATTTCAACATGATCAAAACCTACGTATGTCTGTACTATATGGCTGGTTGATGAAAATATGAATACAGTGTGTTATATTTTGCATCTTTATTGTTGGTCATCATATAATTAACAACACACTGAACGGCCGACTGACTGAAGACAAAAGAGTAAGCGCTCCAATCTTTACACAGCGCTGTGTATAAAGCGTATGCAAGTTAAAAACAAATTGCAACATTTGCAGTGTAGTACACAAAGTTTCCAGAGAATCAACACTTTTAACATTTGCTTGCACAACTGACTGATATTTGTTTAAATATCCTGTTTCGCTGGAACCTATGGTTGTTTTGACACCTGCATTTTCTTTTTTTCCTTGTAAAGTGTGAAAGCTGTTTTTCGAGGCCACAAGCCGTCCAGAGAGTCAATAATCTAGAAAATGGCATTCTGCAGCTTACTCGGTGCGCACTAGTTATACACTGTATGGAGTTGTGCATTTGTTTCATAGCTCTGAAATAAAAATTTCAAACATGCACTTATGGAACCCTTCCCCAAATAAGCCCAGGATCAGACCTGAATGCAGTCTCAAAAACAATACCACTACTCCATATAAACATAATATCGAATAGCTAAATGTAATACTTCTAAAATAATCTATTTAGTACTAATACATTATTTATACCTAATACACTGCATTTATTACACTGAAACATACGTGGTTAGTCAGATTAAAGAAAATGTTTGTGAGAATCTTCTGTGGATAACATAGAAAAGTTAGTGTAATATAATATATAATTATAGAACAGTTAGTTCCGACCTAGTAATCTAAGGGCATTGATGGCTCTGTGGTAGGTGTTTCACCTGCCATGCAAAAGACCCAGGTTCGAGTCCAAGCCAATGCCCAAACCCCAGCCGGTAGACCCCAGTACTGGTCCCCAGCCTGGATAAAATGGGAGGTTTGTGTCAGGAAGGGAATCTAGTAATCTGATTGGATATGAGCCATTCCACAAGTGGTAATAAACGGTAACAGCACTGGGACATTTAACTATAGGTATCACTCCATGTCACAGGTGTAATATCCGTTAATTACACTAACTGTTGGTTGCTATCATGTGTGAAAATAGACGCTGCAGCACTGAGGAGAGTACAGCAGCCTGGAAAAACCCACCTTCGAAATTAGACACGGAAGCACTTTCACCAAGGAAACACATCTGATAATGTTTAACAACACATGGTATAAATTAAGAATTTTCTCTGAACTGTTTGTGTTGATTTAATTATGCCTAAAATGAGGTACAAAGCTAACTAGCTTCTAAACCATGGCAGTATACCAAATCCATACTCTCTAAGGCCCCCAATGCCACTGAACCGAATTTGATACTGACCTGATCGACATGATTACGCTGTTAAGGAATGTAACAATGTTTGTCCTACCAAGCCCTAAATAACTGATAATAAAACCGTACCTTCACTACCTACATAAAGCAAAATTAAAACGATGCTTCTGACTATTACGTGGGTGTCCTCCTGTAAACAGATATGTACCGACCTATAGACATTGTCTACAGACATAGACGTATGTCTCACCTGCACTCTCACATACGCGGGTATATGGCGACGGAGACTTGATTTGTTCTCTCCAAGTGAAGAGAAGTAATATTCGCGCAATCCCGTTGTAATTAACACACATTTACAGATGCGTGAAGACATCAATCCCACGCAAAAGCTGCACGCAAATGCCCCTGCTGGACCATTAAACAGTGGGGGAAGTGATATAGCATTATCCAAAGAGGGAAATACATGTTAGTATTTACAGTGACATTAAAATATTTGTATTGAGTTTAATCATGTAGAACTTTTTATATTCATAAGAACTCGCAAAGACTAATAAACATGGTTGAGAGAAAATAGAACGCATGTGCGAGAAACAGAGTGAGGTGAGGGATTCAGAAGGATCCTCCGTTAGTTCGGCGAAAGATGTGTGTTGAATGAGCTGAAAATAAACTGGTTAAATGAATAAACAAATCATAATTTCTTGATGTGTGGTGTTTGCAGAACTGTTGTATAAAAGCAGTATCACAACTAGGGTAGTGCTGTTTTGCTGGCTATTACCATCATAACTGTGATAACTTTGGCACTCGGGCAGCAGCCTCGTGCCTACGGCAACATCACAGCTGTGCGGATAACCAGCACAACAGCACTCCATCTCATGCGGCATTGCTTAATTATGGGGCAAAGAGGATTAATAGTTTATTAAAAGTAATGTTAAAGTTATAAGTAATATAAATAACATGGGTTTGTTTCACCAAGATTATTAAATCAAGTAATGAAAGAGAAATATAACAACTTTGAAACTTAACCCGTTAAAGCAAAAAACTGACAGCGAAACAATTCAATTACTAAAATCCAAAGATTTTTTTTTGCTTTCTGTGCTACTGTAGATCACTACTCCTGTACACACACTGTATATATACATACCTCTGAGGTGTCTCCATTTTTTAGGTGAGCTCGTGCCATGCTGTCCAACCAGGTGCGTCTGAGTTCAGGTGTGCTGGCGTAGGAGCGGGCCAGACTGTACTGCAGATCCAGCAGCATTTCTGGGTCCTTTTCATGTTCACGCATTTGGGCTGTGGCCATCAGTACGGTACGGATGCGCATCGTCAGGCCCTTCACTTCAGTTGGAAAAGATGTCGACTAAACATGCACAAGCAGATTTTACAGAAACAGTTAGACGATTACATTCAATAATATGGATTGGGACATTTCCAGTTAAAGTAAAATATTCCAATAACTAATCCAGTAACAGCACATTCAGATTGTTCGAGTCTAATAGCAGTTCATGTCAGCTACAGTATGAACAATAATTCACTCAACAGCCTTTTCTTTTTTTTCTCTTAATTAGCAAGGCTAAAATAACTCAGTTTGTCATGCAACAGAGATAACTCATGCAACAGAGATAAGAATGTCATGCAACATAGATAGCTCAGCTTGCAAACAGAAAACCAGAAAAGTCTTAGCTCTCCCACCGCAGAGAATGAAAGCACTGACACTGAAATTTTTCTCCACAAATGTTAGACAAACATCCTCTTAGTGAAAACCTTATCAACTTGTACACATTTTAATTTGTCTGCCATACAACACCCTGTAAACAATTTGTCACTATGGAAACATATAATAGTTGTTACTACACACTAGAAATATGCAACAGGACAAGTGCATCTGATTTGAATTACAGCTTTCAATGCTCTCTTGGCAGGCTGTTATCAAAAATCAATATCTGACCAAACATTCAAAAAAATTCAACATTACTGTGGTATCAGATACAATTAAAAGTGCATTATTGACTTGAGCTCTGATTCATTATTCAAGGAATTGAATTCATTTACTTACAAACACTTGGCCTTACATGGAAGATGTTATGAATTGCTCTGAAATTCCTTTTCGGTCTCCCTTAATCTAACAGAAAATGTCAATGTAATGAGATGTAACATAACATGATATACAGTACCTTCATGGCCTTGTCACTGTTGGCAAAGTTGTTGATGATGGATAATGACTCCTGGAAACGTGAACTTCCTGTCAGGGCCACATCTGCGATTAGCTGACTCACAGCAATGATGATCTTCAGAGGAAGAAGAGCCAAAACAAACAAACAAGGAAAGGTAAATATGGTTACATAACCAACCAACTATGGGCCTCTTTAACCAATTATGGATATTTTTGGAAAGTTTTTTCCTCCTTTCTCATTCTCATAAATGATCATCTAGCCAAAGGGGGAAAAAATCAAAACTTTTTGAAAACAGCATTTAACCCAGAGAAAGGTTTTTTTTTCTGTCAAGCTTTTCTGTAAACCTGGAAGCTTTGTAGAGGCTTTTCAGGGTTGGATGAACATCATTTGCAAAAAACAGGGACTTGAATTGACTTAAATTGTGCATACTAGACACCACTTCAACCTTGACTACATATTAACCTCCTGTGAATGAAATTCAATAATGAAAATACTGACAGGACACGCCTTCGTCAAAGTCCCACACCTACTTTAAATGGACTTAACGCCAATTCAAACAATACTCATTGTGCTCATACAGAGACAGGATCATACATAGCAGCCCAGATATTCAATTCAATTTAATTTGTATAGCGCTTTTAACAACTGTCATTGTCGCAAAGTAGCTTTACACAATCAAAAGAATTATTTAAGTTTGTATGAAATGTGAATGTGTATGAATCAAAATGGTCAGATAGTCCCTGATGAGCAAGCCGAGGGTGACAGTGGCAAGGAAAAACTCCCTGAGATGGCAGTAGGAAGAAACCTTAAGAGGAACCGAACACAACAGGGACCCCATCCTCATTTGGGTGAAACAGAAAGCAGGAATTGATCTGCATTCATACTGTTTGTTACACCAGACGCATCCCAAAGCGACCACAAGTGGCATCCATGTGACAAGATCTCCAACCAGAAGTGGGGCACCAGGATAAGTCAGACAGGTTCAGAGGGAGTCTGGATCACTGGCATGTGTAGCACAGATACCCCAGAGTACCTGCAGTACCTTTACAAAAAGGTAAGCAATCCTAGCTTTTCCAAATTCAATCTTTGGGTGGAGACACTTTGGGGCGTTTCTCCTAAACTCTAAATTCAATGTTCAGATGGAATCTCCTTTTCAGAGCCCAAGCATAGACTTTTCCTGGAAAGCTCAACCCTTTAGCTTAATAGGGACCATCATCTCATTTTTTAATCAACAAACACTGTCTAAGATCTCCATGCAACATCCTAACCACATGCACCCAAACAAATCCAGTGTCATCAACATCTTCAACAGAAATACAAATCTCATCCACCCCTTTGAGCTATGAAGGTTGTTAACCCCGATACGAGCCTCCTGCCTCTTGTAGAGAGGAGATGCAGATTTTTTCAACTTGCCCATCTATAGTAGAGGCTAACACTCCTGAATATGTTTAGCAGAGCTTATGTATGGTTTTTTCATCCCCTGAAACTAAATGAGTTACATTGCTGGCTCAATCAACATACCTTTGCATGTGGAAACTACTCCCAGGTAAGGCTGCAAGGGTGGGTCCTGATAACCTTTATCCAGTCCCTACACGTAGACTTTTTACATATACTTTGATGAATTATTTTTGTCACCTAGTTGGCTGGTGTGTCAGTATGAACATTTTCAAAAAATAATATGTTTTATAATATACAACATATTGGCCAAATCCTTGGTGTAAATATTAAATTGTTTGCTGTCATAAAACAAGGCTTTCTACTATATTTTAGAATATGACTGTGAGGATTTGTGCCCCTCCAGAACTAGCAATGAGATTGGGCGAGGAGGCCTGGTGAGCAGTCATTATTCCAATTCATCTCAAAGGTAGCTGAGATCAGAGGTTTGTGGCAGGCTATGGTGCACTGGGTGGCCTGGTGCCTTTCTATCATGGCCAGCATTTACTTTTTCGGTGATTTGTGGTGTACTGGCTTTTTGTGAAATCAAACCAGACAGTCTGGCCTTTGCTTTCCACAGGCATAAATGAGCCGTGGGTCCCCATGCCCGAGCCACCAGTTTATCTGGTATAAAATTGATAATCTATGTTAAGGTGTTAAATATTATGGCTGATCAGTGTATATATGGCTGTGTGAGAAAGCTATCCACATACGTTTAGGAATATAAGCATATAACCAAATACAAAGCCTTGGGGAAAAGATCATGTACAGTGTAAGGCACTATCCTATTCATTATTATGTACATCACATAATAATGTTATTTTAGCTAGCACTATGCTATTTTCCAATTTCGTGTATGTACTGAAAGTCGATAAGATACTTTAAAATAGTTTTTCTTTAGAAAGTTCACAAAAAATGTATACAGTGTTTTTTGTTTTTAAATAGTGTACCTGGTCAAAATTTTTATTTCTCAGTAAAAAAAAAAAAAAAATCATTACTACACCTGTAAGTGCATGCGCAAAAAGCTCTTCCTCTTGGTATACTCAAAGTTGTTCTTCATTAGGAGGTAGAGCAGGCCTGCTGCTTCCCCGCGTACATTCCCCAGTTTGGACATGCAGCACTTTAGCACCTCGTAACACAATGAGCCACACAAGGTCACACGGCCCTTAAAGAGAGTCACCTGAAACTGAGACATGCAACCATGCAAAAAAAAAGTTTTATTCAAATTATTTGTAATAAGGAATACCATAATCATAACTTCAGAAAAAATGATGTAAAAACATGTATAAGTATAAATAAAACATATGTCTAATTCACTATATACTGTACTGTAAAGACACCATTGGGTGTGTGTTCACCTTGGACATAAAGGCTCTTAGACATGCAAAGACATGTTTGATTGCCACTTCTGATTGTCCCACTCTCAGGAAGGTTAGATAAATATCGAACACTTTCTTCATCAGATTGTTGTGGCCATCACTCTCAAGAAGCTGATTCTGTAGGCACGAGTTCAAAAACGTTGTGCATCAGATCACATAATCAGCAGCAAAAACCCAATCCAAAGAAACTAGAAATCATTTGTGTCACCTTAAAGCTCTGAATGAAGAGAGAAAGTGTGTCCAGCACAATAAGGCAAGCCTCCGTAGAGATGTTACCCTCTAACAGGGCCTGATGATTCATTTCTGCTTCAGTGGAGCCACCACCTAAAATATCATTCAGTAATTCTTAATGTTAACAGTTAATCAAGTGAATAGGCATAAAGTTATACATTCCCTATATATTTCAAAAACTGTTCATCTTTTACATTATCAAAATAACAGAAAAGGACACGGGCCCGCATCAAAGCTTTGGGCACCCTGCATAGTTAGTACCTACAGTAGTAGCACTAGATAAAATATTTTGGTAAGTATCACAGCTTGTAATCGCTTTTTGTAGCCAGCCAAGAATCGTTCAGTTCTTGTTTGGGTGATTGTCTCCCATTCAACAGACTTTCAGTTCTGTGAGATTCCTGAACTGTCTTGTAAGCAATGCTCTTTTTAGGACTATCCACAGATTTTCAATGATGGTTTTGCCCTGGCTCTCATAATCTCCTGACCTTCTGCTAGCAGCTCTTGAGGTTGTCCATCATGAATTTTGAGGTGTGTTTAGGATCATTATCCATTCATAGAAGCTTGAAGCATAGAAGCTCATTCATAGAACTTTTTACCACATGGTGTTATGTTTGCTTTCACAATTTGTTGGAATTTAATGAAATCCATTCTTTCATCTATCCGTGAAATGTTCTCTAGTCTCTTGACTGCAATATGAACCCAAAGCATGATCGACCCCTCCGCCCATGCTTAACAGCTAGACTGGTGTTCCTTTCATCAAATTCTGCTGCCTTTGTTTGTTCAAAAATATCTTTGCTCATTGCGGCCAAAGAGTTTTATTTTAACCTCAAAGGACTTTTTACCAATATGCATCAGATGCTGAATTTTGTGGTGGGGACGCAGTATTTTTCTGATGACCCTCCCGTGAAGGCCATATTTGTGCAGTTAAACAATGTACTACAACTCCAGAGTCTACCAAATCTTCCTGGAGGTCTTTTGCAGTAAAATGGGGGTTCTTAATTACATCCCGAACCGAGGGAATTTGTAACCTAACAACACTTTGCTATCTTCTTGTAGCTTTTTCCTGCTTCTGTAAGTGTAGGAAATTATTTCATTTTCAGAGTGCTCGGCGACTGCTTAGACGAATCCATCTACTGATTGCTGGGACACGGTTAGAAGAGTCTGGGTATTTAGAAATCTTTGAAATTTGTATCACCTGATCTTTCCTAATGATGACTGAACAAGCCATGATCACAACAGGTCTAATTAAGAGTTGCATTATATATGCACTTTCGTACAGTTCCTTCCCTGTTCTTTTAAGAATGACGTTCAATACCTGTGTTAAGTGTATGTGAGGACTCCAGGGTGTTAAACTGCTGCAAGCTGGCCTGCATGAGGCTGGAGCGTCCACGCATCACCGGCATCGTCTGAGACTTCCTGTCTGAGGAGAAGGCCCTGGACACCCAGGAGTCATGACACCTACACAGACATCAAATGTGCATATACACACACACAATATACAAAAAGCAATTTTACAAACTTCCCATTAGAATTTTTATTTTATCTTATTGTGACTGAATCCAACAGGTCATTATTGTTCTCACCGGTTTATGGTTCTCCTGCCAGCATAACGAAACTGTACCAGAGAAATCCTGCCCAAAACACAACAGGCATTTGATCAGAATAGCAAGAAGAAAAAGTTATGCATTCATATTACACTCAAGTAAGCTCAAGTAATCAATATTACAGTAAGCACAATAAGTACTAGTACTTTGGTAGAGATAAAAAAAGATTAGGAAACAGACTTGTATTTATTAAATTACCTGAAGAAACTATAAACTACTATATAAACACTGATCTGAAAGATTTACATTTCTACAACCAAACTGCTGTGAAGCATGGCCGTTTCCTGAGTTTCAACATGAAATGAAGTGACATTGGAAGTCATTACGCTCATTCCTCTTGCCTTAGCTAGGTATTTATGAAATGTATGGAGTCCTAAGTTCCTGCAAGCTAGCTCTTTATGTTCCCTGTATGGACAAGTAGCTGTTGTGAGGTTAGAACCAAAAGCAAATAACAAGCCAGACAGCTCCTGATTGCCAACTGCACCAAACAGGGTTTCAGTTAACTGGGCACACCTACAGTATGGCAAACTGTAAGCTGATCTGTTTGCAGAGCTCACAGACAGAAATAGGCTTCAAACAGGAAATCTTGGCACACAATTGGTCAAATCGATTACCATTTCTCTATCTACTGTATCGCTGCCAGTGTTATAGAGGATGCTGAAGCTCATTGGTGATAACAGGCCATGCCTCCTCTTGCTAGCGATGTTACTGATGTGGCCTCAGTAGACCACAATCAGACTCACCATAGCACACTGAGATGTTCACAAGGGGTCATGATGTATGCCAGTGAAAAGATGTTTCCCAAGTTTTATTTCAATACCCGTTACTTTCTAAAGAAGATCTTCGCAACATCTACAGTACTCCACGTGTGCATGTGCCTCCATTAGTGCTTGATGTAGTTCTTATTTTTGACTGCTAGTGCAATATTAACTCTATGAAAGCTAAGTGGGAAAGCGGGTATACTGCATCACTGATTAGATCGATAGACAGACAGACATATTTTATTGATCCCAAAGGAAATTCCAGCAGTTGTTTTTTTATTGCTTTACCAAAACAGATCAGTAGAATTTGAATGGAATTTATAATGTATTGTGTTGTAAATAAGGGATTTTCAATATCCAAATGAATAAATGAATAAATGTTTGAACAAAAACATATGTTGCATTTGTTGCATGTGCATTTGCAAAACCCATCAAGCACCATGAAGAACCTGGCTCTCATGAAGACCTTCCGAGGAAAGCAAGACCAAAACTTACCTCTGCACTAACTAACTAACAACACCTCGGATTAGAACCATTATGAAGGCTTTAAAGATCATGAGTAACAAATACATCTCAACATTAACTGTTCAAAGGAGATTATTGCATATTTTGGACGCCTTCAGCATTGCTTTACAACGTAGAAAGAAATAAAAATCAAGAACGACCAAGGAGTTAGAAATTGATGTCAAACTTTTGTATGGTAGTGTACACTATTTAGGAGTTCCTGCTAAGGTACACCACCAGGGAATGTTGTCATTGCTCACAAAGGAAAAAAATACACATGATTTGCACTTGCTCTGAAAAAAACAAAATTCAATAGAATCACAAAGTAGGGTGGTTTTTACAACTATTATAAACTGCATCCATGTTATGAGGAAATGGGTGAATGGGAAAGCTCCACTAGTTCCTCTACTCAGTCTAGAGCCATGGTTACGTATATATCACTTGACTAAATGTTACATATCACTACCATAAAAGTTGTTATCGTTTATTAAAAGTTGCAGACTTTTATTAATCACAGTAACAAAACTAATGATGAGCCACACCCGTCATTCAAGATATGACAAGACTTTGCCCTTTAGACAGGCCTGTTATCAAAATATACACTCCACCAAATTGCACATACCAAAACAGCATTCTGCCAAGAAGAACTGATAGCCAAAAGCTTTACTTAGCAAAGCAGGTTAAAACCAGTAACTGCATTTTATGCAATATATCTGATTGTAATACTTTCTCTTCAAGCAGTTTGTATTCTACATATTAATACGATGTATTAATATATTATTAACCAAGATATTCTGATAACACCGTTCAGTACGTTGTTTGCTTTAAGTAGCAAAAAAAAAAAAAAAAAAAAAGGTTAGTCAAATGTATTCAAGATTTTGACTCTTATTTATTTATTTATTTATTATTATTTTCGCTTTAACTCATTACACCTGCCCCAAATTTCCGCCAGTGAACACAAACCCTCGGTCCAGGATCTACTGTATGTACCTCATAGAATTTAATTAGATGTCAGTGTGCTTATTACTGTTAGGATGAACAATAACTAATTTCTAATAAGTGATGATTTAGGCTGTCTAATTATGAATAAGTTTTTTTATATAATAATAATAATAATAATAATAATAATAATAATAATAACTAAATAATAATAATAAGTTCTTAAGATTTGTTGTATCAAATTAGAGAAGATATTACCTCACAAGTATATAGTTAGCATGATGCTAACATTACTTAAAAAGAGCCAGAAACATTCAACCAATCAACTAACCAACCAACCAAATAACGACAACAACAACAACAGTAATATTAAAAACAACAAAAAATGCTCCTTTTTTTTTTTTTACCTCTGCAGTCCTCTGTAATAACTAAAATAACAATGAACAAACTGACAAAAATGTAAATTTCACATTAAATTTATCTTATCCAGATTGACTAACTATCTAATCTGGAAAGTTATAGAAGTTAAATTTTAACCTATAGAATATTGTTACAGATAGTTGGTGGATTTCCTGTCACATATAGGCATTTGGGAAGCGCCCTTATCCAGAGCAATTGATGTTCTCATCTCATTATACAATCCAAGCAGTTATGGGATTTAAACCTGGGATCTTCCGAACCATAGTCCAATGCCTTAACCACTGAGCTACCCGTGACCCCCCACTATAAATTACAGACTAGTATAAAATACTACTGAGATACTCTTGCATCTTTAAATAAGCTCTATTTTTTATCTACCACAAACATCTAGACACTTCCATAGACCACAAATCAAGTTTTTCCACCACAAGCAACATTGAGTTTGAATGAATGAACCCTGCCCATATTAAGCAAAACATTTATAAGATGTTGATGCTTCTGGGAGATTCATTACTCCTAAAGGATGATCTCTGTTTATACTCCCAGACTATTCTTTTAAATGCCACCAACTCTCTTTTATTCCTATTCAAGAATTAGGGAGTGTCATATCATACCAAAAATGAAAGTGTGACACAATGCTGTGCCAGTTTTTTTTTCTTCCCATAACTATACACAACTACAAGGTGTGGCTGTTTAAACAAGGACTTTGCATGTCTGTGAATGATTGAACAACTTGAAAATACTTTCTTGATTAAGCAACTCACTCTAAGAGACTGAGGAAGTTCATGATGTCCTGCGGATTGACTTTGTTCCAGTAGGCCAGCAGGGTATCTGAGAGGAAATAACAAATGCATTATAAGTTAAAGGTTGAATTCAAACTAGCTGATGTCTTTTTTTTATGTCAGTTTCCCATAAATAGCATTATTACATACAAAATACCATCAAACATAAAGAAAACTTCTGTAAAAGCGTTGGTTTCTTCTGTAGTCTTGTTACTGGATGTTTATATGCTTGATAGGGATCAATACAGTATGTATGTATTTATGTATGTATGTACAGTACTGTATGCATGCATGCACGTACGTATGTCTGTATGCATGCATGCATGCACACACATATTCATGTATTTATGTATGTATGTATATATACATCTGTCTATAGAAAGATTGTGCATAAAGTAAATGATTTGCCATTATACAAGCAAACAGAGTAGGTGGCACTGACCCTCTGATACAGTCTTTATAATGTGCAGGAAACACAGCAGCAGTCCTTTGACCTCGTAATGACCAAAGCGTCCTATGGATGGAAGAGTGCTCATTGTGGAGCCACGTCTCTGTAACTAAAACAAAACACTGCATTATACGTGGAGCAAAAAACAGATTTAAGATATTTTATTATTTGGTTGTGAATGGATTAACTTGGATTTGGATGAGATATAACATATTTACTGGGCTTTACTAAAAGAATTTTTGGATTTATTCTCTAATTGAGTCTTCCCTAATCACTTTTTCTATTCATGACCTCTGGAATAAAATAATGTCCCACAGGAAGCGCACTGCATAACTGCATAACACACTGACAGAAGTGCAGATAAAACAGTATATTAAAACTTAAAAAACATTGGATAAATTTGTGCAGAGCCTGTATGCAACATGGTCTTTCCAGAACACTGCTAAGTTAAATTAAGCCTTTATTTATCACATATACATTACAGCACAGTAAAATTTTTTCTTGACATTTCTAGAGCACAGGGTTGGCCATAATAAAGCGCCCATGGAGTAGAAAGGGTTAAAGGCCTCCCTCAAGGGCCCAACAGTGGCAACCTGGTGGAGCTGTGGATCAAACCACCGATCTCCTAATCAATAGTGTAACGCAGTGCCTTAGCCCACTGCGCCACCACCACCCCAGAGTAACACATTAGTTCTGATGAGATTTTGGCTCACTGATCAGAAGGTTATCGGTTCAAGCCCCAGCTCTATCAAGCTGCCACAAGCGGCCCCCTGAGAAAGCCTCTTAACCCTGTATGCTCCAGGGATGACATATCATGGCTGACCCTGCTCTCTGAGCGGGGACTTCCTGAGCTGGGACATGAGAAGAAAAGAATTTCATTGTGCTGTCATGTATACGTGATAAATAAAGACTTAACTTATGGTGGTGAATTTACAGTACATAAAAATAATACCCTACTGCTAACTTGTTGTTTGTGCTAGGACTAATAAAGTCATTTTCTTTCTTGAGCAGTTAAATTCTCTTGAACTCTTACATGGTTGAAGGATGAACAGAATAATATGATATACGAGGGCGAGTTAAAAATTATCCGCATTCTAGTTATATTAAAACTTCTCTTGGCTGCACTGACTTATCAGCACCTTTCATTCAAGTCTACTGCCTCCGCAGTCACTGCTGGTAAATCATAAATGTGTGACATCAGTTAATATATAACTGCGGTGAGAGCAAAAATGGATGGCCCACTTGTGATTTGCACAAAAAAAGAGCAGCGTGCAGGGATTCAAAATTTAGGAAGGTGAACTTTTTTTTTTTAAGGAAATCACTACTGCTGACAAGACATGGATTCATCACTACGAGCCTGAGAATAAACCGTAGAGTACGGAACGGAAATATCCTGAATCATGCAGTGCGCTTCCTGTGGGACATTATGAAGAAAAAAGTTAACCATCAGCTGGAGAACTGATGCTTACATTATCAGAAAAAAAGTTTTAAAAATGAGATGCTTATTGAAGATGCTTTGATTATGGGGCATTGAGGGGCTTTCTGCCTATAATCCTGATCTTGCTCCATGGTTTCCCCTGTTTGTTCCCTGAAAGCAGCACTATAAGGACTAAGATTCAACTTTTGATGAAGAAGTGAAGACAGTGGTGCATTCATGGCTCGCCGCTCAGTCTGAAACACTTTTCAATAAGGCAACACTGATGTATTAGTCATTTATTAACGTTACTTAAATACTACCAATACAGTGCAGTGCAGATACGCCCTTGTATAATGATAATCTTAGTTATTTGCACAATGATAAGGAACACAGTTTTTATTTCGCAATCAATGTGACTTATTCATTGCTACTCTAGAAGACTCACTCTAACCTCATTAACATCTGGTGTTCCAGGATCTCCGTACATTGAGCTTCGCGAATCTTCTTTCCTTAAATGTCCATTCACTGTGGCCATCCCGGCTATGAGGCAAAAACATCACATCACTTAAGGTCTTCACTGGGATTGAGAAATATTATTTGCAGTAGAAACATTACACAATTCTGTACTTTAAAAATCCCATAACCTTTCTTCGAACTTGCAGTTCTACTCACTTGGTTCCTTTTCGATGACTGTACTGATACGCCGCGGGTCTAAGCTAGCCATGGACACATCATCCCTGCACTGAAGAGGGAGTTCAGAAAAATGATAATAATTTGAGTAAGTCAAATATGTTCCATGCTTGCAAAACAGCAAATATGTACTTTTTCCAGGTGCAGTAATAATACACACCAGTAATATGTGAAGTCAATCAAAATATGATGTTTTGATTAAATGCACACACAGATTCAGTGAGGAAACTATACTTTGAAATAAGGGTTACACAATCAATGACTGACTACAACTGAGTTTGATTTGTATTATTCCTCGTTACTCAATTAATATATCTGGCTGCCATAATTTGACTGCTATACTCACTCATCACCTATACTGCTTAATCCTGTATTCTGGGTCACGGGGGGCCTCCTCAAGAGACTTAGGGCACATGGCAGGGTACACCCTGGACAGGGTGCCAATCCTTCGCAGGGCACAGACACACACACATACACTCACTCATTCACACACTACAGGCAATTTGGGAACGCTAATTAGCCTAACCTACATGTCTTTGGACTGTGGGAGGAAACCCACCAAGCACGGGGAAAACATGCAAACTCCATGCACACAGAGACGGGAATCGAGGCTGGCCAGGGGATCGAACCCGGACACTGGCGTTGCAAGGCGACAGTGCTAACCACTAATCCATCGTGCCTCCATACTGCTATACTCGCACTGTGTATATTCTTAGTTTAATGAAGAATCATTACAGAATTTTTTATTATATTCAGCTAAACGTTAGTCATGAACTAATCTCCTGCTCAAAACAACAACACACTGTGTGGAGGTCTCCTGACATTCCACATGCCAGGTACCTGCTGTTCAAACAATGTTTTTCTCTTGCACAATCCACTCTGTTCAACATTTCCATGTAACAGATTTACATATTTTATGAAATATAAAGTTCTGTGCAAAAGTCTTGAGTCACGGTTTTACTGTCAGGCTAAAAAAGTGGCAAAATATACAAATGAAAAATTTGTTGTTTACAGTACTGTATGTAACAACCTCAGCAGCAGCCTCATTTCCCCTCTCGTCTGTTCCAACCACTCACCATTCAGCATCACCAGTATACTAATCACCGACCTGATCATGTGTCATCAGGAGTAGCTCAGTGGTTAAGTCATCGGACTATGGTTTGGAAGGAACTCCCTTGTTGATAGATGAGGTTTATCACTGTCAAAGTCTACGTTCAAGAGACGACTGTGTGAAGTAAATAAAGACGCTTCACACCAAGGTGCAAACAAGGCCAGATTAGACTTGGCCAGAAAACGTTGTCAGATTCTTTGGACTGATGAAACCAGTATTTACTTATACCCAAATTACAGGAAGATAAAAGTATGTTGAAGGCATGGTTATGGAATAAGCAAGTATGGCTGCCAATGGTATCAGGTCACTTATGTTTATTGAACCTGACTGTAGAAAAGCAGGATAAAGTCTGAAGTGTACAGGGCAGATTCAGCCAAATTCTTTGAACCTGATAATACACTGCATCTTTTTGCAGATAGATAATGGCTCAAAACAGACAGTGAAACCTACCCAAGGCAAATAAATGGCATATTCTTTACTGGCCAACTCAGTCACATCCTCTCAACCTATATTATATACAGTATCATAGATAATATACTGATATATCATATCAACCCAGATGAGCATGCTTTTCATTTACTGAAGACATGACTGACGGCAGAAAGACCCACAGATAAGATGAAGCTGAAGGCAGCTGCAGTGAAGACTCATCAGGTCCATGGGTTCCAGATTTCAGACAGGCATTGACTGCCAAGGGTTTTCATGCGAGTATGGAATGTGATCCTTGTGTTTGTAAGTATGTTAGATTGTATTTTGGTTGCTCCGGTTGAGGAGTTGCCACAGTGGACCATACGATCCACACACAATTTGGCACAGGTTTTACGCCAGATGTCCTTCCTGAAGCAACCCTCCCAATACATCCTGACTAGGGACCAGCATTGCACCCAGCTGAGTTTTGGGCATTGGGTAGGAATTGAATCCAGACCTTCCGCATGGCAGACAAGAAACCTACAGTACCTCCAAGCCACCAATGCCCATGTTTGTAATTATATTAGCATATTCCATTTTTTAACTTCCCAAATTTATGGACCCGACTATAATTAAATTTCACATTCAATATATTATAAGAAAGCAAAGGTTACGATAACTTTGGCAATGTCCAAATAATTATGGACTGACTTTATATAATGTGTTGCAACAGACAGCAAAATTCTAGGATATATAAATGACCTTTCAGTTCTTAATTTTCTTATTAAAGATAACTTTTTTTTTCTTTTTTTTTGCATGTTTGTTTTTTAAGGGTGTGGCACTGACACACTCCTTAAGAGCATGCACACACACACATACATACACTGCAGCGCCGCTCAGTTTATATACTGATCTATTATTTATATTTACAGTGGGATTATATAGGCTGGTAGGTTTGGTTTTATTTTAAGGCTCTAGGTGCACATTATTTTCGAAAACTTTTTGTCTCGATGCCTAAATAATCCCTGATGCACCCACGATAATCTGAATGACAAGTAGATGTTACAGTAATAAAGATCAGTGAGTTTCCTCCTGTTACACATTTGTTTGCTAGTTTCCATGACACTCTATACTGTTGGATGAACAGCAATAGCTTACCATGAGGCCAAAGCCAGATCTTGAAGGTTCCCTGTTGGCATTGAGCTGTTTCAGGTTTTGGTAGAGCAGCTCGAAGAGTGGAAGGTAGAGGACACATATACGGGCCTGGTGATTCTGTTTAGGGTTTAATCAATCAATCAATCAATCAATCAATCAATAAATCAATTAATCAGATTAAAAAAAATTATAATAATTGTTATTATTATTATTATTATTATTATTATAAGCACTGATGAATATTTGACAGCCTTTTCATGAAGCTATTCAGATACTAGAGAGCTCAGAGAATTCCCACTCAGACACAAGGATAATTTATGCAGTACTGTGGCACTTACATGCAAATAAACAAAGCATTCTTACTAAACATTTGCACAACTTCTACTGTTATGTTCAGCACGATCCCTTCCAAGGGTCAGCGTTCAGTGATGGATAGTCTGCTCAAAGGTCATAGGGTCGTTCATGAACACTTCATTGTTCTCGACAAAGCATCTCAGAATGCATCAACAGTGAGTCATTTCTTTATCTCATGAGACTAAAAAACATTGACTCAATGCTGGAATGAAAATTTACTATCTAAGACCATCTGGCTGTGGCTATGAAAGACGTTTGCGTTGTCTGATGTATAATTTAGAAGTTCGTAACTGGCAGTTTACTTTCGTGCAGGCTAATTGAAAACTGACATCTACATCGGGTGAGTTAAGCGTATTGTTCGGATCACCTGAGCTATAAAATGCACAAACACAATTACCCTAACAGACAGATCACGCTATGTATCCAGTTCCAGAGCTTTAGAAGGTTATGTACAAAAGACTGAACAAGCTATTTGCATAACAGACAGTTGCTTATCTGTGTCCTGGTTAAGAGTTTGTTCGACAGTCATCTGTACTTCAGTGTAAGCAGCGTTTGAGGTTTATTTGTCTTTAGTATGAGATCACACACACTTTAGAGATATACATGTAAATGCCTTGAAAGTTAAATAAAGGAAAAAAGCAACAAAATTTGCATTATGGATCATAATTTCCAGATCGTAAAGTACTGTAAAATATTGTGTATCAAAATCTCAATATTTATGCTGCCAATACATATACATTTTTTTAAATAACTTTTTTTCTTTCTATGTCCCTTAAATGCACATTCCCTCTCTCTTTTTTAGCACGTTCTACTGATGGATTTTGGCTGATCGTTTCTTCTTGGTCCTTCTTAGAAGAAAAAAGCCATATACTTTAAACTTCTACTGATCAACAGGAATTAACAGGTTGAAGGGCCAGCTGAGCCTAAGACACTTGCAACATTTTGGGTTACATTACAGAAACACTTACTATACCTTAAGTATATTAATAACATACTTTTACTTTGATTTTAGTAGACTATTTTTAATTTTTTTTTTTTTTATAGAAGAGTCTACACACAAAAAACAATACTCTGGTTTTGGTTTGTTTGTACATATTGATATTACTATTTCAGTTTTGCTCAAATATAATATGTATGTAACATATTTAATAGTTTAATTTGTTTAATTAGTTTACCTAAACATACCAAGTTTTATCATTGCCATTTACCATTACTTAACTTTTGATCAAATTATATATTTAATGTGAGCGGAAATTACGCTCTTAATTTAGATTTTATTTTGGACACAGCAAAGTAAAACACATATACAGTACAGACCAAAAGTTTGGACACACCTTCTCATTCAAAGAGTTTTCTTTATTGTGTTCTTTATTGTGTTCTTTAGCCCAAACAAGTCTCTTCTGCTTGTTGCCTGTCCTTAGCAGTGGTTTCCTAGCAGATATTCTACCATGAAGGCCTGATTCACACAGTCTCCTCTTAACAGTTGTTCTAGAGACGTGTCTGCTGCTAGAACTCTGTGTGGCATTGACCTGCTCTCTGATCTGAGCTGCTGTTAACCTGCGATTTCTGAGGCTGGTGACTCGGATGAACTTATCCTCCGCAGCAGAGGTGACTCTTGGTCTTCCTTTCCTGGGGCGGTCCGCATGTGAGCCAGTTTCTTTGTAGCACTTGATGATTTTTGTGACTGCACTTGGGGACACTTTCAAAGTTTTCCCAATTTTTCGGACTGACTGACCTTCAATTCTTAATGTAATGATGGCCACTCGTTTTTTTCTTCACTTAGCTGCTTTTTTCTTGCCATAATACAAATTCAACCTCTTTGAATGAGAAGGTGTGTCCAAACTTTTGGTCTGTACTGTATGTGTACATATATAATGTGTTTTTGCATTTTGTACATGCTTTGTCTTTTTTTTGTGATTTGTTTACCTTACATACATATTCAGTCATTATTTTTCATATTTGCCTGCTTTGAGTCCATAGAGTGTAAATAAGATTATTGGATTTCCCCTAATAAACGCCTTCAGACTACACCCTTGTGTCCTGTATGTCTCTCCAACAATTGCACGTTACGATAAACTATGTATGCAAATATAAAAGGCGCCAGCACCAAGACAGCTGTCTCACAGATATCTGTGACCTTTTCACACATTGGAAACACCAAGGGCTTTATTCAGTGTTGGATTAAGCATGTGTAGGAAGGCTTTATTACTGAAACTGGACATATGTTTGTTTAACGCTTAAATTCTTTTTTAAAGTAGCACAGATCCGTGCCAGAAAAGCAACATTGGTCAATAAATGATTAAAAATAATAATGAAATAAATAATAAATACAAATCTCCTTATATAGACGTCTTGCCTCTGTGTGTACAGTAGAAGAGTCAGGCTTAAGAAGTCAGACTGTGCATTTGGGTTTTCTGTATGTCATGTAGAACCAAAGTTATCCTGACTTAAAATTTTTTAAAATATTACCGTTACTGGAATATGGGAATGATGTTTTCTTTAGGCATAGAAGCAAGTATAAACTGCCATAAGAAACATGACATCATGAGTCTATGCTGTTTCTTTGCCTACAGCCTATGTGATGCATACATTTTTTGCTTAGTGATGTTTACCTAGTTGGTTAAAATGAACAAAAACTCATTTTATTACATTGCCTAGCTTATATATAAAAATAAAAAAATTATGTTGCTAAAAAGGTTACATATGCTCAGGGTTTTAATGGCTAGGCTTAGTGCTAAAAAATAAATACAAAAAATACAACACAGTGTATTAAAAAAATACCCTGCTGTGCCGAAAAAAAAGGCCCTATTTCAGAAGGGTCAAATAAACAACTAAGGAGAATTGAAATTTTCCGGGACTGGGTCAAGAACAGTTTTACAACATTTTCACAGTTCATTACCCTAGAGAACATCAGGAGAGACTGCACCTTAGTCAAAGACCTTGTTCATTCACCATAAAGCTGTGACCTACATAATGACATTGTGATTGCATAATCTGAATGTTCTCCTGTGTATTTTTTTATACATAAATTGCAAAAAATACCAAAAAAAAATAAAAATGCTAACGCTAACAGAGCCATTACTGTACTTGCCTTGTAAGATGTGTATCTGTCATCCATGGCGTGTTTAATGACCAAGTTCTTCAGAACAGCAACTGCTAGTTGTCTGATGTCTGGATTTCCCTGCAGGCCCTCGGCTACCTCTCGCAGTAGCAGACCCACCAGGAAATGGTTCCTACAGTAGTCTTCAGTAAGGCTGTACTCAAGGCTCTGGTCTGCAAAATGGGATTAGTTTACTTGTATTGCAGTACTAAGCACCAAGTATCTTTCAAATACTTTAAAGTTGTTGGACAAGCAATAAGACTTTCTTTATTATTTGCCTATCCAGGGGTGGCCAACCCTGGTCCTCGAGAGCCGCAGCCCTGCGTGTTTTCTAATTATCCCTGCACTCCTCACTGCTTATTACCTGAATCAGACTGAGCACATCTGATTCAGGTGATAAGCAGTGAGGAGTGCAGGGATAATTAGAAAACACGCAGGGCTGCGGCTCTCGAGGACCAGGGTTGGCCACCCCTGAGTGGTACAAATCCATACAAAAACAAACAATAGATTCTCTCTCAGCCATCAGATCAAGACACAGATCATCATCCATGATTGTGTGATTGTGAAATGTGGCCTGATGTTGGCTCTTATCTAATGTCTGATTTGCTTTCAAACAAAAAGTCACTGATTTGTGTCTATTTGAAAGATGGCCCAAGTGTTCACCATACTGCATTCCCAACTCAGTGCACCAACAAAACCATGAGTTTCAGAAAGAACTTGTGTTTCATGCAGTAGGATCTCCCCAAGCTCACAGCAGGAACATATCAGGAACATCTGATATCCGCGTGCTGCTTTCTTTTTCTATATGCTAGAATTCCACAGCTTGCTATATATATATACTGTTTCTCAAGAACAACAATAAGAGAAACCACTGATTCACACAAGATCCTTCTGTGCGATAAAATATCAGAGGGAACAGTGCAACAGTGCAGAGGGCATGACGAAGATAAAAGTGTGGCGAAGACAGGCAAAAACTACCTGTAAGGAAGTACATTTATTTTTGCCCGTAACATACACAAAAGCATTTCAACACATCCGTTTAAAAGACTGTTCATTCAAAATAAAAAGGCATAATGCATTATTGGATCTCAGTGTAATAAAGCAGACAGAAAAAAAGCACAGGCCCGAGCCTGACATGTCAGATGCGGTGACAGTTAGATGTTCAAGCATGGTAATGGCTGTTGCAGGAAACTGCCGAGCTACAGTACAGTAGTTAGTGTGGTTATAAACAGCAGCCTGGACTTTGTTTCGCATCGAGATTCGCCGGCACCACCTACCTATGACGCCAAAACACTCCGCCGCATATGAAATAAAATCTAATTATGAGCAAAAACAAACACAAAAGAGAGAATGAAAAAAAAATGAGGGCATCGTGCAAGGAGGGAGGTGACCGTGTGTGTGTTTGTGTGTATGTTTGTTGAAAGGGGTAAAAAAAAAACATTTTATCGCTTGACTAGCTCTGAAAATGAAAGTTGTGTACATATAAAACATTGTTCGATAAAAATCTCTGCATCTAAAAGGCCTATGCTTACAGTATGTTAGAAAAGTGTTTCAGTTGTGCAGTGCAGGAATTCTAGTGCTACTAGTAAAAGTGATAATTGTTATAAGGCTATGAATATAGGTCCTATACTATTATTATTATTATTAAAATTATCATCACAGCCACAATTAAACGCGACGTAATTACAACAAAGCAAAAAATAGCACAATTTAGCAAATATTATGCAAATTCTGCAAAAATAATATTACCATTAGTTATGTAAATTCTAACATGTGTGTGTTAAGGTGTAGAGGTACAGTAGGTGCTTGTAGTTAAAGTGATCTCAATGTGCAAGACCAAGTGCAGGTGGGACAGGGAAAGGAGGGGAGGAGAAAGGGAAGGGGAGGGATGGAGGAGCAAATTATATCATCAATACACCTTGAAGCATTGCTGCAAATTGTTAACAACATACCCTGGACTCTCTGTAACTTGGTTCGGCCAAACGCCATGGGCAGGTTCAGTGGAATGTAGTGCTCATGATTGCACACTGTCATGAGGAAGTAGAACTTCATTTCTGTCAAAACCTGTAAACACACAATGCACTTCACCGTGTCATGTGACAGCTCCTCCACAACGCATCTGAATATTTTCCAGCTCTGTATAAATTTGTAGGGCACAGACTTAATATGTGAATATCAAAAAAGTTATTAAAATGTATAAGGAGCATGATTTTTCATTTTCATTACAGGACATGAATCATAATAATTAATGTGTGAGTTAATATTCATATTCATACAAAACAGCAGAAAAAAATTTAACACTTTCAACGAGACTTACATTATCAAAGATCAAAGTCAGTTTTTAAGTCTTTATTTGTGTTAGGTAAAGAAGTATGAGGTAGGCATGTTCTTTTTTTCCCATTTGTAAATTGAATTATAAATAAATACAATGCACTCGTGTGGGTGTATACAGGAGATAAAGATCCCTTTTCAGGGGAATGAGACTACCTACAGTAATATGATTTTTTTTTTTTTTACAGTAGTAGTTGACCTTTTATAACCCATGTGACTCAATAAATGCCTCATATATTACACATTACAATCTGTAAAATATAAGGACAAACTTTTCTGTCAAAAATTCCCATAAACCTTGTAAAAGACCTTCCCAGAAGTGCTGACAAAGCGTGGACCAACATTATATTAAATGAGTTTATATGCATGTAAAGGCAGGTCCATTATAGAGTACTGTATATACACAGAGACAGCCATAAAATAGTATGATGTATATTATATTAATATAATGTGAAAAATATGATCATACATTAGCTATCAATTTTGTATTCAAATATTTATACAAGTTTTCCTTTTTGCTAAAGTGTGTATAATTCTTGGCTGACTCTGTATATACAGTATATATAAAACTCGAATTACCTAAAATGTGATGTAATACTTGATTTGATGTGGCGGTTCATGATTATTCTTTTCAGCAAAATAAATATTTTAAAACCTTTGGTATGTTTTTGTCTATAAAAAACACTAAAACATTCACATTTAATGAAAAATGCACTAAACTCAATTTAGACAATACCATGGATACACATGGATAGTGGGACCTCTATACACCAACAGGTGACAAAAATATTTTTTTTACAGAAATGCCCAAGTGTTATGGAAGGGGAGGGTGGTGTCTTAGGAGGCAAGACTGTTTTTTAGAACTGCACAAGGAGTTGTGAGAAGTCACAACCATGAGAAATGAGCCAAAGCAAGTGAGAAAAATCGGTCAGTAAAGAGGAATCAAAGCCATCGAAATTGTGCCTTGCTGAGCTTTCTATGCTGTTGGCACAAGTTCAAAGTTAGTAGGTATGTCATGCATGCTGTCTACATGCCAGTGTACGTGTTGTTTTTCAGAGAGCACATTGGAATGAGGATGTATTTGTATTTGCAAGTCAAATACATTCAAATAACCTCAAGCACAGTTTAGTCTGTGTTCTATAACGAACAATACCTTAAGGTTCTGTTATGGTTTAACCCAACAGAAAAACACATAGATTTAAAATAGGGGTATTAACTTATGAACAGGACTTCACTGTATATTCAAGAGAGCTAGTCAAAACAAGGTTTTACATATACGAAGGATCATCAACTACTCTATTTATGCAAATCCAATTTACTACTGGCTCAAATGTGAAATGAACTATATGACTGATCATATGGTATTCACATTAATGCAAGTACATAATCAGCCAACCACATGGCAGCAACTGAATGCATTTAGACATGTACAGGTCAAGACGGCCTGCTGCATTTCATAGCGATCCACAGAATGGGGGAAAAAATGGTGATTTAAATGACTTTGAATGTGGCATGGATGTTGGTGCCAGATGATCTGGTGTGAGTATTCCCAAAATGCTGATCTACTGAGATTTTTAAGCATAACCATCTCTATTGTTTTTTAGAGAATGATCTGAAAAAGAAAACACATCCAGTGAGCAGCATTTCCCTGGGTGAGAATGCCATGCTGATTCCCAAGGTCAGAGGACAATGGTCAGACTGATGGAAAAGCAACAGTAAATCAAATACACGTCGAACCTTGAAGCAGCTGGGCTACGACAAGAGAAAACCATGCCAGGTGCCACTCCTGTCCACTAAAAACAGGAAATTGATGTCATAAATCACATGGGCTCACTAAGATTGCACAACAGAAAATTGCAAATATGTTGTCTGGTCTAATGAGTCCTGATTATGTTGTGACATTCGGGTGATAGGGGCGGAATTTGGCGAAAACAAAATGACAGCATCAACAGTTCAGGCTGCTGCTGCTGGTGGTGTTATGATGTGGGGGAAATTTTGTTGGCACACTTTTGGTCCCTTAGTATCAATTGAGAATTGTTCAAATGCCACAGGCTACCTGAGTATTGTTGCAGATCGCATCCATCCCTTCATCCCTGTTTCTTGACCATGGCAGTGAGTTCACTCTATTCAAACGGCATGCACAGTCACCCAGATCACTATTTTTAAAAGAGCACATTTGTGACGTGGTGGGACTGTAGATTTGCATCATGAATGTGGAGCTGTCAAATCTGCAGCCGGTCAATATGGATGAAAAATTTCCAGGGAATGTTTCCGGCGCCTTGTCGAATCTATGCCACAAAGATAAAAGACGATTCTGAAAGGCAAAAGGATCTCCAACCCAGTGCTGGCAGGATCGATCTAATGAAGCGGCCGCTGAGTGTAAAATTATATTTTATTAAATATGATATTTGAGATTGCCCAGCTGCATAAAATTCCTTGATAAGCAAATTCTGGATATCCAACATGAAGAGCTTTTAAAGCGGAACCATTGAAGATTGTTAAAAGACTATATGTGTATAAGACAAGAAGATTTGTTATGATTATGCTTTGCTTTATAACAGTGCTTCATATTAAAAATAAATATTTCTGCCCAGTTACCTTTTAAATATTCAATTTTTTAAAATGTTGACTTTTTTCAAAGGATGTTTCACTAGGCAAATTTATGAAAATCTGTTCTTGCTCAATAAGCTATAATCAGTTTGTAATAAGTTTGTAAACCGTTGGAACTGTTACAGTAAGTTTTCTAGTATACAGTTAAATTCTTAAAAATACTTTCCTGGCATTGCCTTTTCACCTTTGCGAAAAATGCAGATATTCCTCAGTTTATCATCTGAACCCCCCCCCAACATAACTGCTGATTTTCCTGTAATTTCTGTAAATGGTTTGTAATTTTGCAGGATATACAGTATGAACCAGCCTATCTCTGTGGATCGGTGCTACAATAAATACCACTAAAATGACCTACCATCAACTTTTCCTGCAAAGCACTACTCTTATCCCAAACTCAATGCACACTGTACTTCTTACCTTGGGATCTTTTTGGCTGAATCCACACATGTAGTCATTTACAAGACTAAATGCAAATCCTCTGTTCATGAAGGTCAGGCAACGCTAGAAGGAGAAGCAGAGGCATTGGCACGTTAACGAAAACACTATGAGTACACTCAAGGCAAGTAAATATTTTATTATTCTGAGGCACAACTGCACTGTATATTAAAGTGTATAAGCATTATGTAGCTGAGAGCTACAAGAAATACATGACTGCCAGAATATAAGGTAATAATAATAATACCTAATAATAATGTTTAAATAATAGGGGAAAAAACTCAAAATTAAATGCATATATACATATATATTTTTGCAAAGTTTTTGGTGCAATATTTGAAAAAAAATTTCTGTTTGAAATTTTCTTTCTATTTGTGGTGACAGAAATGAGCACACACAGAATCACGCATGCATGCACACACAATTCCATCTGAAGTGATGCACTGACTTTCAAAAGCATCTATATCAGAATTTTACCATTTTTTACAACTCCAGGAAATCAAGTGTAGTTAGCCTCTTACAGTGGATATGTGACACTGAATACATCTGGGACAGAGTTTTTATGCCAGATGCCCTTTCCGAGGCAACCCTTCCCAGAACTGGCTTGTTCTTGACCAGGAATTGAACATGGGCTGTGGCCACTACTCAACCAAGGACCCCAAAAAGTATTGTTTTTAACTGATAATAAAGCATAGACAACTAATCATTTATATTTTCACACTGATGTGTAAGTAATTTAATAGGTTGGGGAATTTATTTCCTGAAAATATTCATCATCATCATCATCATTCACAAATTGCATTGGAGCATTGGAAAACACCAAATCATATGATATTGTATTGAAGAAGGGTTAGTAATATCAAAATCATCGAATTGTTGCTTTCAGAATTTGAATTGCCCAAAATCTACTAGGATAGGCACCAGGCCCCCGCCACCCTGTGTCTGGATAAGCAGTATAGAAGATGAATGAATGAATGAATGAATGAATGTCTAAACGTTTCACTATGCACTTGCTACCATAGTAGGTTCCAGGGACTGTTATAGATAGAGTCTAGGATGTAGACATATTTACATATAGTTCACAGAATAAAAAAGTGTCTACTGAGAAATGTTGAGAAACTGACCGACCACCTAGACATCTCAGAATTTTTAAAACATAAAAGTAAAGTAGGAATAAAATGTAACTGTAGTTAGGCTTTGAATATACAGTACAGTACATAGATTAAGTTTATGATAGGTGCAATGTCAAAGGTTTAATCCTCCATATCTCCGCCCAGCCAGAAATTCATAATAGGCTTCTCGCATGCCATGCGGAAGGCCCGGGTTCGCATCCCAAGCAACACCCTGCCCCTAGGCACTGGAGTTACAAAACACCCTTCGTGCCAGTCCAAAAAAAATGGCAGGGTTGTGTCAGGAAGATCAATCAGTGTAAAACCTGTGCCAAATGTGCAAATGCACTGTGATGACCCCTAATGGAAGCAGCCTAAAAGACAACGTCTAGCTCACGATACAGTACATCCCACATAAGACAAATATGGATAGATACTAAATATAGACGATTGCATGCTGTCTAGCTTACGAGACAGTACATCCACCATAAGAAAAAATGGATAGTCACTAATCAGCTTCAGGTGGATAAGAGGTACACAAACTCTTGCAACATGGTGTGCAATTAAAACAGAATATGTTTTTGATCTTTTTTTTCCCCCTCTAACAGAAAAGTGGTTTGTCTGCTATCGACTGCCAACACTCAGTGTTTGTGACTGCGCAGGCATGCGGATGAGTAAATAGATACACATACCTTAATGAAGTTGGCCAGGCTGATGTTGACACAGCGAGCCTCTTCTGGGATCTCTACATAGCGTATGGTGATGTGAGGCATAATGGACAGCAGCAGACATTGCAACGCCTGCTGGAATGTATCTGGGAACCTCTGTGCTCTAGGCATCTGTGAGAGAAATAATAAAGTTTTAAAAAATGTTGTGCATTTGCTCATCGTGCATTAGTTTAATACTAACCTCTTTAATTACAAAATTTAATGGGAGCTCATAGAGCTATAATATAGAAAGGAACAACAAACTATTGAAAACTATTAAACTTCTCATTAGAAAAAAGAACATCTTAATGGCTGAGGAACATCTTTACACATACTGTATTTCATGCACTAGCATTTTTGAATATCAAATGTGGAAGCATTTAGATGTTTTCCTGACACATTTATGGTGCCTTTATGGCTAACTGCCATCACATCTTTGCAAGAAAGTGTAGTACAAAAAAAATAAAAAAATAATAATAATAATAAAAACATTCCATGTACAAGTGATTTACTGCCAGAAAACGGTCACCTAAACGGTAAGGAAATAAGAAAATACATAAGAGCTATTCACTGGATAAAGACTACAATGATTAATGTTTCAACTGATACTCTGATGCAGTGAGTAATTTCTCATTGCTTGAACATCCATGCCAGAAGACTTTTATTTTGGTCGTTGAAAAGATGATACTTTGTTTCAGGAGGTTCAAATTATTGGCCTGCATCAAGCAAAGAAAACAACTAAGGAGATTGCTGAAAATACTGTAATTAAGTTAAGAATTGTCTAATGCATAATTAAAACCTGTAAGAATAGTCAGAAGAATGACTTTGATCTGCGGTTATTTAAATGCTTGGTGTAACTGCATTGTAAACAATCAACAGTAGGAATCACAGCTATGTTGAATAGTGAAAGTAAGATTATTTCCACATGCACAGTGTGATGGGACTCAGAGAATTGGGAAGAAACAGCTATGTGATGATAAGAAAACCATATGTTAATAATGAGACTAATTAGCAAAAAAAAAAAAACGTTAATTTGCTAGAGATCATAAAGATTGGACTTTGGAGTGATTGGAAAAAGTCATGTAGTCTTTCTAATGAGTTTAGATTGACCCTATAAGCGATGGATGCATCAAGGTAAAAAGGGACGCGCATGTACAGTAGCATTGCACACAATATGCATAGTGCCCACTGTACAAGCCTTTGGAGGATCTGGGGTTGCTTCAGTGGGTCAGGTCTAGAGTCAGCAACATTATGTGGCAATAAAATAAAGTCAGCTGATGACCTGAATGTACTGAATGATCACATTAGCACATCTACAGTATGGAGTCTTTTTTATCCTGATAGAACAGGCATATTCTGGGACATCAATGCCTAAATGACTTGAACTCAAATTGTGAAAGAGTTGTTCTGGGAGCATTTTCACACATGGACTGGCCACCACAGAGGTCTGACCTTAACCCCACTCAAAGTCTTCAGGATGTCTTGGAGAAGAAATATGGAGGGGAGTGGTTCAACTCTCCAGTCACTGAAACTTTTTTGTTGTGATGTTGGGCAGCCAGTGTATCAGAGGCACTGGAGCCTATGGGTGTAGCAACTGAGGATGAAAGCTTTTCAAGCTGGTGTTTATCTTGTTGCTAAATGCCGTCCATGATCAGTAACTTTTTAAAATGACAAGACATTATATTTGAATCCTTCCTTCTGAAGAACACATTTTGTAACCTACAAAAGAGTGTAAGATGTAAATGAGATGAAAAACACCAACCTTCATTCTGTTGCCTTCAAAGAGGTAATGAGCCATTGACTTGGCCATTGCTTCAAAAAAGAACCAAGAGTACTGAAATATAAGAGGAAAAAACAGACGTTTACTACTTGCAAACATTCACAGGGAACAAATGATTAAGTAAACAAAATTAATTTGTCACAAGAGGATGTGACTGATGCCATCTTTTGTTTGGTGCCAGTCAGAGTCAAACATAACATGACATGTAATTCAGTTGTGAGGCTGGCTGGCTTAATAGAACTGAACTGCTTGGGAAGTAAGCACACAGCACTCCCTGTTGTTCAGAGAGGGTATTGCATGTTTCACTTCCATTCATTAATCTTACAGAATCTGGCCAGGGTTGCCCAGAAAATATTCTATATAAGGCAAGCAAGAATGTTTAAGTGAATACACTGAGTGCAAGGAAGGGACACATTCTGCATGAGACACTGGGCACCATGCACACACACATTTGTATACTCATTCATAACTAGGGGCTATTAATAATCACTTGTCATTTACTGGCATGTTTTGGAAGGAAACTGACCCATAAAGACAAAAAACATGCTAGATAGATAGATAGATAGATAGATAGATAGATAGATAGATAAACAACAACAATAATACCTTTAGTAGCTTGTTGCAGGTGTTGAAGTCTGCAGTCTGCTTAAGGATTGCGGTCACAGTCATGGCTAAAACTTCATGTGTGGTCACCGAGTTTCCCGAGGCTGCATTGTTTGAAAGAAATACATACTATGGACAGAAGAGACATTTTGGTTAAAATACCTTTTTCATATAAAACTATATAGATTAAAAAGTTATTTATAATAACACCATATAACCACTTTAATATCAATAACCGGCATAATAAAGCTGAATAAAAAAAATTTGATTGAAAAAGTTGAACAAGAGAACAAGGACAAGGGAATCATTCACAAGAGTGACCACAATAAATACTGTATATCTACCTTAAGAAACGAGCGCAGGTAATGCTCCAAGCCTTCTTCATGGCACTGGGATACGATGTGAATGATCACACTGTGGGGAACATTATAATTTATTATTACAGTATTACAGTACTCAGTCTTTATCTTATGAACAAATTCACCATTTGAATTGAGGAATGTTTGTCAAGCGTCAATGCACATTATATACTGTAGTTCTGCCGATTTTACCGTGTGGCGTTGACGGCAATCTCTTGAGGCTCTTTGCTTGTGGTAACGAGGACCTGAAAGAGCTGCACAAGCACGGTGGGCAGGAATTTTATGATGACCTGAGTCTCCACAGCGTGCAGGCACTACCAAATATTAAGAAGAAGCAGAAAAAGAGTTACAAAAAAAGAGAGTTTTTTTTTTTAAACATTGGCCACCATCCCATGAATATATTACGTCCATCATTTATACTAATGAACAGTTGAGGCAAAAGTTTGTACACCCTAAAAAAGAAGAACTGCCATTTATAATAATGAGACCTTTCGGGTGTTATAATTTACAGTGATAACTGTACCTTGAATCTCCCTTATGATAAAAAGTATATTCCAAGTCTGTTACCATAAGAACAGTAATGTATTAGAAATTATACCATATGTACAGTATATACTGACTTTCCTGTGCCAGAAAACTTATGGACTTAGCCCTGACACCCAATTTCCAAAAATTTTTTTTTTGTCCAATACAGCTTCACTATATTAACAATGTAACTTTAGGAAATATGGTACATGGAGTGTTCAAGTCAAACCGAGAATTTCTTGTGAATTACGGAGTAAAAAAAAAAAGAAATTTAAAAAAGACTTCAAGCACAGTATGGTGATGAGGCTCTTACAGTAGCTGCAGTAAAACATGCGAATGGTGCAAATATTGGATCCTAGTCGAGGTTTGAGTTTTAAACCTGTAATGTCTGTGGCCTTAACTGGAATGTAAAACAATTAAACTACAAAACAAACTAACTATATAGATTAAAAAGTTATTTATACCTTTAAACTACAGTAGATGTGCTGATAAGACAGTTACTAAAGCTCACTGCACATTCATGTTACTAAACCTGTTCTTTATTTGAGTTTGCCTCCGATTTGCATTCGTTTCAGTTTAAAACGCAGTAGCTTTTTAATCCAAATGAGGTAGTTGTATTCAAATAGATTCCGTTCTTTCCATCTTTTCTCGGAGGGAATGCTCTCACCTTTAAGTACTTGATGAGGTCTGTCAGGTTCCCCTCAGATGTAGACCTCCTCAGCTGACAATACTGGAAGAAATTATGGAGGTGCAAATCCTAAAAAAGACAGAAACACAAATATGGGCTCAGTGCCACAGTATATTTAAACATTCAGCATTTAAACCTTTTGAAAAATTGTTATTAACACAGTTTTAAAATAGCTTAAAAAGGTTAACAATAAATAAATATCACCTGAGTGTAAATTGTTGATGCTGCACAGGTCTTCACTTTAAACAGGGCCTTAGCATTCTCCACCCATTTGACATCTGGTGACTTGTGGCCGAAATAATAAGAGTGGATTAGACTTGACCAAGACACAATGTACTGCCGCAGTTCTTGACATTTAACATTTTGCCTATTTGTAGACGGTTAAGGCATGTGACATTACAGAACAAAGCATTTTGGACAATTTTGTGCACCATCCTGAACAGTTCAAGAATGTGGCACAGGGGCTTAAAACCATCATTTCACATAGAAGAGTGAAGGACCAATAAGGGCGAACAATTAAGCCATTAAATATTGATTTAAAGAGAATTGTTCAGGATGCATGGATCAATAAACAATCCTTAGCTAGAGGAGATGAATTTACCCTCTTGGAGTCGTGGTTCTTATCGCAGAGGTAACCAGCAGGTAAATTAGCAGAAACAGGAAGCTGTAGCTCTGAAGACTGTATCCTCCCATCCTTCAGCAATGGTGCCCACGCATATCCCACTGCAAAGCAATATTATGTGTTTGATGGACTACTTCCATAATGAAGGTTGATACACACACAAACAAACAGGAGCATACACACCCACACTTACCCAGTGTCTCTACTCCCTCTTTTTTCTTGGAGCTGGCTTTGTTACTGAGCTCACAGCTGATGTGGTAGAAGGTGAAGAGAATGTGATGCTTCTCATGAACATGGATTGGCAGCTCAATTTTAATCTATATAAAAAAAAGTAAAATATTCACCTTCACGCTATAAACAGAAAAATAATACGTCTTGCAATAATGATCATTTTCATCTACTATATAAACCATATAATAATAGTATTTCTATTACTATTAATTACTATTAGTAATAATATCTTCATCCATAAACACATGAGTAAAATCTTTTCTGTTCCCCAATATGTAGATAAACACTAAGGGATACAAATCTCCAACCTGCCACATGGGGGCAGCCTGAGAACATACAGACTCGAAACACAAGTTCATGTAAGTGGTGTGTGATACACCACTTCCTGATAACATTAGTAATAGTAGTTCTGTATCTAATCTGTTGTTTTGTTGAGAATAGTAGTCGTGTCTTGTAACCAGAATAAACAAAGATGACCTTTATATTTCTGCACTGTTCATGAACAGTGTTGCAGGCGTCTACATTTATCTTCTGATCAAAGTGGAACTCTAATTGCTTTAGATCAGTTCATTATTAAGCCTTGCGTTGTAATGGTAAGAGGAACTTGTTTCAAAAAGGAAAAGTCTGACATCATTTCACCTATTCCGCAAACACACACACACACACACACACACACACACACACACACACACACACACACACAAACTGTCGCATTTTTTTTAAAGCTTCACTGCACTCTTTTCATGGTTAGGCTCTTAATGAATGCTTAGCCAATAGGCATTAAATAAGGATTACCTCATTGTAAAAGTCGGGGCTTTGGTTGTGATGCAGAACCGCAGCAAAAGCACTAGTGGTGAACATCGGCTCCCCCGGCTTGCCGTAGATACACTGGAAAGAATAATGGATAACTGTCGAAGTTAAGACGCGTGCTTAATTCCACATTCTGTCCAGCCAAAAAGAATTCCTCAAATACGATTTCACTCTGTTTCTTTCACGTTGCTAGGGTAAACGACTATAAATCCGGAAAAATCCTGGGAAGCTTTTTTAGAACAGATGGGCCAGAAATGGAGATTTATATTAAGCCAGCTTATTTCTGTTTAATACTTCACTAAGCGTTTTTAATCGTATTTCTCTGTGTAGTCATCTACGATTCCATGGTTTAATTAGACATGACGCACACAATGACACTGGATTTTTTTATAGGGACATGTTTGCAAATTCAGGAAAAATAAAACGGTAGCTTACAGTAAATAGCTTACAGGATGTTATTCACTGACTAAGAAACATGCTTTTCAGTCACTATCATGATCATTTCGGTTGTTATTCTGGCCCGAGAATCCAGTCACACCATTTCACACTGACCAGCTCAGCTAACCCGAATTACAGTAATCATTAACGTATCCAAGAAGAAAAGTGTATAAAGATGACATAATGACACTGTGGACATTACCTTGAGTGGGCCTGCCCCCTCTTCATCTGAATCTTTGAACTGAATGGACACGGCAATATTTCTCGCCTAAAGGGCATAAACATAAAACAGTTACAAATAACATTTGGACCATTTTTTTATTATTATTATTCATTTTTCCTTAGTTTTAATAAATCTACTGCATCAGAAGATAAAAAGGGTTTATCAGTCTCTAGTCACTCATTAAGTCTTTTACCTTTGCAAAGGTCTTCTGGTTTTCATACTTCAGCTGCTGAGGATAGATATACAGGTGATTCTTATAGATGGTGAAAGGGTGATTGTACTTGGCTTCTTCAGAGACAAACTCTTCTAGTTCCACGCAGACTTTCTCACACTGCTCATCGAATGGCTTTACTGGGATGTAGGACGAGGTCACTGAATCTAAGACAAGAAAAATGAGCATGTAGATTAGTGTTTCTTTAATTGTTTTTTCACTCTGATACGGGACTACTGCAACCCATTTGGGCTTCAGCAAGAAGCAGATAACTTCCAGGAAATTGGTCATGTGACCTTAACTATGTGCTGCTTTAAAACGAGAACTACTGATCAAAGACATGGTGAGACTTGTGTGTGTGTGTGTGTGTGTGTGTGTGTGTGTGTGTGTGTATATATACCAAACTATACACACATATATACAATACCTGTATGTGTGTGTGTGTGTGTGTCTGTGTGTGTGTCTGTGTGTGTACGCACACACACAAATCAGCCATAACATTAGAAGGTTACAATGGCATGTGTCAAAGAAGGAAATAGTTCTATTATACATTATACACAGCACACTGATTTCTGTTGATATTCATTATATACTAACACAATATTAATACATTGTTTGAACTTTCTGAATGAACACATTTCAAATCATGGTTCATTTTCAAGCATTAATACTTTATTTTAAACTGAATACTTGTGTACTCATTATGAAAACCCCAAAGCCCATAAAACACTCTTCAGATTAGTCCAAAAGCTGGAAAACATGATTTAAAAGAATTTTACATTTCTGAATGGTCAGCACATTAAATTAACCACTGCAAGAGAAATTTAAATTTTTATATATGGGGGTTTGGCTGTAAGCAGTCATTACCTTAGTAATGTACA
Organism: Clarias macrocephalus; assembly: GCA_011419295.1. Classification (NCBI taxonomy): domain Eukaryota; kingdom Metazoa; phylum Chordata; class Actinopteri; order Siluriformes; family Clariidae; genus Clarias; species Clarias macrocephalus. The sequence goes on from JAAGKR010000262.1 coordinate 197,158, forward strand.
ATACAAGCTGAAGTATGTAGGCGTGCCATAGATACAAGCTACTGTAAATCACATCAAGATCACGCAAGCTTTTTGTATCATAGAAATCAAATAATCAAAACTGAGGTGACCCAGTAGCGAGAGGCACCTTATGTTCAGATCTAGCTTAATAATGTATACCATAAAAAATGTGCTTCTACATTATATATGAGACAGAAACAGGCAAACATAATATTTGGAAGCACTGTATTTACAATCACTAACAGATATTACCTATGGTGTGAACTTACTTGGCAGGTCCGGAGACACACATTCAACTGTGACGTTCATTTGTCCTGGGATGATTTGCAGCTTACTTTTTTCTGGTCTGCAATGAAAAAAAAAAAAAAACTCCTCAAAACATTTTTAAATAATTAAGGACACAGAAATACACATGTCTAGTGCAAAAAAAAGAAATAAAATATATTCTGCATACAAACTCACTTCCTTATGTCAATCAGTAGTTTGATCAGGTCTTCTGTAGAGATCTTACTGCTGTCCTGGCGATACAGTGGTGAGAACTTTCCTTCCATGTCTAAACTACCCTGGGCATCTTTAAATACCTGCCTGGAACAGCATCATATAATTGTGTAGTTTGATTGAATTGCACAATAGGTTTTAAATACATTTTTTTAAAAAGTAAAATTAAAAAAAAATTATCAGATAAGCATATACCAATATAAAACACATAACTCTAAAATTATTTGAAATTCTTTCAATTCTTGAACAAAAATTCTTAAAGAATTATGTCTTTTAAAAAATTTGATCAGTGGCCTTAATTGAAACATATCATGCAATCACCTGCAATCACTGAAATGCATTTACAAAATGTCAAAACCTTTCCTTAGAAGGACGTAATGTATAGATAAATCATTTTTGCATTGATCATCAACCATGTTTTCTGCAGAAATTCATTCATTTTTATGATATTTGATACATGACTTACTTGGCAGCCCAGGCAAAGGGCATCCTGTATTGCCCCAGCCGCTGACACATCTGTTTAGCTGACTTCAGAACTTTTTGAACCGTCTGTGGATCAAGCACAAAAAAAAGCAAAATAACGATATAACCTCATTTATACATAAATAAACAAATCCTTAAAATAAGTATTAAACATTTTTATAGATCATGACACAAGTGACTCAAATAAACAAATATATTTATAGTCTGGATAAACATTCAATATCTAAACCACATGCTTTAGCATCACCACACCGCATTTATCCATCAGCTCTCATTACTGTGCGTGCATCAAGGGGTTATTTATTTATTTATTTATTTATTTATATATTACAAATCGAACTTCCTGACCTTGCCCATATCAGAAGTCTTAATGTAGGGCTCAGCGCAGTGAGTGATCCCATTCTGCAGAATCTTCTCCACACGAGCCACCAGGAAGATATCTGCATGGGGGTTTGTCACAGAGAAGATGCCCTGCAGGACACAGAGACATTCATCATGACCTATGGGTCATTTTATAATGCATTTCAAGTTTAGCATGTAAAAAATCTATACATTTCAGATAGAAATAGATGGTGCAACATGCTTTTTTGCCTGAAGAAGAGAAAACAGCATTAGTAGAATTTCACATAGTACACTGGACACTTAAACCAAGAATACGGAAAGAATTTTACTAGCCATTTTAGACTGGGTATAAAATCCGGTATGTATAGAAGTGAAAAAAGGTATGTATAGAAATATAGAATCTAAGCTATTTAATAGCAATATGTCTTTTTTAAATTCGGATTGACAACAAACAAATAAACAAATAAATATCAGATATCTCATTAGGGGTTTCCAAAAAGTCACATCAAATGACTTTCACATCAAAGCCCAGCATGCAGCACAGAAAACAACAAAAGAAATTTTAAATCACTGGAATTGGGTTTAGGAAACCTCCAATGCATTGTTAAAACCTTGAAGGTTTATGCTGAATTGTCAACCTCATGGAAGAAATGTGTTCGGGAAAAAACGTGAATGGAGATGACGGGATCAACAGGACTAAACAGTGGTATAGCCAGAATAAAACTACTTGTCAGTGAGACTTAGCACCATATATATATAAAGTATACACACATTTATTTATGAGCAGGCAGTGTATGATTGTGCTTTATGTTTAATAATGCATCAATTGGGCCTCCGAGTGGCGCAGTGGTAAAATCAGGGGAAAATCCCCCCCCCCCCCCCCAATTTTTTTTATAATGCATCAATGAAATGTTATGAGAAACACAAGAAACTTGAACAAGCGAAATCTAAAATTATGCAATGATGATATTGGAAAGATAGCTTATCTATTCTGTGATTTTTAAATATTAAATGATTTTTAAACTGCTAGGACAAACATTCTTGTAAATTTGAAAAAAGTTTTGACATGGTATTCCACGTATACCTGGATTTTTCTCTGTTTATGAGGAAATTGTTCCGACAAGCCACATTTTTATTCAGCCTGTATGCACTAGTGGTTTCTATGTATGAAAAAAATGTGTGTTTTGTGAATTCTTAGGCATGTCATCTATAAGATTTTTCAGGACAAGTTCAAATAAAATCAGATACATTTGTGAGACTTTTTTCCTAATTTTATAGCCTTCATAGTTCGCATGTAATCATTTTGTCCCCATCTGGAATTGGATTCTTCTCTCATTTCTCCCTCCCTCCATCGAAGAATCTTTCATGTCACAGATGTTATTCTGTGTTGTGCTGAGTTAGCCACTGGCTTGTGTCAGTTCCAGTAAGCCACGTCATAGTTCCCACCGTGGCAGTTAAAGCACAGGGCGGTCTGGGCACAGCCTATGATTTACTATGCAGCACTGGCGCTGTTGAAGAAATGGCTCTAATGGATCAGAGACAGTATTAGGGAGTGAATGCAAAATGCCACACAGGCCATGAAACACAAGAAAGACCTTTCTGATCATAGGCAAACCTCAGGAGCAAATAGGGAAAGGCTTCTGTTTCTTAATTGTATTGTTTACATATTTGCATACTGGTTTATTAACGCATAACTGAATTATTACAGTATAATGTGTACTAGAAAGCTAACACACATCAAGGCCGAGGTTCTATTTAGATCATTTCATCTGACTTCATTTCATGATACTTACGTAATCCACATACAAAGGCCCTTTAGTACAGTACCACTAGTAATGGGAATATGACATTTTTTTTTTTTACTTTTTACTTAATTATGAATTCTTTATTATTATCTAGCGAGTAGGATGGGTGCAGAAGTTCTTTGATGATCATCATGCACAAGTTGCTGAATGATTTCGTAATTTTTTCGGAGTTTGAGCTCGTTGAAGGTTTTCCAGATCAGTCGTCACCTTCTAGTGATGTTCTTCGTCTCAGAATTGTTAAAAAATTGCTGTCCACGATGAAATAGCAGACATGGTAACGCACATGGTCAGGTGTCTGGTCACATGGACAATGTCTTCTGGCACACTGACTTATGAAGGTCTGTTGCAAAACTACTCTAGAAAGTTTTGATAACACCTCGTAATGGACAAATTGGAATAAAGCTGCATCATGTAAATATTTCAGTCTGACCCGATCTTGCTCAAGCATAAGGAATTTTTTGTTGAAATGAGAGGAATGATGTCAACCTTGGATAATGCTTTCAATATGTACAGTTTATATTAACCACGTAAAGACTTGATCTGAACGTTTCTCTTTTTTCTGAATAAATCAATTCTTTCGGCACATGTTTGTCCCACGCAGGAGTAAAATTAGTACACATGCTCACATGAATGGGAGCAAAATTAGTAGTATAAGTAGTATAAGAAGTATAACTTAACCAGAAAATCTGAGGAAAGTACTCCTTTTTCTTCTTCTATTTCAGGCAGAATAAATGTTTCACAGCGAGCAGAACCACTATGCACGTATCGTAATTTATATTCTTATTAAAAGCTTTGAGCATGTAAACACAGATCTTCTAACCCACATATCGAGGGTTGTGCCAGGAAGGGCACCCAACGTAAAGATTAACAGGACTTTCATACCGGATCGGTTGTGGACCGGGTTAACAACAACTGCCACTGGTTGACCTTGCTGTTGACCTACAGGGTGCTGGTGATTGGGCAAACATGATTTTTTGGAAATTGGGCTTCTATTGGTCGAAGAAGGAGAAGAGGAAGGCAGAGAGACGAGAGGAAAGGCAAGAGTTTAGGAGTGACAGTAGGGACTTTGAATGTTGGGACTATGACAGGAAAGGCAAGAGAGTTGGTTGACATGATGCAGAGAAGGAAGAAGGATATACTGTGTCCAGGAGACCAGGTGGAAAGGTAGCAAGGCTAGAAGCTTAGGAGCAGGTTCAAGTTGTTTTACCATGGTGTCGATAGGAAAAGAAATGGAGTAGGAGTTATCCTGAAAGAGGAGTTTGTAAGGAATGTTCTGCAGGTGAAAAGAGTATCGGATAGGTTGAGAAGTCTGAAGGTGGAAATTGATGGTGTGATGTACAATGTTGTTAGTGGTTATGCCCCACAGGTAGGATGTGATTTAGAAGAGAAGGAGAAATTCTGGAGTGACTTAGATGATGTGATGCAGAGCGTCCCCAGAGATGAGAGAGTTGTGATTGGTGCGGATTTTAATGGACATGTTGGGGAAGGGAACAGAGGTGATGAGAATGTGATGGGCAGGTTTGGTCTTCAGGACAGGAACATAGAAGGACAGATGGTGGTGGACTTTGCAAAGAGGATGGAAATGGCAGTAGTAAATACTTTCTTCCAGAAGATTCAGGAACATAGGGTGACATACTGTAAGAGTGTAGGCAGGAGCACTCAGGTGGACTACATCTTGTGTCAACATTGTAACCTGAAGGACATCAGTGACTGCAAAGTATTGATAGGGGAGAGTGTAGACAGACAACACAGAATGATGGTGTGTAAAATGACCCTGGTGGTGAGGAAGGTGAAGAGGACAAAGGCAGAGCAGAGGACAAAGTAATGGAAGATGAAAAAAGAAAGAATGTTGGCAGTTTTCAGGGAGGAGTTGAGACAGGCTCTGGGTTGTCAGGAGGTGCTTCCAGTTGACTGGACAACTACAGCTAAGGTGATCAGGGAGACGGGTAGGCGGGTACTTGGTGTATCATCAGGAAAGGGAAAAGCAGGCAAGGAGACTTGGTGGTGGAACAAGGAAGTCCAGGAGTGTATACAGGGAAAGAGGCGAGCTAAGAAGAAGTGGGACACTGAGAAGACTGAGGAGAGAAGACAGGAGTACAGGGAGATGCAGCGTAAGGTGAAGGCAGAGGTGGCAAAGGCCAAATAAAGAGCATATGAGGACTTATATGCTAGATTGGACAGTAAGTAGGGAGAGGTGGATCTGTACAGGTTGGCAAGGGAAAGAAATAGAGATGGAAATGATGTGCAGCATGTTAGAGTGATTAAAGATAGGGATGGAAATGTATTGACAGGTGCCAGGAGGATGATGGGAAGATGGAAGGAATACTTTGAAGATTTGATGAATGAGGAACATTGAAAGAAAACAAAGAGTAGAAGAGGAGACTGTTGTGGAGGATGAAGAGTGGAAAGGCAGTTGGTCCTGATGAGATACCTGTAATCTGTATAACAAGATCTAGGAGAGTGAGAGGATCCCAGAGCAATGGAGGAGAAGTGTATTAGTACCGATCTTTAAGAACAAAGGGGATGTGCAGAGCTGTGGCAACTACAGAGGAATAAAGCTGATGAGCCATACGATGAAGCTTTGGGAAAAAGTAGTGGAAGCTAGGTTAAGGGCAGAGGTGAGCATTTGTAAGCAGCAATATGGTTTCATGCCTAGAAAGAGCACAACAGATGCAGTATTTGCTTTGAGGATGCTGATGGAGAAGTACAGAGAAGGTAATATAGAGTTGCATTGTCTTTGCAGATTTAGAGAAAGTGTATGACAGGGTGCTCAAATATTTTGCATGCCACATTCTGCACCAACATAATGTAACCAAGCTCGTCAACTGTAACTTGAATTGAAATAATTCATTTTACAGCTTTCATAAAAAATATATATATTTTGTTCGCATCATGCATAAAGTTTCTGCTTTTCATGATATTTGTTTTCCGTCATATCACGTCAGGTATTAAGTCACACAGGTTGGGGTTTTTTGCGCAATGGCCAAAAAAAATAAACAGTTGGTAAACAGTAACATCTGGAAAATTAATAAGGTGATGGACCAAGCACACTTTAGAAATCTGATGTGACAAAACTACACAGTATGCACGATTTGGCATAATAATATGGTACACTTTATTTGAAGGACGCCTCCACTGGGCCTTCATGAGACCAAATTTTCGATTTTGGCGAAAAAAATCAGTTGATAAATAACTTATCTTTCGGATCCTGAGAAATTTTTTCATGTTAAACACTGTTTAAAAGCACTTTAATGAACATTATCCGAGCTTGTTAATCTAGTTGTGATAGGAAAAAAATGCGTTTTTTTGGGGAGGGAAAGGGGGGGTAGCAGCAGGGAAATCCTGTTGTCAAAATAAGGCTGAGGAAACCCTCATTCTTACTAATTAAATATAAAAAAATGATTTTATTTTTTTTTTCCCAAAGGCCCTCCTTGAAAACACATTCCCACAAACCATATCTTAGCAACTGGACATAATAAAGTAACAAACATAGTATCAAACTGGAGGTTATTGATCCAGAAATCCAATATTTTCATCCAATACTTGATTTAACATAATGGGTCACATATACAACTGGAATTACAGTACAGGGTTCATGAATTAAGCCCAACTTCTCCTTTTTTCAATCACATGCTGACATGGCACAGTATCACGGGTTTTGTCAAAGCATGTGTAGAGTCTCTGTATTCTCCGTAGCCTTATTTAAAGCCTAAGACTATCTGCAAATTGTTGTGGTTATTACAAGTATTTGAGGTTATTGGATTTAAACGCTTTGGGATGTGCTCTTATTGGAAAATATTTAACTTTGGAATAATTTACAATTAAACAGAAAATTCTCATGGGGGAAAATACTCTATCCTACTTAAAGCCATTCACATATGATTATAATCTAAAACAAAAGTTGACCTCCTACCTGAGTTGGAAAGCGTAGAAGAGACTCGGACACTCTCTGAATAACAGGTAAGCCATTGACTCTGACTGCATCTACCACTTCTCCTGCTTCTGATTCAGTGGGTGTGTGAGGGGCCTCAGACAGCATCTCTCTCACACATGCTGGGTTCAGATCCACATGGAAATCTTCGGAGATCTTGCAGCCTTTGGTTACGTCAAATAAGGCAAAACTGATGAAGAACGGCTCCAGCTGGAGTGAGAAATAGGAAAATGAATAAAAAATAAGCAAACAGTAACATTTGAAAAATTAATATCATGGTAAAAGAAACACAGTTTAGAAATCTTATGTGACAAAACTCTATGTATAATTTGGCATAATAATACTGGCATATATAACTCTTTGATCTTGATTTTTTACTTATCATTACTAGGTTGCATGTTAATCATTTTTCTTCACTAAGAGCACACAATTATTAGAGTAAAAACTGTTTATCTCTCTATATAATCCACTTCTACATTAATGCACTTCTCCCAGCGTTTCACCAGTGCTTTGGATACTGTCAAGGTAGAAAGTGTTTTTAGTACGCTGGAGCCATGATCAGACTGCCTACATCATGTCTGAAACTCTGTCCTCACAGAAACTCTCTTAATGGCCCAAACATGTGGAAATGGCTTGGAGCAAGATCAGGACTGTACAGGGGATGTGGCAATAACACCCAACCAAGTTCCTGTAATGTGCGAGTGGTGTTCATGATGTGTCTCTTTTGCAAGTTGGTGTGTCGATTTTCAAGAACCAGAATGTTCACGGACACGACTATAACGAGCTACGAGCCACCTCAGTGGGGATCGCCATTCACGGACGTACAGCCTTCACCATTCAAATGTTACGCTGCAGCTTTTTATCACATCGTCTGCTCGGTCGTCAATTGGATTTACATCTTCACTCACAAGTCCAAGTTTGGCCTCCCTTATATTATGAAGCACAGATCCAGCCACATTTAATCAAGAAACCCAAACGTTAATTGAATGAAAGGGTATGCACTTAAACTAAAGTGATCATTTATTTTGTATTTATAGCATTGTTGTGTACTGCATACATCACAAAGCTTCATTAAAGTGTTACAAATAATCAATCATGAAAAAAAAAGAATGAATCTGAAATCAGAAAAAAAAATAATAATTTGCCCCTGATCATGATTGGGGATTTTTTTTTGTCGGTCATAAACATAATTTAAATACTACTTTATAATGTACCCTATGAATGTGTTATGAAGGTCAAGTAAGTGTTAGACGTTGAAGATGTGCATAGAAATATGCATACGATAAGACTAGGCAAGAAATGTATTTATTTTTTTCAATATTTTTTTGTATTTTTATTTAAAAATATCATACTGATAGTTACTTGAATAGTTAAATATAAATCATTTCCATATGGTCCTGCCTAATATTAAGACACAAACAGCCTGCATGACTTATAAAAGTCTACTCCATTACCTATAAATATTTCTAAGACTCTCGTGCTTACTTTTGGAAGGAGTGCCACAGTTTTTCCAACCACACTAGTGTCTGTCAGCATTCCTACGCATATGCCATCCAGAGTACTCTGCTGAGGATTACACTCATTACTCTGGTTTATAGACCTTTTTCTGTAAAAGCAGTGCTTAGGCCAAAGTGATTTTCATCATCATTCAAGTCTCAGCGGATTGAGTTAGTGCATAGGCCGAAATGTCGGAATATAAAGACTGAAAGGGCATCCTGGCAGGATTTTTTTTTTTTTTTGATGAAAATAATAGTTTCTATAAACCTGTCGAATGCAGCACGCAAATTCTTAAAAGTAATAAAATCAAACAATACAGAAAAGTGGCAGATTAAAGAGAAGAGTGTAGATCTGGTGTGTAGGCATTTCCCTGGTATAATATCTGTCCAGTCGTCCCTTTAAATTATACTGCATGATCACCCTAAATCTCTGAGAAACAATCCTTCTTCTGACGGGAGTGGCTGCTTCCAGAACACAAAGTCCATATTCGCCATTGTTTGAAGAATATAAATCATAAATGATATGCTATGACCTGACCAGCCACCAAAAATCTAATCACATGAATGATTCTGAAGTCACGTGTTTGGGCCCTTTCTCAGCTTCCTAAATCCGACCGTAAACCGGTATGATCTGGAGATCATACAGTAGGAAATCACAGGGAGATAGACAGGAAGTTTGTCAGAGTTCGGTATGACTCAGCGATTAATAAACATTATAGCGATGCGTCAATTACTCTAAGATTGTAGCTTTCCTCTGGACTCTGTAGTTGTTCCATGCCTCTATGACACTATTTAATGTCCAAAAACTACAAACATATTTTGTAGTTATCTGTGGTCCCGTCCCAAACTGTCACGTTTTCAACTTAGCATTAGTCAAGAATTGTCTTGGTTTTACTAAAACACGCGGTCTTAAGATCAATCAATCGGTGTGACTGGACATATAAAGGAGCAATAATTCCAAAACAATACAGCACTAGTTAACTAGTCTGGGTTGCGGCATTTCAACATGCAATTGACATGTAGTGCACTACTTTGCGGTGTTACAATCAGCCATGCACTGTTCACTAAGTGCTCATTTTATGCTAGCTATGCTGACAGAGATGACATAGAATTTTGTATCTGGCTTCAAATGTGTATAAGAAGGAATTTTATATGAACCATTGACATACTGTAGGGAATTCGTGCGAAATTATAGCAAAAAAAGACTAGTATTAATAATTCATTACAAATTGTGAGGTGTCGAAAGTATTGTGTGGGTAAATAACGAGCCATGATAGACATATTGTGACAGATGAGTTTGGCATCTTTGGGAAACATGTAAAAGGTTCATCAAAAGTCATTCAAATACAGTGTAACAATCGTGGCCAATGCATATCCAATTTGTAGCAGATTAAGGCATGCGACGTCACAGAGTTAAAATTTTAAATTCGGTGCACGTCCTCCCAAACAGTTCATGAATGTAGGAAAGTCTCTTTTAAAGAAAAAAAAACTTTCTCCAACATCAGCAAAACATCAAGTAATATTGATAAGAGCTATCTGTATTTATCATTAGATTACTAAGACACTACTCAGACATGTGTAGACTGATAGATCTGAAACAGGAGTTAAATGTCTCTTACGTTGGTCGTAACTCCATCACTTTTCTCATTGATGGACCCCTGCAGGCTGAAAGTCAAGTCATGGCAGCTGACCATAATGCGGCGACCAAAGCGCTCTTCAAATGGCTTCACGTCTGGCTCGATGCCTGAGAAATCCAGTCTCTGGGAAGACAATAATACCATTTCAATTAGACTAATTAGTAGGTTATTAGACTACAAACACAGGAAGAATATAAGACCGATAGAGCCACACCAATAAAAGTTTAGAACAGTACAGTATAATGGCTGCCAACCTGAGTCTCTGGATCTAAGCAAAGGATCCTCTGCCTGCTTTCATTCCTGTTGATTTTATTGAGCTGGTCTGTTTCTCTGGCATACTGAAGATGTGATGGAGGTGAGGAATTAATCAATATAGAGAAAGAGATGAGCAGACAGACAGAAAGAAAGAGAGAGAGAGAACACAAAGGCTCTTAATAACTTAATGTGCAGTAAACAATTTGATAATAAATTAGAAGAGATCAAACTACAATAAGTGAATTAATTATTTATAATTCACTATACCTTCATAAGCTCAGGATGGAGACTCCGTCCGAAGCCCTCAGTAATGCTCTCTGCTTTTCCTTGGCTACTGGTTTCTTCATCTGAGTAATAAAGACATATACGGGTCAGCCATAAGATTAAATCCTTCAAAGATTGAGCACAGTATTGGGTATGTCCCCCTTGTGTCACCAAAACAGCTCTGACTTCTCAAGTCATGACTCCACAAGGGCTCTGAAGATGTGCTGTGTATCTGGTACCAGGACATTAGCAACAGATTCTTAAAGTAAGGTGATGCCTCCATGGATCAGACTTGTTTGTCCAGCACATCCCATAGATGCTTGTTCGGTTTGAGATCTGAAAAATTTGGAGGCCAAATCAAAAACCTTGGACTCTTTGCCTGCTAAGCCCCGTACAACGCAAGCGGCGATGCACTGAGCGTCCTCACGAAGGGCAGAACCGTAAATAAATCGTTCAGAACGGACAGATCTGCAGGCTGCTAACCCGCGGAGTTCTGAACAGGCAAAGGCGCGGCCATTTATAGACAAGTGGTTGCCAGGCAACTCTGCAATCAGCCTGGATAAGCCGCACGTGGCGGCGTGTCTATTTAAGGTTTTATTTCATTACTAGCACCGGTAAGGTATGAGGGCTATCTCCAAACGGAAAGGTCTTCCTGTGCATATGATAAGCACTCTCCCATACTCCCATTTCCTTGACCCCCTCTAAAGCCTTGAGTTAGGGCTCTTATAAACATCTAAACATCTCCATATCGCACAATGTAACAATTATATTAATTATGTCAATTTAATGGCAGATCAATGTATATAAAGTGTGCAAATGCGTAATATACTGTAGTAACATGGAGCTAAAGTTCCCCTTTGTGCAACTGCTTTTAAGAAACAAATGAAACAACTATAAATGCAATAGAAACGTTATCTGTGGCTGAAGTGTACCGTGTATGTGCATGCTTCCTATTGGTTTCAGGCCAGTCCCATCCTACCCTTATATGCTCCTATATGAGATTTGATAAAAATAAAGTGAAACTCAGATCAAACAAACACCACTTATTACTGTTCACCCGTGTTTTATCAAATTATCAAATCAAATATCAAATCATCACATAAAAAGTTTGGCCCTGTAAATATTTCGATCTGTGTGCAAAGATAGACTAGACTTGAGCCTAACACTAAAGGATGGCATATTACTGCAAATAAACCAAAGCAACATGTTTATATTAATTTCAGGTCATCTGACAAATCCCTGCATCATTTATAAACCTATGATCTAACAACCAGAACGTGACTTAAGCACACGACAACTACTTTTACTACTGCAGTATATTCAAGCTGCAAGTTTACCATAGCCAGTTGTTGCTGATAATGAAAGGACACATTAACCTCATGGAAAATTGGTTGCTCTACAGTCAGCACTGTTTACTTAGACGTAAAAAAAAAATTAAGTATGTGATTAAAAAAATGTGGTCCAAGTCGATTAAATACAGATAACACCTACATAAAAAAGAAAAAGAACAGGGACAGGAAGATGACAAAAAGCCTATGTGCAATACCGAAACTGCTGGGGGTTATTTTGTGGTCATCTAATAACATCTGAACATGTTCATCATAATTACCATGCTTCACACACATATATCACTATCACTATATACAGTAAATAGCAATTTTCAGTTTAAAAATAAAACCGATGTAAGACCATAAAATGATACCTTAATCATTTACATCCAAAAGAAACTGTTTTAAATTTCTCCCAGCATACAGTACGGCCAGCTTCTAACTGAACTATGTCAAGTGTGCTCTATTCAATAAAACTCCCACAGAATGTAGTAGCCCATGGCCCAGTCCCAGTCTGCCTACACAAAGAAAAATATTTACACACAGAGCAGAAGCGTGGGATGATCTGTGCTCTAATGAAAGGCATCACCCAGGCTCAAGCACACATGCGCACACATACACAAGCAGGCTACAGGCGTTGCATAGTTGCTCCAATATCCTCTTTTCTGACACACAGGAAACTCTGAAGGCAAAATGCTCTCAAACAACTTCCTCAGTGAAAATAAAAGTATGAAACTTGGATAGGGAAGTGAAGGTGATACAATGATGAACAACAAGCTAAACTAAACTGGCGTGACAAAGTTTAATTGTACAGGATAAATGTTCTTAAAAGGGTGCTTTACATATGTTATTTGTATAAATGAATAGTGTGCAGCTAGTCAATTTTCAGAAGAAGTACTAATAAATACCACAGTGCTGTTCAATTCTCGATTTGGATTTAGATTTGGCAAATTGTAGCTTTAGATTAATTACTTTTTTATGAACTTAATATTGTTAATAACTGTTCTCATCTCACTACCTCAACTCTTTACCTCATTACCAAAGTATTGGATTGTGTCATGTTGTTGCTCTTGTTAGCACATTAGCATGTGCACTTTATGTTGTCTTTCTGTAATAGTTTTTTAGTAAATGTATAGTATTCAGCTGTTTTGTACTAGCCAGTCAGCTAATTAAGTCTGTTACTTAGCTAGTTAGCGTCTGCTAATTTGTTATGTTGTCAATTTATGTTGTTTGTATGGTTGAGGAGGAACACTGTTTCATTTCAGTGTAAAGTATATGGCTGAATTCACAATAAAAGCCTACTTGACTTGACTTGACTTACCCAGGGCAGAGATATACAAATCTGCCATAACATTAAAACAAGCTGCATTTTACTCTGTACCTTCTCCTTGTGCCACCAAAATAGCTCTGACCCATCAAGGCAATGACTTCACAACACCTCTGTGGTATCTGGCACCAAGATGTCAACAGCAGATGCTTTGAGACCTGTAATATTTAAAGTGAAGCCTCCATTGATCTGATTTGTTTGTCACTACATCTCACAGATGCTGCATCAGATTAAAATCTGGGGAATCTGGAGGTCAACTCATAGTTTTGTTGTGTGGCAGGGAGCATTATCTAAAAGATAATAAAAGAGGCCACTGCCATTATGAAGGGGTGTCCTTGGTCTGCAAAGATGTTTTGGTAGGTAGTTTGTGTCGAAGTAACATCCACATGAATGTCAGAACTCAATTTTTTTTTTTTTTTTTAGAACATTGCCCAGAGCATCACACTCTGGTAAGTGAATACCTCAATACCAGAGCATCAGGGAATGAAACGAACAATATGTATATGTTAGACAAAGAGACTAAAGAATATCCAATCTAAAGACCTTCTCAAACCCAACAGAGAATCTAAACCACATATGCCTAGACAAAATTCTGTCAAAACCTGACTACCACCCAAGAAAAAGACTATAACTCCTGGGAATGTAGTGCCATTCATTGAATCCTCACTAAACAAGTTAAAAAATAGGACTCTAGTTTGTTGTGTTAGAAATGAAGAATAAAATTAAGAATGAAAACCAAAATGTAAATTGGAAATGCAAGCCAAAAGTTTCTGCACACCTGGGTGGCATTAATAAAGAGCTGCCAGTGGGGCTGAGCAAGCTCTTCCACACCAACCTTGGCAAACCCTGTCTACATGGACTTGTTTGGCTAGGTCTGTTCCAGTGATGTGAAATCATACTCTTATAGCATACAAAGACATTCTAGATGTTTCTGTGCTTCCAATGTTGTAGCATATACAGTACACACACAGCGAAGCCCAAAAATGTATTCACATTTCAAAAGTTATCTATGTCCTTTTTTAAATTTGAACTGAATTATGGCAGCAATGTATAGTATTATTTTTCTTCTAAAGATGTCAGTAGATACACCATCGTTGAAACTTTCATGTGACCGTGTTGTGCCCATATTTGGGCGTGATTGTCAGGTGTCTTAATACTTCTGGCCATAGTGTAAATTTTGAAGAACCTAAATGTGAAATCTAATCCACACCTGAGTCTCTCGAATATGTAAGAAACTGTAAAGCTGTGGGAATATCAAGTTACCATCACATTCAGGAAAACATAGAGAGAGAGAGAGTAAAAGACCTAATGTCGAGTCTGAGGAGTCAGTTCCGTTTCTTCTGTCCTCTGATGAACTCTGGAGAGCGAGCTTCAGTGTGTTCACCCAGTCCTCCATCTCAGCTTCACTTTCTGCCGCCAAATAGTGACTGTAGCGCTCTTGCATCTTAAGCTCAAAGCCATTCCGACGCATCTTTGGACACTATAAAACAAGTAAAGACCATTAACACAGATTTTCCATTTGACTGCTTAGCCTTTACATTTGAAATATTTAAAATTCTACAAATGAAAACTCTCCAAAGCCCCACTGGCCTAAAACCAAACCTGAACCATAGAGTTATGAACGATCGGACTAAACAGCTTGTCAACAGTTAATTTGATTAAATGAACTGATAAGGAGTACCGTCACCACGTCGATACAAGAGTCCAAGTAGATGGAACCTTTGGTCTCTTTATAGTTCTTCTCATCTTTGTAGGAGTTGAGAATGTATGAACCATCAGGGAGCTGAGACAGGTAGAAATACCGCCGCTTGAACACCTAGAATTACAAAAAACCTGCTTAAGTAAAGGAGGTTTACATTCAAACAAAGTTAGACAGAAATATGCATGACACAATTTTTTATTCTTGTGACAGGTTTCAGTTACCTTCATCGATACAGAAAGGCTGCTGTTGATATTGGCTTTATGGAGCCATCCCTGTTTCATCACACCTGTTTTCTGTGAGCACTGAGATAATGTGTCCTGATTCACACACACACACACACACACACACACACACACACACACACACACACACACACACATTCAATTAAAAGACGATAATAAACTACATGTAATACCGCATCATCCAGGATGTCTGGCATGTCTTTTTTTCCCAGAAACTGAAGCATGAAGCCATTCAATTGGATTTATGGACACTGTGATTGTTGCTTCAATTTGATTTGATAGATTTTAGTTCAAGCAGTTATATTTCTTACAAAAGTAAAAAAAAAAAAAAAAAATTATTAAAAAAAAACATTGAAACGCTTTGAAATGTGTGTTCTTGATTGTTTAAATGTCACCATGTCTTACGCAAAGGTATAATCTTTTTTCCCCTGCCCCACACTCCAGTCCAGTAAGTGGCAGTATTGCACTAATTGCACATAAACTCAAAAGAAATTTTCTCACAAAACAGGAATATAGAGTTCTTGTGTTTGACGTCAACTAAACCTCCTAGCATTTTGTCTGGCGATCTGTCTTTGGTTGGACAATTGTTGTGCACAGGGAATGCCAAAACGTACAATGTCACAAGCATCCATTTCCAACTGACAATACGAAAAAAACTTTGTGGTTAGCTGCCATATAGCCAGAAGAAGGCTAATCCTGGTTGTACAGCTAGGTTTTTCTTATATTTTTCTTATATTGTATATTTTGTATTATATAGTTATATTATTTTTATCTTTCTTATCTAGATACATTTATTTTCAATTTTATTTCTTTTTTTAAATTAATATTTATTTCCTAATAATAATCTTTTATTTTAAGGTCACGGGCAGTCGTTTAAGCATTTCACTGCATATCATACTGTGTATGTGACAAATAAAATTAGAATTTGATTTGAATTTGGTCAAAGATGAGTTCCTGTTGGTGATTACTTGCACTTATGTAATGACTTTTTGATCCTGGATAACATCATCATGAAATAAATATTCGATAGGTTTAACACAGTAAACATCCAGTAAACATAATGTACTTGTGTTACGTTTGCTAATTTAGAATAATTCACATACAGGGGTTTACCTGGGGCCAGACTTTTATCTTTTCATTAACATTATTAAGCTTCTCATGGTATTCTGTTGGCATTTGTAATGTTAAGTCGTTGTTTCTTTAACGCGGAAAGGAGGTGATTTTTTCTTAATCTAAATATGGCAGTGGGGGCATGGACGATCGTCACCTGCATGTACCACAGAATGATTTCCACCTGTGGTTTTTTATTTCTTTTTTTGTGATTCAGTGTTTTCTACATGACATCACATGTATAATGATTTTGTCTTTTTGTTCTTGTAAATCACAAGAACAAAAGAAATATATATTTTTTTAAGTTCATGAATAAAAGTTAACTCACATTTACAACCTGACTCCATCGTATCTTATAAGAGATCTCCTGTCACAATCATTTAAATCTGACCATTTTCATAATATGCACTAATATACTAAATACATGCAGTGTCACTCGGCAGACAGTACAAATGTCATAAAGAAAAATAGGTCAGAGACTGGCACGTTTAACCACAGAAAGCAAACTATGCTGATATTCTGCTTAAGCAATGTTTTGGTTTCAATGAAAGTTTAACCTTACATTATTAAATCTGATAAGAGAACTGTAAATACAAGGCGGTATCAAAAAGTTTTAAGATTAGTGCACCACAGAGCCAGTTGCTTTTACCGTATTTCCTCCCTCAGAACCCTTAAAACCTGACAGTAAAATTCGCTATAGGTGGTCCGGCCCCTGTTGACACGTCCTCGATGCACAATTCCGTGAATCTTAAAAAAGACAATGAGCATGCACTTGGTTGAGCTGCGGACCTGCCTCGCCTTTTTCTTCCGTGGAGATGATGGGCTCTTACACTGTAAAGACTCACACACCCAAATTTCATCACCAGTAATGATCCTCTACATGAAGGACGGGACATCCACGGCACTGCTGATAGAGTTCTTGGGCAGACTGTGACGCTATGTTCCTTCTGCTTCTGGATCCGCAGCCTGGGGGCAAATTGCCTGGACTTTTCTATATGTCACACTGACAATGGCAGCAATGTTGTAGATTGTTCTCCAATGATCATTACGCACAAGTAGCCCAATGGTTTTGACATTTTAGGGCGTTGAAGGACTTTCTGATCTCTCATCGTCTTCCAGCGATGTTCTTCCGCTCTTGTAGCACAAGTGAACTCATTGCAGCGTCGCCGTAAACTTGCCGAATCATGTCAAAGGTTTCATGCAAAATTTCACGTTCGCTCTTCGTTCTAACTTGCTGTTTATGATGAAATGGCAGGTGTGGTAATGCACCTGGCCAGAATAGCTCCAGTTGCACAGCTCCTAATGTACACCGGACCATGTCTTTTGGTGCACTGACTTATGAAGGTCGGTGTTCCTTATGTCTAATTAAATTTTGAAAAAATCATACTTAGTGTAAATTATTTACTTCTGATTCTTCACAAACTATTCATGCACATGATCAGCAAACTTACTTGATGTTTTCAGACAAAACATCATCTCTGATCAGTTTTAGCAAAGTAAAAAATGGCATTACTTAAATTCACTTCCGCTACCCTATAGTTGGCTGGAGAATAGGGAATGGAATCACTAGAGACCACCTGATACAATCTACTTATATCTACAGTATAGTTTTACTTAATTAGGATTTCTCGGGGGGTTTTTTGTTTGTTTTTTTGTTGTTTTTTTTTGTTTTTTTTACTACTCCTACCATGTTAGTTAAAACGTATATCTTATTGTTTCATCGTACAGTACAAGTGAACAGACTCATAAATATTATTCAGGTCACATGTCTCACAGGGTTTGTAGAATCAAATGATCTATTTTTAGCAACAGGATAGTTCTATAACCTTAATGTAATATTAAAAAATATATGAAAAATTGAATATCAATAAACCATAAACGTGATATTTCTGTTTTAGTCTGGTTTGGTGTTTAAGAGAATCAAACCTAATTCATGCAGCGAGTATTGCACTGTCAGGAGCACAGTTACTCTGTGTGTTTGCGTGTGTCTGTGTGGGCGTGTGTGTGCACATGTATCTCACTAATGTAATTGAAGTGGCCTGGCGTCCTATATCAATGTGCTTTTCTGTAGCTCTCTACTGTAATGTGATTGTCCAAGTGCAGTCCCTCTTTCTTCCTCAATTCTCCTTCCTTTCCCCTTCTCTCTCAATGTCTCTCTCTTTTTCCCTCACTCTCTCTCTCTCTCTCTCTCATTGCTCCTCTGAGACTAAAGGATCGATCACTCTCCTGCTTCCCCTTTTCCCTCACTACTCTGTGGATTGAGAGCCTTTATTTTCCATCATGTCTGAATTTCAAAAGGCATGTACATGGCCAGGCTAATGTCATTTGGCTGCCTAACACAAACAAACATGATGGGATATCAGTAGTAGGACTAGGAGTAGAGTCAGACGTCAGGATCATGATCACGATGATGTAATCTCAGCAATCCCAACAAGACTTGTACAAAGCAGTTCAAAATTAGAACAGCCTCTAAATGCATTAATGCCCCATGGACACACAAAACATGGAGAATAGCAATCCTTTTTCCATTTACAATCACTCATTCTCTCCATCTCGTATCATCCACATCGACCGGACATTTCATTTGAGGCTATTTATAGTGTGAGAGCCTCAGGCCACTGAAAAGGCCTCTGTGTATCTAGACATGTGACTGTGATTTCCCTCTTAGGAATCAAATTATACATCATGACCAAATGATGACATAATTTTTATTATTTATTAGATCAGTAGATTTGCTTCTTCTGGACACCAAACAAACCGTGAATGCTCACGGAGATCATAAGACAGATGTTTAAATGCCAACCTGCAGGTTTCACTGATTCCAGCTTGAGAGCACATGTAAGTACTGTACAATGTTCAAAAATAAAGAATCACAGATACACATTCAAGTCGCCTTACCTCCTCTCCTTCATCAGTCTCAAAAACGTGTTGTGGGAGTTTCTCAGTCTTAGTCCCTTTACTAGATGAGGAAACAAAGCAGAACAGCTGGACTGTGAGGAGATCACGAGAACAATTAAATACACTAAAAACATTGCAAACTTATACTGGAGTTAAAAATGTTGTGCTGTTCTAAAGAATTTCCAAAAATGTTATCCAAAAAAATAGATTCAATTACCCAATATAAAAAAAAAATTTTTTTTTTAAACATACAAAAAGACCATTTTTTAATTAATTAAGGGCCATACAGTATATGGACACACAAGCTGGGGAGTTAACACCAAAAATTGCATGCATTCATATTCAGACCTCAGACAGAACTACACAGCAAGACAGTTCTGTAGTATTTGCACACAAACAATGATGTGTCCCAGTTACACACAATTCTATGAGGGGCGTTCAAGTCTAACCAGGACCTGTGATGAAATTTGCCATTGTAAACCCTAATGCTCAAAGTAATTAAACATATTGAGTACTGTTAACTTAACAATTGCAATTAGTTCAAATTAATAGACCTTAATGAGTATTTAGAACTTTTTGGTATTTATGAGTTTGTAGAAATGACACTTTTCAACGTTTATATTTTAAGCCAAAGTAACTGTTCCCTTAAAGTTCCACCAACTTAAAATCTTTCAGCCTAGCGATCTTGAGTCTGATATCATCAATGCACATGTAAACTGCCCACATTGAATTTTTTTTTATCAAGATGGTGGATTGGTCTGTCTTCACGTGATGTTGTAAGTACAATCTTTACAAATCTGGGCACCCTAAAGTAAAATAATACTTAATTGATTTGTAACAGAGCACTGGTGGCTCAGTGGTAGGTGTTTCGTCTGCCATGCAAAAGGACCGGGTTCAATTCCCAGCCACTGGATGAAGTGCCTGTCCCAAGCCCAGATAAAAATGGGAGGGTTGTGTTCAGTAGGGCTGAAAACTTGTGGCAAACCGCTGTGGCGACCCATTGCCAGGAGCAGGCGAAAGACCAACAACAATTTATTTAATTTGCAACAACTAAAAAAACTTGTAGTATGAGTTAGGCTACTCAGTAATGCAAGTGAATAAAGATGAATATGAATGAGTACAACAAACTTAAAAACTGATAGTTCTGTTTACTTAAAGTTAGAAACATCATTACTTGTTACAGTAATTACTTTATTTAATTACTCTAATACAGCATTACTTGTTTTGTTGTTACAGTTATTTGATATAACTGATTACCACAAATTTTTTGAGTTTTGCCAACTTATTCGGGTTTACAGTGCACAAATAAATGTGCAAAAACTAATGATATTTACAAAAGACTTTCAGCACAGTACGATGATGAGATGATGAGTCATCAACATTTTAATGGTGCAAACATTTTAAAGAAGGCAGTATGTGTGTGAATGATGTCCCCTGGCTGAAATGGTTCAAAGCCATTTCTAAATGATTACTAAATGTGTTCTGTATTTCCAGGACAATGAACGACTTCATATTGCACACGGCACCACTTGCACATTACAGGAACTCGGCTGGGAGTTATTGCCACATCCCCTCTGCAGGCCTGACCTCGCTCCAGTCATTTCCACATGTTTAGGTGTTAAAGGAGTTCCTGGGAGGCCAGCGTTTCGGAATGTGAAACAGGGAGTCCGATCATGGCTCCAGCGTACTGAGAAAACTCTCTAGGATGATGGCAGCCAAGCACTAGTGAAACGCTGGGATAAGTGCATTAGTGTAGCCGCGTTTTATATAGAGAAATGAAGGTAGTTTTTACTTATTCTGCACAATAAAAAGTCCTGGTTTGGCTCGAACAGCCCTCATAGTAATAGCAGTAATAATAATAATAATAATAATAATAATCATTCTCCTACCTGGGAAGAGCACGGAAACATCCTGAGTAAGCCTCATAATTGTAATTGATCATGTGCCAGTCAGTCTTGTACATTTTGATGCACTGCCAAAAGAACATTCATCAGTTACAAGAGCATAGTAACAGATTTACTCATAAAAACATGAGTAATGTAGGAAAGTGTGACAAAGCCAGTGTTTAATCCAGGAATATGTATTAGTCAAGGTTTTTTTTTTTTTTAACCAGAATCAGATGTTCTGCAAAGTACCTCTGTTGCAAATAAGCTTTTAGCTTCTTGCTCAGCATTCTGAGGTACAGAAGAGACGGTCGTTCTCCTCTGACGCTCAATTCGTGACTCCTGAAAAAAAAAAAGCAGTATCAAAGAAATATTGAGTGGAGCAGGTATTAACTGGCTGTTTAAAAACTATTCTGTATGACTGTGACAAATTCTGAAACTATCTACAGTATGAAACCTTTCATATTATTACAGATATTTGTCAAAAAGAAAACTACATCTATACTATTAAAAAAAAACTATTATAGAGCAACAATGCAGTTATAAAATTATAGTTTTTTTATTGATGGAGCTTGGTCTATTTAATAGTAAATTTTCTATTTGCTTCATTATACCATGTAACCTACTACTGTATTATTTACTTTATGATAGAGATAAATCTTGGGTTAAATGTACAGTACTCTTTATGGTGTACGGTTAAATATACACCACTCTCGTGGTGTGTTCTTAAAGCCGCCTGCACCGAACTCTACTGTATCATAATGGGAGTTATTTTTGGTGGACTCACTGAGACGTCATCAGCTGGCCACAGCAGCAAGTCTCTCTGAGGATCACTGTGGATCTGCGCTTTCCGTTGGAACACCACATTTTCATAGTCTAGTGGCTCGATGATCTTTGCTTGTTCCTGCACACACACACACACACACACACACACACATACAGAGAGAGAGAGAGAATGAAATAAGAATATATAATAATCAGATGACTGAACAACAGAGAGTATGGAGTATATTACCATCACTCTGCTCATCTCAATCAAAATGAAATCAGAGTTCAGAGTCTCAGCATCTTAAATGCTTGTTCACAACAAAAATCAGAAAACGGCAGAGGATGAACAATATCAACATCATCTGACACAAATAGTTCCCTTTTAGATGTATGATGGCATGTCGTAACCATTACACATCCACAAACATGTGACACTCTTTTGGGTGAAGTGATTCCAACTTAAGTTAGCAAAACACCCTTGATACTTAATTATACGGATTCCTTATACAAGTATGGAAAAAAAAAAGAAAAAAAACGGAGGGGGCAAATACTTTTTCGCAGCACTATTTGTCACACTTAAATAATTTAAATCACACATGTAAGTACTGTATTACACAAAGATAACCTAAGTAAATACAAAAAGTAGTTTTTAAATGATGATTTAATTTATTAAGGGAAAAAATCTGTCTAAATGTGAAAAAGTATTTGCCCCACCCTCTTCCGCACCCTGCTAAATCATGAATGAACTGTGATTATTGTGATTATTTTTGAGAAATCTCAGTTAGATTTCACTTGCTAGACCAAAGTCTGATTACTGACAGACTTGTTGAATCAAGAAACACTTAAATAGGACCTTCTGACCAAGTGAAGCACACTTAAAAGATCTCAAAAAGCAGACCATGCTTATGCCGCGATCTAAAGAAATTCAAAAACAGATGAAACGCAAAGCAATTGACATATTTCAGACTAAAAAGGGTTACAAAGCCATTTCTAAAGCTTTGGGACTGAAGAGAACCACTGTGAGAGCCATTATCCACAAATGGAGACCAACTAAACATCTAAAGAACAACAGGCCTCACTTGCCTCAGTTAAGCTCAGTGTCCATAATTCAACAATAAAAAGAGACTGGGTAAAAATGGCATCCATGGAAGCGTTCCAAGACGAAAGCCACAGCTGACAAAAAGATCACATAGGCTCGTATCACATTTGCCAAATAACATCCTCAGTATCCCCAAAACTATTCTGATGATTAGACAAAAGTTGGACTTTTGGAAAGTGTGTGTCCGTTACAGTACATCTGTTGTAAAACTAACACAGCATTTCATAGAAAGAACACAACAAAAAAATGGTGGTGGTAGTATGTTGTTCTGGGGCTGCTTTGAAGCTTCAGGACCTGGACGAGTTGCTATAATTGATGGAACGATGAATTATGCGCTTTACCAGAAAAATCCTTAAGCAGAACATCCGGCCATTATATTCACAGCCTCAAGTTCAAGCACACATGGGTTATGCAGAAGGACAATAATTTGAAACATCAGAAAGTACACCTCTAAATGGCTAAAAAAAAAACTAAATTAAGGTTTTGTAGTGGCCTAGCCCAAGTCCGGACTTAAAACAGGCAACTTATGCTCGAAAACTCTCCAATGTGGCTGAATTAAAACAATTCTGCAAAGAATAATGGGACATTGATCCCCACATCAATGCACAGCGATGTGAAAGAATCATTGCTGGTTTCTTAATTGCAACTGTTGCCGCCAAGGTTGAGACAACCTGTTATTAGGTTTAGAGGCAATTACTTTTTCAAACAGGGCTAGGGATGTTTGGACAGCTTCTTTCCCTATATGATAAAAATTATAATTTAAAAACTGTAATTTGGATTTAGTCGTGTTATCTTTGCGTAAACATTTTTTGTTGTTGAATTTTTTTGATTTGATGATCACAATCTTTTAAGTGTGATAAATAAAAAAAATTATCAGGAAAGTAAAGGAAAGGGAAAAACCTTTTCACAGCACTGTACCTGCACATGCTACACTATATGGCCAAACGTTTGTGGACACCTGACCATCACACCCATTTGGTTCTTCTTCAGACTAAAGTTTAAAGAACACAATTGTCTTAAATGTCTTACTATAAAGTATCATGATTGGAAATAAGAGGCCCAAATATGTCCCAGTAAGACAGCGTTTGTGTTAACAAAGCAAGATCCAAGAAGACATTGACTGCCAAGGTTGGATGCTATTGTTTGTTGAGCAAATCCCCACATCAATGCTCCACAATCTAATGTAAAGCCTTCCATGTAGAGTGAAGAAGAGAAAAGTCTCATGAGGAGTGATAGTAATGTCTGCTGACATAGGTTTGTGTGATGATACCATGGGTTTTCATTCAGAGATGTCAAAACTCACTTCAATTTGAATATATCTAACATTATCATTATAACGTGATACTGTATAACAGCCATATAAACAGGCAAATGAAACCTACGTAAAGACCAGTGAAAAGATCCAGAATATACAAAAGCACATCGCATTTTTTAAATAAAAATAAATCAGAATTTATCTCATAATTTTGACTTACTAGCTCATAATTATGAGATCCTGATCTCATAATTATGACTTACTATTATGACTTACTATTACATTTACAGCCAAAGTACGTAAATATAAATGTAAAGTCATAATTATGAGATAGGAAGTCATACTTATGAGTTAGGAAGTCATAATTATGAGATAAGCCTTTTCCTTTGTGAACGCAATGGGCTTCTGAAAGAATATCTGACGGAAAAATACATTCAGAAGTATGTAGGAAACTTTCTGAGGTTGGCCTGGGATTTGGCTCAGCATGGCGAAATAAAAATACTTAACTGACTTTGAAAGATGCTTTATTACTAAAGTTGGCAATTTTGTACAAAAGACAAAAATGAAAATTTAGACTAAAGTGACATCTACATTTATATTTCTGGGAAAGACATCAGTAAATGTAATGTGAAATTCATTGATAGTGACTCATCATGATTTGGTGTGATGTGAAAAAAAAAAAATTTCCTCAGGACACGAATTTCAGTTCATGATGTGACCAAACTATGTAGAGCAGAATGTTATGAAGTAATGGTGGTACAGAAACCTAAAACTAAGGATGAGAACTTGTTGAAACTAGTTGACATGAGAATCACCAGTGACCAACCAATACGATATTATGACGATACCTAGGTGCAGATTGAATTAATACTGAGATTCTCTAAGTGTCATGATTTTATAAATGTCCCAATTCAATTTTACATTTTCCCTATTTTGTTACAATTTCAAGACAATGAAACTATTTAAAAAGTTGTTACTACTCAAAAGTTTTATATCTTAGATTTTTTCAATACTTCACAACTACATTGATCCCGGCGTAATTAAATGTAGCCCATTCCTTATAACATTAGTTGTCTCTTAAAAACCAAGGGCAGCACTTAAACAATACAAATCAAACACAAGAGTTTAACATTTAATTTAAAATGAAACAAAAAAGCTACATTTTTACTTAGCAGCACATATCTCTGTCATAATTATCATTTCTAAACAAACTTAGCAAATAATTGACTCCTGCCACACGGGATGCAAGTGTGTGAATAGAGCGTAAAACATGTAGGTTTACAAAGAAATGGTGATGCTTTGTCGCCTCAAATGCCTCTAAAGACTCAAAATTCAACTTGACATTGAGCGCTCAGGTTGAGAGGCTTCTAAACTTCTAACGGGCTTGAGAGGCTTCTAACGCTCGTGATTTTAAAGGCTAACTAGCGCTCATGGTGTTTTGAGACTTGTGTAAACAAGTGTATTGAGCAGATTTTTTGATTTTTTATTCGGTCACAGATTTTGCAGAAAAAGGCTAATCGGTTTCTTTTAACACGCATAATTTTTGATAATGTAACAAATAAAAATGCGTTTCTGCTGCATCACTCGAAAGCTGTGCTCAGTACAGAATCGTCTCTATTTGAGACTGATCAGCTGATCACCAGTCATGGGCCGTTCAAACTGAAAACCAGCTAATTCTGGTCACTGACGCATCAGCCGGTGCGTCTCTATTCTAAGTGTAAAAATACTTTTTTTTAAATCCATTTTTTGAATCACCACACAAAAGAAACGCGGTGCATACTGAATGCTGTAACTGAATAAATTTTCCCCCACCTCTACCTGAAACACTGGTCGATATAAATGTGGAAAAAATTATAGATTTGTACACATTTATCACTTTTCACAATATTCTTGGCAACTGTATACCAAAATAGTACAGGTCTGAATGCTTTACCACTAAAGTCAATGGTGTGGTTAAGTGGTCAAGAATATTTTGATACCAAACTTTGTCTCCATTTATGCAATTTGAGTGAAAGGTTACTGGAAATAATTCTTATATTTATCTTTACCCTGTGATGAAACATTAATAGTGCATAAAGGCTCATTGAATGGTTTGATAAAAACCCTTATTTAAACACCTCTCTCCCTCTTAATTACTATAACGCTTATCCCTGCACAGGGTCGCGGGAAGCCTGGAGCATATTCCAGAGGAGTCGGGGTACTAGGCAGCATACACCTTGGACAGGGTGCCAATCCATCGCAGGGCACAAGCACACACACAATATTGTACATACTACAGGTAATTTGGAAACCCAGTTATCCTAATCTGTATGTCTTTGGACTGTGGGACGAAACCAGTGCGCCCAGAGGAAACCCAGCACGCATGGGGCGAACATGTAAATTCCATGCACATGCATCATTCAGTCATTCATTCCTTTTTTCATTTATTCTTATTCATTCTGTAAATACTTTATGAAGACCAGCAGGCTTGCTTTTGGGAGGTGGGAGAACATCAAAGAACCTGGAGAAGATTGATGAGGATATGGAGAGTTAAAGCCAAGCTCTACACAGACAGGAACTGTGCTGAATGGTCCAAGGAACCGTTAGGTAACAACGCTTCCCGTTTCACTGTCCCACCCACAAAACCGATTGTCAATAAAAAAAACACTGTCTCCCAGGTGTAATTAAAAAAAACAAACTCTTCATATCTGCGAAAGATGATAAGAAATGTTTGTGTATTTTTACATCATTTGTCCTTAAGGTCTTGTCCAGGTCTCAGGAAGACTTGATTTCCTGAGACGTGCAAATAATTTGCTACTGAATGATCTAAGGATGCTGCTTAAAGAATGAATTACACTGGATCAGAGTCAAACTAATTAAAGGGCTTTGGAAGTTTTACATCCTTTATCTTGTATATCTTGTTTTTGGGCTTGTTTATATGCTCGCCAAAAATAGCCACAGAAAATGTCTGATCACATGAAGGATGCATTTCTTGACGCTGTGGTGAAACTCTCAGTACCACATGTATTTGAATTGCTGCCTGACCCGCTCATCCTTGGCTGCAGTTTTACTTTCAGTTTTCTTTTTTTCACTACATAGCACAAGTTGCTTAAAGTTTGCCTGTGTAAGCGACTGTATACGCCAATAAGCTTTCTGTTGTTTGCCTTTTTTTTATTGGCCGGAGTTTAAATAAGCAAATCAGATTACCCCCCTATTGTGACCTTATATACAAAGACACCCTCTCCCAACTCAATGGTAAGTTCTGTCCAGCTCTATTCTCGGAGTTCCATTTTTAAAAGCTACAATAAATACTGCTAATGTCTGATCTAATCTTCTTTTGCTCTTAGGGTTAGCAAGGTTAGCCATTAGCAGAAAGCTGTTAGCACCTAACCACTAAAGACTTAAAGAGGGATAGGTTAGCTGTTAGCAATTAGCTGCTGACTGCAACTGGCTAACCTAGTCTTTTTAGTTTGTTTTATAATCGATAAACATTGAGGATATCACCATAAATTAACACTATTACATATATATTTTCCCCTTTATTGTGTAATTGGGAATGGGGGTAAGAAAAGCCTGGAAACAACTGTGAAATGCATGATGCCCAAACATTCCCTGTGGTCTTATTAGCTAGAACAATAATAACATACTTTCTCAAAGGGGTTTTCAGAGGCAGTTCATTTGAAGCTACAGATACTGAAACAGCACGTTTGTAAAAGGAGTGGAACAGAATGAAAATCAAGCATGCCAGAATGCAGGATCTGAGCTGAATATCGGCTGAAAAATTAACAGACACATTTTGGAGAGCTCTAGTCAAAAGTTTGGACAAACTTTCTCCTTCAGTGTTTTTTCTTTATTTTATTATTTTCAACATTCTACATCAATACTGAAGACATCCAAATTATAAAAGAACATACAGTATATGGAATTATGTAGTACACAAAAAAGTGTTAAACAACCCAGAATATGTTTTATATTTTAGATTGTCCAAAGTAGCTATAGTACATTTAACTTTGTCAAACGTATGGCATTCTTTCATCGAATTCATGAGGTAGTCACCTGGATAAAGTTCATTTGTGATATTTTTTGCATTTTGTGCTTTAGTCCATCAGTTGTCTTGTGCAGAGGAAGGGTAGGTACAGAGTCAATAGCCCTATAGTGCTAACACAACTACTGTACAAATCCATATTATGGCAAGAAACTCAAAGGAGAGAAGACACGCCAACATTTCTTGAAGAAATGAAGGTCAGTCAGTCCAAAAACTCTCAAGAACTTTGAATTTATCCCCGAGTGCAGTCGCCAAAACCATCAAATGCTGCAACAAAACTGGCTCTTGCAGTGCTTTCATCATTAATGTCATTAAAACTTTTACTCCTGTGTGATGTGTCTGATTCTGGGTCCTCCAAGCCTGCCCGACACAAACTGGCCTGTGACACTCATCATGACTTCCCAGGAAGGGAAGACCATTATGTACATTTGCTAGACATACATACAGCTATACCATTAGCTACCTTTGCTGCAGAGGATAGGTTTATTAGAATTACCAGCCCCGAAACCAACCAATTTACAGCATCTCAGAATAGAGCTTAAATAAATGCTTCTAGGAGTTCAAGTGGTAGTTATATCTTAAAATCCCCTGTTCAGAGGAGATTGCAAGAGTGAGACCTTCATTTGTTCAAAAAACAAAAAGACTTGCCTGGGCCATGTATGTGTGTGTTCGCGTGTAAAGCATTTTTGTGTCCGAGTGAATTGACTGTTCTTTAATAACTGCACTGTGTGTGTGTGTGTGTGTGTGTGTGTGTGTGTGTGTGTGTGTGTGTGTGTGAAAGTTGTCCTACACTGTAGACCCCCTGCTCCTGCTTCTTCAATCGTCTAACACCAATCATGATTCTTTTCAATGGTAAAGTGCAGGTTAATTAATTTTATTTTTACTTTATATTTTGTATTAACTATTTTTATATGAAGTTTCCATTATTTCTTACAGGAAAAGTCGCTTTGATATGACTGATTTGACATACTGTACAAGCATGCTTCCAGAACGATGCTTGCAATCCAAGTTTTATATTGGATTATATATTTATATAACTGTAGGTATTAATGTTGTTATCTTAAATAAATATTTTTGTGTATAAAATTACTAGCGACAATTATGAAATGCTTAGAACTTAAAAAGCCTCATAAAATTGCACTATAATGATGTCTTGATCTACTTAGCATTGTTGGCTGTTTGCAAAAAGCACTATGAATATCAACCTGGGTACTCACTCACTCTCACTCATTCACTATACAGCTTATCCTGAACAAGGTCTCAAAAACAGGGTCAAAAGGCAGGATACACCCTGGACATGGTGCCAATCCATCACAGGTCACAAAACAGCCACACACACTTCCAATTTGGAAATGCCAATTAGCCTAATCTGCATGTCTGTGGGAAGAAACCGAAGTACCTAAAGGAAACACCCCAAGCACAGGGAGAACACGAATGTGGACACGAACCCTTGAATCCTCTGAGATGTGTGGCGAAAGGGCAAACTACTACGCCACCAGACCACCTATCAGTCTGTGTACTTACATAGAAATCAATTTAAAAAATTTAAAAGACATGCAAATTTTAAGTATTAATAACAATTTAAATCATAAACCTTAAACTTCATACTTAAAATGCAAATATGCTCACTTCTTTCTTTTAGGGCTTATATTTGGCAGGAAGTGAGAAAGGAAGGAATAAGATGTTAGTAACTAATGTTCTGCTTTCAATGGAATTTCACTCCTTGCACAAAGTTCAGCACTTATTTTATATTGAGTCAGTGTCTTTCACAGTCTCTTCATTGTTTCTGCAGATGAGGTTCAACAGGATTTGCTGCTCATTAGTGATTATATATCAGCCAAAAAATGTATGCACACTTCAGAAAAATAAAAATAGTATGATGTACATTATATTAATATACTTTTATCATTTCAACATTATCTGTTATTATCATAACATTATCATATAATATTCAGTTATATAAATATTAAATTTAGCTATATTTAATATTTAGTTTATAGTTGAAAGCAACTAAAATATATCCATTTTGTAACATCTGCATACCCGCAAGCTTAACAGCTTCCGTCATGCGTCAAGGCATGTGCATGGAGGATTCTAAAACCACAATCCAAGATTCCAAGACTGGTCGAATTACAGCGTCTGACTGCCTTCTGCCTGCACTGTTGAACCCATCTCAGCTCTATCCCAAACAAACTTTCATTACTCTGAACAAGGAACTGTTTCATAATAAGGTATGTGCTTCTTCCATTGGAAAATCAGTACACTGGCCTGAGATTTGGTCAGAGTCGGCAACACCCTTCACTCTTTACTGCTACTATATAATATAAAAAAGCACAAAGTGTAATAGATGCATTGCAGTTCGCTGAACCACAAACAGAAGGGAAAAGGAAGTGTTAGCAGAAGACCACTTTGTAGTTGCAGGGCGTTGGCGGCTGGGTTAGCTATGGTGAAGTTCTTACTTCCGTATTGACAGAAAGAACCTGTGTGTGAAATATTTACCACCAAATTTTATGACAAAATCTCGGTTTGAGAAATTTCAAGAACAATCGTGACATACACAAACTGAGGTCTACCTCAAAGGTCTACAAGGATAATTGGTTTTCCAGATAACTTTCACTTAGATTAACACAGATGTAAAAGCCAGTTGCTGGCATCTGTGTGTAAACAGGATACCCGAAGCCCATCATGGCCCTTTTTCTGAACGAAGACTTGCGTGTTACATGTTTTCATTTCATTGTGCATAATAAAATCTATTGAATCAATTTTTTCCAATTCAAGGAATGTGCACGAACTGAAAACAGTATGTTAAGGTACAAAGATCTTTTTGTAAACATTATGTTGAAATGCTTAAAGTCAGCTACATTTTAAACCCAAGCCACCTGAGCCATTCGACATCAGGCGTAGACACAACATGCCCACGCTTTTAAAATCCCAAGACACAGACCGTGATAACATGGCTTATCGTAGGATCAAAGTAAAATCACAGTACAAACATAGTGAAGAGGTGCTGGTGAGGAGGACAGGCTTCAAATGCAATAAGAAGAAGAATAAAAGCAAGAACCACAAAGCACAAGTGAAAACCTCGAAGGGATTCCCTCAGCATCACTATAACCTCCGTAGAGCACTGCCTGACGACCGAGCGCTCGTCCCCAAACAGGACACAAAAAGAGATCATGCATCTGAGGAAAAACTTCATACAGACTGCAGCCATTTTTTC
The DNA here is from genome assembly GCA_011419295.1 of Clarias macrocephalus. NCBI lineage: Eukaryota > Metazoa > Chordata > Actinopteri > Siluriformes > Clariidae > Clarias > Clarias macrocephalus. Next base: position 228,722 of record JAAGKR010000262.1, read on the forward strand.
CCCCTGCATCATGTTCTGCAGCATCATCAGCCAACATCTTACTCCATGCACACATACAGTACAGTAATAACACATGTCCATGCTTCTGCCTGTGTGTGTGTGTGTGTCCTTTCATCCATTTTTGACCAAGGACACTCATTATTCAAACAACAGTGTTACAAGAACACACATAAGCTCTGAACGTCTGGAGTGGGGGGAAAAAAAAGAAAGCAAGAAAAAAGAGAGAAAGTAACAGTCCTAAGCAGCATGAGACTGAAAAGACACATGGCCGCTTTTATCTGAACACAAAGGAGAGACTGAACAGTCCATGTGGTCGGCTAGTGCTACAGCCATCATCAGGGGGATAAGGGGGACTAAATTTAAACAAGACCCCACATACAAAAAAACAACCTTCAGCGTTTGATCTGAAACACATAAAGCACATGTCAGACTACGAGCTTTTGCAGCATCAGTTCAGAGCAACTGCCTGGAGGCGACCGGGAAGCCGTGGCTGAAGCTGCTTTGGGTTTGAACAGATCTGAGCGTATTGACGTGGAAATAACTGCGACGTCCATTTCTGTGTGCATGACAGACCTAGGTGAGATCTAGCAGCTCTAAAAACAAGACGATCTTCCGTTAGAGGAAATGCAAACCAGGGCTTACTAACCACAGCAACAGACGTCCTGACAGCCTCCGACACGCTCTGCCTGAGTTCCGCTGCTGTCCCGGGTTTACTCAGCCTTTTGGTAAATTTCCGCACTTCGGACATGCTTCAGATTTTATGCGTTTAACAGTTCCATCAAGTTCCCCTTAGAAATCCGAGACATGCCCTTAAATCCAGGTGCGATAGAGACAGATGCCGCGCGGCCAAAGGCGCAAAGCTGTTCAACGGCACAGCACCGCCCACAGCAGGGTTGCCAGATCGGCCCACAAAACCCTATTTCTTTTTCTTAAATACTGTAATTAATATAGTATAAGTAATTAATAATGCAATTAATAATAATAATTATACATACACCAAAATAAATAAATAAATGAATGAATGAAATAAAATATTTTCAACACCTTTTGTAACTACAGTATTGTATTCTTTAGATACCCTGTTAATGCACAAAAGTGTTTTTTTTTTTTACATTAATAAAAAATAGTTTACAGGCAGAAATCATAAGAAAAGAGATAGATAGATAGATAGATAGATAGATAGATAGATAGATAGATAGATAGATAGATAGATAGTGGTATCAAAAGGTTTCGAGATTAACTCTGTTTACAAATCCTGTTTCATCGCCGTATGTCCTCCCTCAGACACTTTAACCCTGGCACCTAGATACCTGCAAGCTTAAACCTAGAATACACTACTGATCAGTCTGGCCCCTAGGGACAAATTCGAGACACACTATGCTGCAAATGTGATGGAGACGATGAGCTCTTCCACTGTTAAGACTGTTGTTTCGCCTCAAGGTCGCACCCATAAACCCAGGTTTCGTCACCTGTAATGATCCTTGACAAGAAGTTGACGGAGTTCTTGGCAGACTTCCTTCATATGTTCCTTCTGCTCCTGGGTCAACAGCCTGGGGACAAACTTGGCAGCAACACGGCACATGTTCAAATCACACATGAGGTTTACCTGGACTGTTTCGTAGGACACACTGACATTGGAAGCAATGCTGTGAATTTGCCCAAGTTGCCAAATAGTTTCAACATTTTCGGTGGTTGAGCTCGTTGAAGGTCTTCCTGATCTCTCGTCGTCTTCAATTGATGTTCTTCTACTCTTGAAGTGTCAACACCTCGAACGACTCATTGCAGTATTGCCTTAAACATGACGGATCATGATAAACGCCCATTCTCCCCACAGCTCCTGATGTACACAGCACAATGTCTTTTGGCACACTGACTTATGAAGGTCGGTGCACCCTGTGATTGTGAATGCAGCCTTGTGCTGCCATCTGTTGGCATGTTACAAAACTTTTTGATACCTTCCTGTAGATGTAAGGGCGGATGAACAGCAATGTGGTTGTGACCACACTTGACAACGCCAATATGATGGAGTAGCATTAGTGCAGTAAAAAGAATGAACTGCAGTCCAGCGCAAAAATCTACCCAAAAAAAAAATGTCCAAAAATTTGACTTATTGCATGCAAATGCACAATAGTGAAATCAGGTACAGTGATACATTATAAACTGTTGTACAGGATTATTAGAAATGCTCAGTTGCTTATTTTTTACATTTGCAAACATAACCGAACTACAGCTCATGGACGCTTGTGTTCTAGTAGAAAAGACTGAAAAAGAGCTCAATCTGGCAAGCCTGGAGGGTTTGCCTAATTTTTCTACTCTGATTCTAAAGCGACATCTCGTGGTCAGTGTGTAGTAGTGCATTTTTTAAAAAAATTTTACCACAATGAACGACGCGGAAACAGACGGAGAAATGTCGTAGCCTGAAGGGTACAATCAATAAAAATAATAATCACAATTGCGGGAAGTTCAGACTAATAAAGTGATTGTCATTATGTAATTTGTAAATTATGTAAAAACATCAAACATATCAGGTGTGAATCTATATAGTAGTATAGTATTGTCCTTTAAAAGATGTATTAAAATGTTTGCTGAAATTAGTGGGTAATTAGTGGGTTCAAATATCTGCCTGTATGGGAAGTTTAACCTGTGCCATAAATCAAATCAAAAGGTTGAGTAAATATTATGATGTTACGATATTATAAACAGTTATGTGCTGGATTTAATAATCTAATTTAAATTCAACTACTAATAAGCTACTTGCTGAATGTAAACAAACACCAGCACCAATAGATATTAATTAGAAAAGCTAAACTGAATATTTTTACTAAGATTTTTTATTTATTTATTTTTTTTTTACAGCTGAAAAATCAGCGAAGAAGGAGTGAAAGTGAATTTTAATGTGCTGGAGTCATTTTAAGACAAAACTTAATCTTTATTTGATCTACTTTTTTATTTCTAATCTGTGATTAGCAAACAGAGTGTATTTGGCTGACGATTAACTAAACTCTCTTTCCCATAAACTGTAATAAGATGAAATCACTGTAGGCCTGAACAGGGTAAGCGGTACAGAGAATTTGTGAGTGAGAACATGAGGCTTTTTTTTTATGTGTGTTTTTTATTTGGTTACTTTGCTGGTGGGAAATCAATTCCTCTTACTGTTACTCCTTTTCTCCTTTGTCACATAAAGTGACAAATGAAGTCACTCATCTCTTTTGTAGTGCATTAGGTTTACACCTTCATCTTATACCTTATATACAGTAGTTGTAAGGTACACACACACACACACACACACATACACACATACACACACACACACACACATACACTTCTTGGCCAAGTCCTGCTTTTTGTTCTCTCTCTCCTCATTAGTGACCTTTGAGATATTCATATGTCTTGCAGGTGTTAATGAACACTCTTCCTTCTTAGAGTACAAAGGTCCTGCCTTGTTTCCCGTTTCTGTTGCCTGTCTTGAAGAGCTGCATGATGAAGTTACTCATCAATCTCAGTGTCACTATCAGACACAGGTGGAATGTACCCTGCGGGTAAAAAAAAAAAGAAAATAAAGACTTTGTTCTTCATTGTTACTGTTAGCAAGGTGTAATATTTCTGCTGAAAGTAGACCTGAAGCAGACCTGAAGAGTGTGTGAATGAGTGTGAAAATGTTGTCTTGCTTGCACATAGTGGCAGACACAAGGTCTTTAGGTACACTGTAAACCCTAATGCTCAAAGTAATTAAACATATTGAGTACTGTTAACTTAAATAATTACAATTAGTTCAAATTAATAGACCTGGATGAGTATTAAGAACTTTTTGGTATTCATGAATTTGTAGAAATTACACTTTTCATGTTAGCTGAACAAATTTGATATTTTAAGTAACTTTAAGTACTTAAGTAACACCAAATGTCACCTTAAAGTTCCACCAACTTAAAATCTTTTAGACTAGCAATTTTGTGTCTGACATCATCAGGGCAATAGTGCACTGGTAGCTGAGTGATAGGTGTTTCGCCTGCCATATTAACGGCCCGGGTTCGATACCCATTGAATGAAGTGAATTTCCCAAACCCAGATAAAATAGGAGGGTTGCGTCAGGAAAGGCGTCCGGTGTAAAACCTGTGCTAGGAGCAGCCGAAAGACCAACAACAATTAATTTGATTTGCAACAACTAAAAAAAATTATAACTGCTATTAAATAGTATGAGTTAGGCTACTCAATAATGCAAGTAAAGAACTAATAATATGAATGAGTACAACAAACTCAAAAACTGATAGTTCTGTTTACTTAAAATTGGAAACATCATTACTTGAAAAGTTTGATGTAACTGATTACCTCAAATTTTTGAGTTTTGCCAACTTATTCGTGTTTACGGTGTAGCAAGCGTGAAGTGATTTACAGTATATGGAAGATCTATAAATTAGGTGTAACTCTGGCAAATTTGTCTCTTGACGTATTACTATGCAAGATGAATATATCACCACCTACACACACAAAATAAGGTGCCTTATTTTTTTAAAGTTTACTCAACTTTTAGAGAAATATCCTGGCCAAACAAAATATTTCACATTGCTGTTTAGTTGACACAACGTGTACCCAGGTCAAAATCTTAAGTTGACTTAACTTATAATTTAAATATTTTTAAGTCAGCTTAAGTAGTATTGGTTGTGGGCTCAATTAATTATATTTCTCTAGGGTTGATTTAGCCCAAATTCATCTACTCAAAAAGGACAGTAAGTTGTCTCCCTTCATAGCCAGTTAATGTTGTTGGTTCAACTTATGGTTTTTCTATTTTAAAAACACTACCAATAACAATACCCCAACAATTAAAACACACAAACATTACTTTAAAAATCTTTATTCTTCCAAAACTAGTCAAAAGGTAAAACGGTGATCTGATAAAACAGGACAATTTGGGTCTTATTTTGTTTAAAGGTCAATAAAATACCTGGATAACACCAGATGCTTATCAGTCTCGTACTGATTCTTTTATATTGAAATATCCTATAATTTTTTAATAACTATAAACGGTGAACGGTTTTTGTCTTTTTTTCCCCCCCAATATGTCAGACACAAAAAAGAGCCTATGGCAACAAGAGTTTGTTTCTCAAAATGTGAATCTGAGGTGAGCAGGTCTCTCAAAAATAATACTGTAGGTGTACGTCCAGTCCTTTAGGAAATGAGTGTACAGAGCACAGACCTGACTAAACATCACTCCTAAAACTGCTGCACTACTCCTCTTTGTTTTCCTGTTCATAACCTACGGAGGGTTTGCGATGCTTTGCGCATGAGCGCCAAGTAGAAAATGAACGAATCTCTCTCTCGTTTTTCCGAGTCACGTCAAAGACTCGTTCAAAAAGAACGAATCGTTCATGAACGTCCCATCACTACAGTTACCCAGGCCCTGAAGGACTACAGTCCCCTTCAACACCACAGCAACTTTATTAGCTTGTTTATGCTCCTCCTGTAGCTCCTTTAGCTTCAAAGACAACAAGTGAAGGCAAAGATGAATAAATGTCAGAGCATATATATAGTTCTGATTTAAAATATGTTACCTGTTGTCTCAACTAATACCACTGTAAGAAGTTGGGAAAACAATACAATATTAATTAATTCAACATTTATCTAGTTTTTAAATTTTTACAGTGTACCTGGAATGAGAATTAGTGCCTATAGGAATTCTTCTATCCTACCATTAATTCCTTCCTTCATTCATTTTTCCATACTGCTTATCCTCTGTAGGTGCAACCCTGAAAATGCAAGGCACCCATGCCAACCGCTGAGCTACTGTATCATGTCCCTCATTATATATGACAAAAATATGCAAAATATTCTAGATATTAATACTAATAACTAAAAGAAATAGTAATCCCTTTATGTACTAAACATAATTAAACATAATTCAAAAGCTTTTTAATTAAAATCATTGTGTGCTTTATTTCAGTGGGGTTATAAGTTAGTCCAATTCACAGTATATTAGAACATGTTCCCCTGTCACCATCTTTTTTTTGTTTGTTTGTTTGTTTTGAAAGTGAAGACCGGTGAATGATTGTACACTATACTCTATGCTGTATACTGTACTACGAACACACAACCAGTCACAGTCATGCTGTTATATGAACCTCAACTTTTCTGGAAGACATTCCACTAGATTTTGGAATGTGGCCATGGGGATTTGTGCTCATTCAGCCTTAGTGAGTTCAAGGACTGATGTTGGATGAGGAGGCCTAGGGTGCAGTAAGCATTCCAGTTTATCACAAAGGTGTTCAACAGGGTTGAGGTCACGGCTCTGTGCAGGACATCTATCACTTCCACATCAACCTTGGCAATGGAGCTTGCTTTGTCATGCTGGAACAGGTTTGGGCCTTTTAGGTCTAATTCAGGGAAATTGTAATGCTGCAGCGCACAAAGTCATGCCAGTCAGATGTAACAACAGTTTGAGAACTGCTCACTTATGGGTGGGATGGTGTTCACATACTTTTGGCCATATAGTGATTATCTTATTCTAAGCAGTGTTAGTATTATTAGCTGTCTTCTACTAGTATTATTAGCTGTCCCGCTGCATTTTTCCTTTGTTTTAAACAAATGCCTTCATACTGTGTTGTGATAATAAAGGTTAAAATGTTTCAATAAAAAATATTCATTTAATGTATCCAGCAAAATAGGTTATGCATAATGAACCACAATCAAAAATGAAACTTCTTCTCACTTAATTGACAATAATCAAGACACAGACCACTTTATATTTGCATTTTATGTTTTTTGTTTTTTACTATAAATATACATCTGGAGTATGTTCTGGACCTGCATCTTCAGCTGAAGCTGGACCTGCAACCTCAACTGCAGGTGGAGCATGTTCTGGACCTGCATCTTTAGCTGGAGTTGAGCCTGGGACGTCAGCTGCAACTAGATCATGTTCTGGACATGCATGTTCAGCGGGACCTAGACCTCGAATCTCAACTGCAGGTGGAGCATGTTCTCGGGATACCTATTCAGCTGTATTTGAACCTTGGACCACAACCTCAACTGGAACAAGGTTGGGACAGCATCTTCAGCTGAACTTAGACGTTGAATCTGAACCGCAGCTGGAGCATGTTCTGGACCCGCATCATCGGCTGGAGCTGGCATATAATAAACAGCTGGCACAGTATTCAGAGGTGCAAATGTGTCTACAATTTGAATTATGTATGGAGCTGGCACTGTATATTCAGCTGCCACTGCATATGTCACTGCACCTAACCATGGCACCTCACTGCTGCATAGTCACAGATGTGTGAAATTGGGCACATCATGGACATCGACAGGCAGATACTGGACAGCATCAGGCATGGTCTGGACATCTACATTCAGATAATGTGTGTTGAGTTACTTAAAAGCACCAAACAAACAAATATACAGTAGTTATTGGCTGTGTCCTAAATACCCTGTTATGCTAGTACATTTGAAGTGGAAACTATTCCACAAAAACTAGGCTTAAAAATAGCTAGTTGGCGGAGAGTTTAGCTGCTACACAAAAGCCTGTGGTAACAACTGTCTAGCACCATAGATTACAAATAGGCTGACTGTCTACTGCATAGTTCAGTATCCTATGCTTAGAACAAAACAATAGGTACACACATATCACAGTATCAGTTGTAACACTGATATATACAGTAATCAGCCAACTGTTACTCACATTGCGGCAGCATGATCTCATGAGGTACCACCTGGTTGCTTGTGTAATAGGCAGCGGTATTCTGAGCCTGCAAGACACATATATATATATATATACTGCTGATAACACACTTTCATCTTATTTTCCTCAGATCAGATCTACAGATGGCATTTAGCTACGCTCTCCAGATAACAATGGCCTTTTGGGGTAACTAGTGGTAGCTTGAGGAGCTTAACTGCACAGTTTTCGTAACATGTTAAGCCAGGGACTCCAACCTCCATGCTTGCCATCCACTGCATGTGCTGCTGGGCAAGGTAAGCCTGGCACTCCTCTTTACGCTGAGCAACAGCCACATACAATGGCTTCTTGCCCCACATCCTGCCATCCATCTCCTTTATGGCATTCATGCCATCTTTGGGGGAGGAGAAGTGCACAAAGCCAAACTTTCTGGAGCAGCCATTCCTCATCATCACCTGTGGGAGAGAACAAGGAAACACATCATGATAAATATGCAAATATGGCTAACTATTACTGAATGAACATCCAGAATTATTGTAAAATTAATAAAATGTAAGTATTCTAAATTGATGGTGACCTTGGTATTGATGATGTGTCCAAAACGCGAAAACTCTTTGCGTAGACATTCATCATCCACATGAGGTTCCAGGTTTTTCACATAGAGGTTCAGACCCTACAGCAGAGAAGGCAAAGTCATCATCCATTGTGTGTGTGTGTGTGTGTGTGTGTGTGTGCGTGCGTGCGTGCGTGCGTGCGTGCATGTGTTTTACCTGTCCATACTTGTGCTTGAGTTCAGCCTGTCTCTGTTCTTTACTCTGTGCTCGATTCACATATATCCTTTTGCCATTCACCTCCTTCCCGTTCATTTCTTCCACAGCCTGAGCAGGCACATAAACACAAAACCTTAACTATTATTATTATTACTACTACTTCAGTTATTCTGCCTTAAAAAAAACTTGTCAAAATGTAAAACTAGGACATTTGGCTTCAGAATAAACCCACCTTCTCTGCATCTTCAGGCCTCTCAAATCTCACGAAGCCAAAGCGTTTAGACCTCCCTTGCTCGTTGGTCATGACGCGAGCACTCGCCACAGGACCTGCAAATCACATACACATACATCAACAACTGTAAGGCTGTAAGGCTGTTCTGCCAAAACTTGCTTACAGTATGTTTTTTTAATTAATGTTAAAGTGCATAACTCATTGTGTTCCCTGTACAACTCATAACACTATTAGGCATCCTCACCGAACTTGCTGAAGATCTCTGTCAGCTTCTTGGTGTCCATGTCCTGATCAAAGTATTTGATGAAGATGTTGGTGAAGACTTGGGGGTTGTGGGCACTCTCAGCCTGGCGCGCATTAAAGGACTTGAAGTGTTCGATAGTCCTGTAACACAACACGACACTAAGTCTTCGAGTTCTCATTAACACTTCTGTTAGTCTCTATGTATAAAATACCTACTTAATGTTGACTTAAATACTATATATTATCAAAACTAACTGACACTACCAGTCAAAAATTTAGACACACTTTCTACTTAAGTAGTGGGTTTTCTTATTATTTTCGTTGTACATTAATACTTAAGACATCCAAACTATGAAAGGCATTATGTAGTAAGTGATAAACGACACAAAATATGTTTTAGATTTAAGATTGCCATTACATTTAGTTTTAATGACAGCTTGGCACACTCATGGCATTATTTCATCAGATTCATGAGGCAGTCACTTGGAATGGTTTTCAGTTCACATGTGTGTCAAGAGTTAATGTGACATTTTTTACCTTCTTAATGTGCTTAAGACCATAGAGAGGAAGGGCGGTGACAGAGTTAATTAGTGCTACTACAACTACTGTACAAATCCATATTATGGATTGAGAAACACTCAAGTAAATAAAGAGAAAAGACAGTCCACCATTACTTCGAGAAATGAAGGTCAATCAACTTTAAATGTATTCCTAAGTGTTGTCACCAAAACCATGAAACGCTATAAGAAACAGAGTCTCAGAAACTGCAGGTTTGCAGAACATCAGATTAGAGCTCACATACTGTAAATGATCCTCAGAATTCAAGTGACAGATATATTTCAACATCCACTGTTCAGAGCAGACTGTGCGAATCAGGCCCTTATAGTTGAATGCAGAAGAGACTTGCTCGGGCAAGAAACACAAAGAATAGGCAATAACAGTGTAAAAGTGTCCATTAGTCTGATGAGTCTAAATCTGAGATTTTTGGTTCTAACCACCATGTCTTTGTTAGACATAGAGACTGTTTTTCAACAGTACAATGAATCAGGAGAGAGATGAAGTCACCACAATCACCCAATCTAAACCCAGTTGATTGTTTTGGATGAGTTGGAACAGACAGTGAAGAAAAAGCAGCCAAAAAGTATTCAACACCTCTGGAACCTCCTTCATGATTGTTGGAAGACCATTACAAGTGACTAACTCATGAAGCTGACAGAGCAAATGCCAAGAGTTTGCAAAGCTGTAATCAAAGCAAAAGGTGAAGATGTTGCGCATTATTTAACACGTTTGGTTGAAAACATATATATATATATATTGAATAAGGTGTGTCTAAATGTATGTGTAAATATTAATATTATAGGGATTTCAATAAACATCAAATGAAGTTCATTAAACACAAGCCAAAAACAATAGAGCAAATGTCAAAAGAAATTTGTCAAAAGAAATTTGACATTTCAGCACATACAGATAACAAAGAATTATTTATACATGACTTACACTAGGCGGTCGTTCAAGAGTTTGCCGTTCAGCGCCTTGATCGCCCTCTCTGCAGCATCAACGGACTCAAAATGGACATAAGCATATCTCTTGTACCCCTTTTTATAACCTACGATCTTCAGACAAGACAACATGTCAACATCATGTCAACATAGTACTGACTAATACATGTCAGTAACAACAATTCTCTTAAGGCTACACAGATGGTATTCAGATCCAGTCAGTTCATGCAATAAACCTTGCACGACAGGATCTTGCCGAAGGTGGAGAAGAGGCCGTGAAGTTCCAGGCTGTTGATCGACTTGTCCAAATTATTGATGAAGATGTTTCCAGTGCCGGCGTTTCTCAGTGAACTGTCCACCTGGAACCACATTATTCGCATGGGCTGTCCCATAAGGAGGTCATAATTGAGCAATTCGAACGCTCTCTCAGCTGAGGGAAGAAAGGGAATTCATTTCAGTAAGATCCCTCAGAACCACAGCAAAAAATTCCCAGTGTTGAATGAACACAGTAGTAGATTCAGTAGAAAGAACCATTGGAAACAAATAACCAATGAAAGTGTTAAAGCAGCACTGGAGATTTTACTGTGTACGTACTGTATTTACTGTCACATGCAGAATTATTGGCACCGTTGGATAAAGAAGGTTAATTAGCCTCATGTAGAATACGACAAAGTGTTGACATTTATTATTTAAAAAAAAAGTGTTAACGTTTAATTCTTAAAAAAAAAACATCTCGTATGACAATGTATTTTTTAAATAAAAGTTCAAGTCAAATCATGCGGAATGTGCAGACATGGTGTATGAAACGGTTTCTCCTGTGTTGTGTATGGTGTGTGTTACCGTCGGCACGCTGGTAAAAGTTGACATAGGCATATCCGCGCGAGAAGCCCGTCGCTTTATCTCTGTAGAGCTTGATGGAGTGAACTCCTCCTACAGGGACGAATTTCTCCAGAAGCACCGGCTCGGTGACATCGGGGTGCAGATCTCCAACATAAAGTGTGGTCAACGTCGTGTTCAGTTTATCCTTATTCATTTTCATTTCCGATTCCCGAAAAGGGAAACAACCGCTAATAATCGCTGATACTCTCTGATAAACGCTTCTTTTTTTTTATCTCTGTGTACAGATAATCGAGGGACCGTTTATGACGTAAAATTAGAAGCATGCCGTCTCTCTTGTTCCATTGTGACGTCATCTGCAAACTCCAAAACTTTCCCCTTACAGTGAATGCATTTCTGTGCTTATGATGTGTTTTTACAGCTCGTATCCTTGCAGCTTGATTGGCCAGAATGCTGTTGGTCATTATTATTATTATTATTATTATTATTATTATTATTATTATTATTAATATTATTCCATCCATCCATCCACTTAGGAATGTCTATAGTCCAACTAAGTACTGCGGAGGCCAACTGTGACCATTGTATTTATTAGGACCTCCGGTTAGGAAGGCCAATGAACCCAGTCTGCATGTCCTGGGAGGAGACTGGAGTACCCAGAGGAAACCCACCAAGCACGGGGAGAACATGCAAACTCCATGCACAAAGACACTGAGGTGGGAATTTATCCCGGACCCTGGAGGTTTAAGGCGACAGTGCTAACATTATTATTATTATTATTATTATTATTATTATTATTATTATTATTATTATCTTTGCAAAGTGGCCTTGTCTGCCATATATAGGGGAAATAGCATGTAAAATTGACCCTTGCTTGGCCCTGCATATTGTTGCTTGGGAGGAAACCAGAGTAGCCGGAGGAAACCCACCAAGCACAGGGAGAACACGCAAACTCCATGCACACAGACACTGAGGTGGGAATTGATCTCAGACCCTGGAGGTTTAAGGCGACAGTGCTAACATTATTATTAGTAGTAGTATCTTTGCAAAATGGCCTTGTCTGCCCCATATGTAACATTTACCCTTACTTGGCCCTGCACATCATTGCTTACAACTACTGTATAGTATATTCATTATTATTATGCTCTTTGCATATGACCCAGGCTAGCTGAAAAATGCCCTTGTCTGCCCTATATAGGGGAAATAACATTTAACTGCTCCTAATGTAAAGTCATTTACGTTTTAGTTTTCAACTGTTACCATTTTGTAAACCTTGGTGTTTCAGGCAGACAGTACAGTATCTCATGCATGAGTGATTTAGACCCTTTTTAAGGTGCTCAAGCATTTAGGTATAAAAGCATTTTAAAAAGCCAACAAACTAGGTCATACACAATGAACCTCAATCAAAAATTAATCGATATTTTAGTTAATGCTCAGTTAAAAATTTTACCCTAAGGTAGATTTTAATATATTGTATATATTAATAATGAATTCATTTTAATTATAATAACAATAATAAAGACCCAGACCACTTTATCTTTGCATTTTATGAAATGTTTATATGTATATATTTTTGTGTGTGCAACATTGGTAGCAAAGTTTCTTTCTTTCCTTCTCCTCTTCTTATTGTTTTTGCACAACATCTTCAAGCGTTCCTGAAAAAGACATGCATGTGGTTTGAGTCTATGCAGCATCTGTGTGTCTTTCACAATTACACTGTATATGTGTAGATCCAAAGTACTTCTGTGGGTCACATGATCAACTATCTGCACATGTTCAGTTTTCAGAATGGTTCCTTGCTGTTAGCATCCCCTGCCGGATCCCTTAAAGCTCAGAGCATTTTAGCTACTATTTTTTTTAGCTGTTTTTTAATAAACATATATAGGTCTTAGGATTGAGTATTGTAGAGTGACATACTTTTTTCAGCAGTATAATGAAGCAAAGTTAAAAATAAAACTGGTTCATTTTAAACAACTTTCTATGGTTGTTTTCGGTTGTTACTATGATAAAATAAATGCTAATTTTTTGAGTCCTAACTTTTTGCTGCTTCATTCACATATTCTGATAGTGGTAAAATTTACCCATTATAAAAGTAATGATCACTTTTCTTCTACTAGATCCAAAAACCCAAATGCACAGTTTGAAGTCTGAAGCCTCCCCATTAACAAACACCAGAAAAACTTCTATATAAGCACATAATCTATACTATCTCTCTCTCTCTCTATATATATATATATATATATATATATATATATATAGTATTGACCTAGGTGCTGTCACATATCTGTCCCCTTGGGTTTTAAGGTTGAGGATAAGAACTATATAGCCATGTGCAATGAGAGAGCAAGCAAAGCAAAGAAAAAGATTTAAAAGTGTGTGCTTGTGAACAATGAACCAAAAGCAAGACATTTGTCCTATTTATTGTACTGTAGGTAAACAGCCAACGGGTCTCTGTGAGGAATGCCACAAAAGTGAGACTGTTGAGCATGTATTGCTCTCATGCAAGACATATATGCAGGAGAGGCTACATACGGTGACACAACTCCAAGAACTAGGGAGAGTAGAAAGCAATGTTAAGAGTCTTTTAGAACAGGGAGTCACTGATCAAGAAAGGAAGCATTTAATGTTGTTTTTGAGGAAGAATTGACTGGAAAGTTGGCTTTAAAGGGCAGGGAAGCTGAGGAGAGAGAAATCTATAAGTGCCAGTGATTCGACCAACAGAGCTTCAACCTGATGCTGAGTGGTAATAAGAGGAAATATGTCAAGAAGAAGGAGTGTGTGAAAGTACCGGATAAAGCAGACAAGGCACAGCAAAATTCAAGACAAGATCAGGGAAGGATGCAATAGACGTTTTAAGGAAGGCTGATCTGGCGAAAAATACATTAAGAGGCCGGGAAGATGAGGGAGAATGAGAACTACAGTACAGTTGGCATTAATGTAACCAACTTTCCGGATTTCCAACCACC
>JAAGKR010000263.1:0-59198 GCA_011419295.1 Clarias macrocephalus
ACTCCATAGAGAATCTGTGGGATATTGTGAAGAGAAAGTTGAGAGACGCAAGACCCAACATTCTGGATGAGCTTAAGGCCGCTATCGAAGCATCCTGGACCTCCATAACACCTCAGCAGTGCCACAGGCTGATTGCCTCCATGCCCCGCCGCATTGAAGCAGTCATTTCTGCAAAAGGATTCCCGACCAAGTATTGAGTGCATCACTGAACATAATTATTTGAAGGTTGACTTTTTTTGTATTAAAAACACTTTTCTTTTATTGGTCGGATGAAATATGCAAATTTTTTTAGATAGGAATTTTGGGTTTTCATGAGCTGTATGCCAAAATCATCAATATTAAAACAATAAAAGGCTTGAACTACTTCAAGTTGTGTGTAATGAATCTAAAATATATGAAAGTCTAATGTTTATCAGTACATTACAGAAAATAATGAACTTTATCAGAATATGCTAATTTTTTTGAGAAGGACCAGTATATTATATATTGTTTTAATAAAAAATTGTCCCACTGTTAAGTCGTGTTTTGTTCTTTGCTTCTGCAGACATACAGTAGTGGTAGGCTTCACATCCACAACCTGAAAACTTGAGGTACAAGATGGGGTACACACTCAATAGTGGGTACAAGCACACACTCACACAACCAGTTATCCATTACAGGCAATTTTAAAACGCCAATTAGCCGTTTTAAATTAAATTAGGAAACCGAAGTATCCAGAGGAAACCCATTAAGTAACAAGGAAAACATGCAAACTCCACACACACACACACACACACACACACACACACACACACACACACACACACACACACACACACACACACACACACACACACACACACACACACACACACGCAGAAGAATTACCTTTAATTTATAAAAATAGAATAAAAAATAATCTGGTGCATAAAATGTCTGTTTTGGGTTCAAACAGTGCTTCCATACAATGAAGGTTCTTAGACATTTTTAAAGCTTAAAAAATTAAAATAATACATCCAGCATTACAGCATGACTGCAAGCCATATCTGTAGATCAGACGACACTAAACATTTTGAATGATCATTGCATCAGTGAGCCACTGAGTAAAGAGCCCAAGGGGAAATTCATTGATGGAGTGTAAGTGGAGGAATCCGTCCGCACAATTAGCAGATTAGACACCATGAGGAGACCATCAGCGACTGATGTACTGTAAGGAGTAGTACTGATTTTGGTTTTGCTCCGTATACAGTATGAAGTCCTGCAGTACAACAAAATAACCATGAATGTTTACACTCCCGCCGCTGACTAAGCATTTGGCACCTGAAGTGTAGATTTGATTTTCATCAACCATTTGCTTTATTACTTTATTTTGCCTGGGTATTGAAATAGTTTTTCCCTGTGTTTCCCTTCGACTAGTGCTTCTATTTAAATCCTGCTTGTTTTTGGGTTGGTTCCTAAGTCTCTGCCATCGCTTAGTGTCTTGTTTTTCAAGTCTGTATTTGGTATATTTAGTAAATCTGGTTTTGTTTGCCTGTTATGAAATAAAAAGTCCGTACTTGCATCTGTCTCCACCACTCTGTCACAGCATGTGTCTCTTTATGCCGTGCGATTACTTTTTAATGTAATATACTTTTTGTGGTTAATCTTGTTCTGACTTACACTCTGTGTATCCTGACTCACTTTTCTGTGACTATTATTTGTAGCATTTGTGTGTGCAAAATTTCATGCAAATGATCTTGTACTACACTAGCTTCTCATCATTTCAGGGATATCCTGTACTTCAGCAGTACTTGTAGGTCTACTGTTGCTGATTTTCTTTTTTTGAACATCATAACGCTTGGCTTGTAAGTTGCCTCAAATTTTATAAAAGCTCGTGCCAAAATGAGTAAAAGAAAAATCTGTCCAAAAGCCACCATGTATCACTGCAGAAATCACACTATAAATCTAAACTGAACGGATAAAGCCGAAGACTTCATTTTAGCATATTCATGCATCAATTCAAGATGGCTGTGTAGTTTGACAGGCCAGATATGAACTCTGGATAATGTACATCAGTCACCTAGCTCTATGAGCTTCTTCATCACCAGTATAACCACATTTCTGTTGGCTGTTTAATTTCCAGGAGCCCTGGAGGGTATGGGATCTGTCAAAATCTCACTCCTTTAAAAATGAAAACATCTGAACCCAAATGAAGCACTGAAATAGGAAACCAAGCCTACTATAGTGCATTGATATGTGTGTTGTGATGGGCTATTAAAGGATCAAATCACACTCCCACATTGCAGTCTAGTTTAAAGTGATGAAGTCTGTGCAGATGACATTTAAAGGGGGATTGCCCATGATAGCAGGTTTTAGGGTTGTCCCAAACTTAAATGATTGAAATAATTGACCTCTACAGGTCCAGAGTGGATATTCCTCATTCTTTATTCCAACAGCATTTCATTCATGTGTAAAATAACCCACCAGTTTTTTTCCAAAACCATGAAGAGGGTAGGAGATGTAATATATCAAGATGTCATATATTGTCCTGGGTCTGCTGTTGTTTCCAGTGGTATTCGTGTCTAGTCAATCAGCCGGACCACGTCCACTTCCTGGACAGTGTTTAAAGAAACGAAGACCCTTGTTCGAGCCTCTACTCAAGCTTGTGATTGTGTCATGGAGAACAAGCTCAACAGTCATGGAAAGGAAGCATTTCTTCTTTTCAGATCATGACCATTGGTATGGAAAAGGAGAGTTCTATCCTAAACTGAGCTCCTGTTTCACCACCACAGACCAGTACGACTGAGTCCATTTGTCAAGCACACACTATGATGGTCTCCCCTGAGCTTTCTGCGTTTTTTGGAAGTTTTAAATAAACAATGTCTTTGTATCCCAGTGCACTCTTGAACAACTTACATGGCCTGAAGTATACATGCACCTTGTCCTCATCTGTCTATTACCTGTGTGTTGGCACTGTGGTTTAGTATGAAGTTTGCATGTTCTCCCCTGCTTGGTGGGTTTCCTCCAGGTTCTCCGGTTTCCTCCCACATTCCGAAAACATGCAGATTAGGCTAATGGCCCATAGTGTGTGAATGGGTGTGTGAATGTTGACCAGAGGTTCCGCCATGGCTGTAATATAGGAATAAATACAATGGTAATCACCATTGGCTTCCATGGTTCCTAGTTGGACTACAAAGGTTCCTAGACAGACGGATGTGTGTGTGTGTGTGTGTGTGTTATCTTCATTATTATCTCATTTCATCAATTCATTGTTGCTATTCTTGTTGTTAGCCTTAGCCTAAGTTTCTACTTAAGGTCTACAGTAGCTATAGTCTGTAGTAGGCACAGACTTCCTGTTGCCTTTTGGATTTAATATTTGGTGATATTTAATCTCCACTTTTATAAATAATTGCATGCACTTGCATCCCGTCTCAAATCCCTACATGATTTTGTGAATGAGATCCCAAGGTACCTAAACTCCTCCAGGGACAAGGTCTCTTCCATCATCTTAAGCTGGGGATACACTAGGAATGTGTGTAGGATTCTAATCATCCAGAGTCCCTCCCAGTCTGCACCAGTCAGCAGAAGTTGATGCCAGTTGGCGTGGGAGGTTGGCACAAAAATCTGTAAGTGTACAAGAAGTACAGACTCATATGTGAAGAGAACAAATTGAGAACATACTGCTCGATCTATCATGTTTGATTTTTTAAAACTAATTCTCTTAATGCCATACTGTAGTGTAGCTGATAACAAATGAACATAGAGGAGGTGGCATCACAGACAGAATTTTCACCCAAATTCATTTTTCTGTTGCCTTCTCTTTCTCAGTGCAGATGGTGAGGCATGTTAAAACTGCTGCCTGTCTTGAATCCATGCTTGTTTCTTCTTCTTCTTGAAAATGAAGTCTCGCTTTTGTGAGAATTTCCATGAGCACTTGGTGCATTGATTTGGCCTCAGTTGGAGTGGCTGGTCGTGTAGGTTATGATCCGTCATCTGGAGAAGATCCACCTTTTTTGATTCATCATAATTTTTTTTTTTTTTTAAAGTCTGCGGAAGCCAGTCTGTCAGTATATTCACACGGTCTTTTCAAAATCTTTTAGGATTGTGAAAGTCATGGAGTGTATCCCCAGCTTTAAGAGGAACATCCTGCTCTTTTCCTGGAGAAAATAATAGCGTCACACTTGGAGTTGTTGATTTTTATCCCAGCTGCTTCACAGTTCACAAAACAATGTTCGAGTACATGTCAGAAGTTTATTTCAGATGGTGCTATATCTACAAATAATATTGATTCTACTGTACCTCTAACATCCCACGCCGGGCACCATATACAGATTTTCTTTTAAGCAATTTTTGCAGGTAATTATACTCCATAGCCATTAGATTAAAAAAAAAAAAAGCAATGCTACAGTAATATTCATTTCTCTCTTATATTTGACAGTGCACTATCATCTCACTGATTTTAGTCCTTTTTTGGCATTTGTACGTTGCCATCTGGCTGCTGAATCCTATGATGTACCTGATACTTTTTAAAACATCTTATTAACACAAATGCACAGTACAGCTGTATAGCTCCATTCAAGTGTGTGTGCATGTCTGTCTGTCTGTGTGCATTATATGTAGTATTTATTTACATACTGTATACTGTATAACCCTAAAAAACATGAACCAAACTTAGATATACTGATGGATAAACGTCTGCTTTGCCAGTTATGAATACATCTAATGGCATTTACACCATTTACCAGATGCCTTTATGCAAAGTAAACATCTACAGTATCAGTAGCTACAGTCATCCATGACGTTTCCAAAAACATGTCACCTGAGTCAAAAGACTGTATGCTTGTTCTATGCTGTGCTTAAACACTGCCTGTCCAAAACGGTCACACACTGTCACAAAGAGTGGTTCTGAGAGCATGAGGAATCATTATATATATATATAAATTGGCCACCACTCCAACACTGTAATCAGGCTGTAAAGATAAACTTCATAGATAAAGGCGACTGAACGAAATCCTGGAGTGTGTGACTTTTTTTTTTGTTTTGTTTTTGGCTAGACAGTGCATACATATAATAAGCAGTTTTGGACTGAGTTCACGGAGTGCAGTTTGATTAGTAATTCAGATGACAACTCACCAGAGTTTATCATCATTTTAATTAAATGTCAAATGTGACATTTTTAGTCCCATTCTTCTTCTAAAGCAAAATTCTGTGTAAATAATGAAAAGTTATAGGATGCCCCAAGATAGTGGATTTTTTTTCCTAAACTATTTGAATCATATTCATGTGGTTTATTCGAGTTCATATGTCTTATGCGCATGACAGTGTTCCAATACTTTTCTGCCTGCACATTAATTTGTGATAAATGAATATTTAGTAAGCTATTAAGTCCTTTGTCATCATAATGCATAGTGCTTCCAGGCAAAGAACCAATTAAGGTTTTCGTGCAAACCAGTTTTAGTGGACTCCAAATAACTGTTATATAAAAAGTCATTTTTGATACGAGTAAGGCAATGGTGGTCTTGATAGATTGCCTGGAAAAGTGCTGGATGAGTGAAGCGGTAGAACCTTTTTTTTTTTGGGAGAAAGATGTAAAAAGCATATTATGAAGATGGATGAAAAACTGTACATATTGAGGAAAAAGTTTGGCAGATTTTATTTCTTATTGAAGAAGGTAAAATGGCATCATCAGTTAAGTTAGGGGGCGAAGGGAAACGATGAAGTCAAAGAAAAATGCTCTTGAGCTTGCATGGATCAGGTCCACAAATGCTTCCAGCTTTCTCTTGTAGATGGATGTCTTGGCAGTGGTCACATCAGACGACTCCAATACTGTGGATAAGAGAGATATCAGAGGAGATCCGAATCTAGTTGTGTTCAGTTGTAATTTTCTTTTCTTGTCCCAGCTTCTGAAGAAGTAAGTACAGTATGATCCTGTCAGGAGCAACAAGACTTAAGAGAATGGTCTTTGTCTTCTGCTCTTTTATGACGTTTTGTACAGTATGGTCTCTGGTGACCAATAACAGCAATATTAAGATGATTGGAAGAGGCACCAGTAACATTGTATTTTGAATATCAGACAAAGACTTTGTTTAAAATGAATATGTGTTCAGAATGATGAGAAGTTTAGAACTTCCACTGACTACTGTGGTCTGCGTTTGTGAGATAGGGCAAGTCTGGTTATTGATGATCATTGCACACATCTGAGGCAGATTAGGACTAGGATTGATCCTCTTTCACATTCATGTCACAGTAACCACAATTTATACAAATCTATTGCCATATAACTGTCACCTCCAGCTCTATTCACTGCTTGAACCCCCAGAAATGCAACAGCAGATCACTTCAAATTGAATAACCTTGCAATTGCCACTGATATGGCCATTCATCCAGTGACATCTGAGACATGCCACAGCACCTCATTTAGACTGATATAAACTACCTCAAGTCATAGATTGTTACATACAATTTTAAATGAATCATGTTCACGGTGCACAAGTACACGCAGTCAACAACTGTAGGCTATTCAAAGTGAACAAGTTTCAACAAGTAAATAAATATTATTGACCATAATGAGCCTCCACTTTAAACAGAGCCTTAAGTTAAAATATAGCCTTAAAATATAGCTGTAATTTTAAAAAGAAAATCAAACATATGTATCATTATATGGAAAAACAACTTGGAAAATGGAACTTCGGCTTTGCCAGTTATGAATACACGTAATGACATTTACACAGTTTAGCAGATATGACATGGATTCATGTTGCAGACGATTTTTGTGAGTCGGATGGTGAAGTGTGTGTGTGTGTGTGTGTGTGTGTGTGTGTGTGTGTGTGTGTGTGTGTGTGTGTGTGTGTGTGTGTGTGTGTGTGTGTGTGTGTGTGTGTGTGTGTGTGTGTGTGTGTGTGTGTGAATTGTATAGTATGAAAACTATCATACAGTATAGTGTGGGCACTTCTGTAATGCCTTAGCATGACAATATGAAAACATTTGTTGAGAGTTTGAGTTGCGTCGCTATAAGTAGCAGTCAGATGAGAAAATTTTGCAATGCTTATACAAATACCGGCAAGGTGTCAGAAAAAAGAAAGCAAACACCTGTTAATGTGTCAACTCAGTGTTTGTTTAATTGTATGGCGTCCTGTATATATAAGTGTATGGATTTTAGTCATATTTTTAGGGCAGCCAATGGTTCTTCTATTTTAACAGCAAGGGAAAGAAATTGAATCGATGCATGTCTTCCTTATGTCATGTGCCTTTGACCAGAAGAATATATGGTACAGAATGGGATTAGGGCTTGAGTTTGTAGAACTGGTGCATTTTCGTTCTATTATTTTCATAAAATGATGTTATGCAGATTAATGAAATAAATCTCAAAACTGTAAAGTACATGTAGTGTAAAAACTATCATTAATACGTAATGAGCACTAACACCCTACATGTTTCCAACCAGGAGTAGCACTTTAATGGGTAACTGCACTTTTAAAAATCTCTTGATCTTGTGAATTTATAATACAATAGCATTTGCCCTTAAAGCCAACACAAGAATAAATACTGATAAAAACCCATACATAACACATACAATTTCTGCATCTGTTTAAACTGCTGGAACTACTGTATATACAGTATGCAAATCTAGTTTGAAAACCATTCCCCTTACTTTAGTGTTCAATCAGTTCAAGCAATCCTTTATTGTTGTCTTATGCATGCAATTGCAAAATATATTTTTTATTTAACTCAGTAAAGTTAGAACTAGACACAAATTTACATGACTGTATTAGTGCAGCTTAAGGCATTTAAGTAAATTCAGTTTTTTTTTTTTTTGTGTGTGAAAATATTAGGTTTGATTTTGTCATGTTTACTGAATCAATTAGTCATTTTCTTTCAGTGTGCAATAGTCCAATCAGTCCAATCGGCAAGGAGCTGGAGAAGCCTGAATGGCCTCTGTGGGGAAAAAAAATGGATTGTGTTGATATCAAAAAATTGAGAAAAATGTCTGGGTATCCACACAGCTGGGTAACTTCTGGGGAGAGCACATAATGGATTAATCAAAGCCAGGGGTCTTTAGACTTAACTTCAAAGGACTGGTGTGGCTACAGGTTTTGCTTCCACCCAAACAGAAGCCATTCTCGATTTCTCTTGTTTAATCAGTTCGTCTGGTTCTTCAATCAACGATCACGTTTTCCTCCTAATTGGGTGGAATGAAAGTCTGCAGCAACACCGGGCCTTTCCGGATAGGACTGCAGACCTTTGATCTAACCCTACAAGATGAGATGCTCATTTAAGCCAGTGTTAGAATCAGTTTAAATTTAATTAATGTTCTAATAAGTAGTTGTATGTAAATTTTAAACTTGCATCCACTAGTAGTAAAGAAGTTTTGTGTGGGGTGTTAAGATGGGGATAAATATGATACAGTTCATTGCGTTTTGTACTCCGTGTAATCGAGACATTAGTACACAGTGGTTGCACTTAGATGATGATTAGTTGTGTTTATGTGATCTTTAAACCTGCATATTATCAAGCCAACTGTACTATATATTTTATTAACATTTATATTCAATTAATTAATATTTTAGATATTTAATATTTTTAGGGCAAGGATCTCTCACTGTATTAAAGACATACACAACTAAAAGATCACAGTCCAAATTACGCAACTAGTTAGCAAAATGTTGTTTTATATCACAGATTTCTATCACTATTATAACTATTCTATCACTATATATAAATATTATATATTTGCAAACTGCTAATGTCCAAATGGAATTGTCGATAATTATTGCATGAATGTGGTAAATTAATCAGCTCATTGATGAGCATACTGTATATGTACAGTAGCAGAAGTCAGTAGAAGTAGTTGAACAACACATACTTGAATACAGTAAAGCATTTCTACATATTACTATAAATCACCGCTCATTTTATGTAACTCTTCTGTAAGACATATAAACATAATCTCTCTTCTCACACACATACAATGTTTTTTTTTCTTTTTCATATGATTGATTATGCCCAAAGCACTGTTTTATTCTTACTGATAGATTATAACAGCAAACACCAGCGTTGGGCTTTTAAAGCTTAATTCAAAGCCATGTCTGTTCTCATTGCAAATAAAAGAGAAGCTCAAAATATCTAACTGTAAGTGGATTTTGACATACCTCAAGAGGTGGTATTAATACTAAAAATAGCTGCACATTAGTGTTTATCATTTACTTTATCCTTTATGTGTGTGATTTGTAAAATGTATTAGAGTAAAATGTAATGTCATTTTAGCCTGAGTCATCAGTTTGAAGAAGGGAATCCGGATATTCATTTGCAGAAATGTAATTCTGTTATCATAACGGGATTACTTTAGATGATGTACCAACATAATTCCTCCTTGATTTTTTTATGTGTTGGTTACGTTAACTAATACTCACATTTCAAAAGCTTTCTGATTAATAGCTAACTAACAGTTCTGGGGTTCAATCCTAAATAGTGGAAAGTGGAAAGTTAGTGCACTATATGGAGTGTTCAATTGCTTGTTGCACACAATTTGGAAATTTGACAATTTGTAACACCTTAGAAGCAATTACATAAGAGACAAAGTGTTGATGATATAACATTAGCAGATGTGTTTTCTTGCTGAAAGTGCTTCAGCAGCTGGTTTTGTGTGTGGGTTTTGGCACTGGCATCTGAGAAGTACAGTAATGTTCCTTTTGCCATCCAGAATTCAGCAGGGCCATGGCAGGCATAAGTCGTGGTGTCAGCAAAGCATCCGTATGGGGATAATTATGACAAATATCTCTATTTTAAATGTAAAAAAAAAAAAAGATAATTTTTTTTTAATATTTTCTAATATACAGTATTACCTCTCATATGTCACCCCATATGGCAGATAAAAGGAATGAAAGTATTGCCCCAAAACTATATATATATATATATCACTCCAACTTGCATAATAGTAATTAAATGTTTACTGTACAAAATGTTGACTGCATCTCCCAATCATGATAATTATTGTTTTTTACGATCTCTTTATAAAAACTGTATAGAAAACCCTACAACGCTGTTATGAGCTATTCGGCACTGGTTGTGTAGTAAACCAATTTTGCCCAATTTTATGATCAACAGGGACTCTTTGCTGTAATTATCTTTTAATGTAAAACTGCGGGTTGCTTACACTCCAGCTTTTGTTAACCAGCTCAGAATGCAGTGCTTGCCTTATTCGGTCAGGTATATGGATTGTGTTGTTCTCCTGCCTGACATGACCTCAAATGTAGACACAAGCCAGGGTACGACGAGGCAAACTGAACCTCTCCATGACATGTCTGCTTGGAGAAATACCTTGTAGGAAAAACAACTTTCCTTCTAGACAGACACATTCAGCAAAGTCACTGATTACCAGACTACAGCTGAGATTGCTGAAGACACAGCTCTGCTATTTTTCGTAAGTGGCTTGTAGTTGCTGAGAACCCTAGATCCTTGTAAAGTAATTCGCCCTTGTTTGTACAAACAAGCTTGCAGGCTGCTGATAGTTTGTCTAGACCTTTAACCTCATCCACGAGTCATGGTGACACCAAGTTGTTGGAAGCATACTTAGAAAAAGAAAAGTCTAGAGTATATTTGATTTAATCTATATTTTTTGCTTGTACCTGTGATGTAAGATATGATTTGGGCCAATGTTTGCTTGGGTAGAAGTGTTTGCAGTCCAAATGACAAAAAGAAAGTATCACCCTATTCCATTCTGCAGCCTGAAAAGCAGTATGTACAAACCTAAGCAGATTAAAAGTAAGTAAATTTGCTTTCATACTTCCATTCTGAGAGTCTCTTGAACATCGTTGAGGTGAGTTGACAAGGCCAGTGTGGCTGGCGAGTGATTTCCAATTAGCAGTTAGTACAGCGTGATAGTGCACTGCATGCCTTAAGGAGCACAGATGTTATTCAGTCAATTTCCAGAACCCTAAAAACCTCAGACTGGTTATCCCAACTCAGGCACTAATCTGTAGGAAAGGTGGTTTGCCCTGAGCTTAATAAATGTCTGAAATCATGAGAAAACCTTGAGACAGGCGAATGCGCTCTCACTGAATAAACTCCTGAACTCTCAGAGGGACACAGAAAGGACAAGGCAGGCTAAACTCTCATCCTTCACAACATAGACACAAAAGATGACACATATATATCATAAAAAGTATGGTATCTGTTTTGTTTTCTGAAAATAACGAATCTATTAATCTATCTCAACATGCCTTTAGGACAACATTGTCATCCACATGTATTAAATCAAATTTAATGCTATATTTATATTGCTAGAGTATGGATCCATTGTATGAACCATGCACAAGCTTTGCACAAACTCCTCATAAGATAAAGTAAGTTTAATAAATCTGAAGGGGATCCTGTTCACCCATCTGTGTAGATGGCATTAGGATTTCTCCATCAATAACTAAAAATCAAGTTTCAGCATTTCTGTCCTCCCCACACCTCTCTTTTCAGTTATTTCTCTCCCATTCTCTCTCATCCATCACTGTGATCTGTTTATCTTCTTGCTGTTGACATTGGAGCTTGTGGCAGTTACTTTCCAGATTGTCTTGTACCTCTACCTCTGATGCTGAAAGTGATTCCACCACTCACATCACCTATGATTAATGACTCTCACTGGGATTCTGCTACGCAGATTTATCCGTTTTTTTTATTTTTATCTGTCTGTTCCATTTTCTTTATGTAAATTCAATATTGATATACGCTATAACAAGCACTTTCAATACTTTATCAGACACCGTTATTCAATATCCAGTTTAAAAGTAGACATTCTCTATCTTGTAAACTCATCTTTTCTTTTAATTAAGCCTGCTCTGGGACTGCCAAAGAGACTTCTTTTAAAATCTTTCTTGTGGTGTAAAGCACTCATGCTGAACCATAGCACCAGAGAGAATTAAAGACTCATCAAAAAGCTTTGAATTAAAATAACTTTATATGGTTATTTGATTTTGATGTGGTATAATATGAGAACTTGACATCACTGCTTGGAATACTCAATCAGTGTAAATAGCAATTCTTTGTAAAATACACTAATCAACCACTGTAGAACATTATGACCACTGGAAGATTAAGTTTTTTGTCTCATTACAGTGGCACCTGGAAGTGGGTAGCACATACTGTATTATGCAGCATGTGAACATTTTATCCCTGAAGTGTTGAAAGCAGGAAAAAATGGGCAAGTATAAGGATCTGAGGAAATTCAACTCCAAAACTGCAGCTCTTTTGAGATGTTCCCGGACTGCAATTGTCAAGACCTACCAAAAGTGGTCCATGAAGGGAAACTGATGAACCGCTGTCAGGGTCATGGACAGCCAAGGCTTATTGATGCATCTGTGTCCTATCCAGTAAAGAGCTGCTGAAGCTCAAACTGCTAAAAAGGTTAATGCTGGTTCTGATAGAAAGGTATCAGAACACACAGTGCATCACAACTTGTTGTATATGAGGCTTTGTAGATAAAGAGCAGTCAGAGTGCCCATGCTGCCCCGTGTCTACCAACAAAAGCCCCTATAATAAGCACATTA
The DNA here is from genome assembly GCA_011419295.1 of Clarias macrocephalus. Lineage (NCBI taxonomy): Eukaryota > Metazoa > Chordata > Actinopteri > Siluriformes > Clariidae > Clarias > Clarias macrocephalus. The sequence goes on from JAAGKR010000263.1 coordinate 12,492, forward strand.
GAACTGGAACACAGAGCAATGGATAAAGGTGGCCTGATCTGATGAACCACCTTTTCTTTCATATAATGTGGATGGTTGGGTGTGTGCTTACCTGTGGAAGAGATGACACCAGGATGCATTTTGGGAAGAAGGCGAGCCAGCAGGGGCGGGCGGTATGATGCTTTGGGTAAGGTTTTTCTGGGAAACCTCAAGTTCTGCCATTCATGTTGATGTCACTTTTAATACACACCACCTACCTTAACATTGTTTGTACTGACCAGGTACCGTATTCCCTGAGGGCAGCTGCCTCTTTCAGCAGGATAATGCGCCCTGACACACTGCAAAAATGGTTCAAGAGTAGTTTTAGAAACACAACAATTCTAAAGTTCATGTTGTGACTTGGATTCCAAATACTCCAGATCTCAATCCAATCCAGCATCTCAGGGACGTGTTGGAAAAACAAGTCTGATCCATGGAGGCCCTACCTGGCATTTTACAGGACATAAAAGCTCTGCTACGGATGACTTTGTGTCAGAAGTCTTAGACACATAAAAATAAATGCAACTAAACAAAGAAATAAAACTGTAAAGCCCGGTAAACAGTAATTATTAAAACAAAGTCTGCATTTGGTATGACAATGCTTCAAGGATTCTTTAGTCCCAGGTACAATTTGTGAAATTTTATAAGGAAATTACAGTAGCTACTAAGTCTTACTGAGCATCCTGCATTTTGCACATGTTAGCAAAAAACAGAAGCTTCTGCTTACAGTATGTGCTGCTTTCTTTTCTAGCATATGAATATTCTGTAACTTATAATTTTGTGCAGAACTACTGATGTTTAAACAATCAGAAATGTTTTTGTACTGACTCAATAATAAAGTCATACAATGAAAAATAATCAAGAGCCAAGTGCTAAGACTTTTGCACAGTACTTTATATTCAGTTTATTCATGTACGTTGTAATGTAAAATACAAGATTTCTACAGTGATGCACTCTTTCCCCCATGCATACTCAGTAGTGCATCCAATATGTCACTTTAAATATCTGAAGAATTCTTCTTCTTGACACAACACAAGTAAGGAACCTTAGACACAAATGTAGGTACTGGTTTAATGCATTATAAATAAGCCTGATTGATTGATCCTTAAGTGTCTGTGCATGCATCAGAGCAGTCATATACAGAAAAAGTGATATCGAAAATAATGTAGTCAGGATTGAGAAGCTCTGCTTGTTTTCTTATTTCTGGTTAGTGTGAAACTAGAACTTTACTTGGGAAAAGAAAAATTATTGGCATTATAAAAAATTGATATACTTGCTTCCTTTATGTAACCATCAGGGTCTTGTTTATACTTGTTTGTACCAGCAAGATCACAACACATTGACATACTGATAGGTGAATGCTATGAATATGGAGGTCTTTATAATATGCAAAGGGCAGATAAGTATGAATTCAGTTTTACATATGTGTAAAATTAGTCTCCCCTATCAACCACAGTGACCTTAGCAAATCATTGCTTTATGTGCGGTCATGTACTGTATGTGGAAGTATATCAGGGTCAATTAAATAGAAAATTTGAGGCAAATCCAACAAAGAAAAAATAATTTATTCATTCACATTCTTAAAGAGTATACATGCCGTAATATTTCAGTTTGGACAAATTGCCCTAAGAAAAAATAACTTTCTCAGAAGAGAATTACGTGTTATATATTGAAGGTAATGGTATTTTAATTTTAATATCATTTTCAATCCTAATTTTTTGCAAAGACCTGTTATTTCACTAGAGAACTGAGGCTGAAACATGACTAGGTCTTATAGCTATCTGATTTTTTAAGCTTTAGTTGATGTTAGTTGGTCAGACCAAATGTTTTTAGCAATCTTGCTTCTCCTAAGAGTGTACTGATAACAGTTTAAGCTAATCAACACATTGCTTAGGTTTATGCTTGTGCACTTATGTACTGTACAGTACTTCCTCTGCCTAGACATCATGACTCCATACCTTACAAGTCCCCAACAGATATACAATAATTGCATTAGTCAAGAACACCTCTCAAAGTACTACTAGATAAATAATAATAATAATTAAAAAAAAAAATACTGGTCCAACTATGGCTTTGAAATATAGTAAGCTGCGTTACATTCCTTAAGATTGCAAGGATGCAATTATTTCATTGCTCTTGGGTGTCCTTTCTGGTGTAATGTCTATGTGCATATGCATTGCAAAAAGATGTATTTGCAAGGGACTGCTTAATTCGTGCATGACATGCTGCCCTGGGCATGAATTGAATAACTTATGATTAGATCCTGAGCTCAGGTTGTCATCTCCAAAGTTTCTGTGCATGTTCTTATATGCAAGTGAGTGTCCTTTAAGTGCCCGGTTTTATTCTGTCTTCCTCAAAATAGTATTTGGATTTAATACATGGCCCCTGGGTGTTTAAATGTGTGAATTTGTGTGCATGGTGGCTTGAAATTGACTGGCATCCCATCTAGTGTGTATTCACGCCTCAGGCCAGTGCTCCTGGAATAGGCTTCAGGTTCACCATGACCTGACTAGGGTAATGAATGAATGAGTGAATAAATGAACAATGAATGAATGAAAGCATGTTGACATGAAATAAGTGCCTGTCTACAATAATATATAAAACAATGCAATTTAACCAAAAAATGTTTTGGATTGGTAAAACGCAAGAAACACATTATTAACATGAATTATTGTATATTCCTTACTTACAATCTGACAAAAGCTTTTATGTTTAATCTGGGTACAGAAAAAAAAACATATCACTGTCAGCTAAGCGAGAGAGCTCAGTGAGGAAAGACATTGTTCTGTTATAAGGAGTGATGCTGACAAGAGCTCAGGCAAATTAAAAAGTTCTTGGCCTTGGAAGTCGATAAGTTAGGGCATAAAAATCTATTTCTTCCTTTCATCTGTTTCTCCTTTTCTTTCTGCATTTGCTTTAGTATGATGCTGAGGCCTCTCTACTGTGCTCATTTGAATATTGTCTCCTATAAGGGATTCTGGTGGGGAAAAAAATCACTTCATGGTAACTTGCTTAAAAAAAAACAACCAATATATTACACCTAACTGCTTCTCATCTGTTGTGCCTTCCACTAAAAGTAAAGCAATATCAGGATGTTGCTTAGGTCCATTAGTTACTATTGCCACAATAATGCTTCAAATACAGATACAAAGGAATCCTGTAACTAGAACGGAAAGTTGGGCTATAAAGGACCTGTAACATGACTATATTCATGTAACGGCGCGGGTCGCGCGAGGGCCAGACCCGTGCGTAACCTGTTCAGCCCGGGCGGATCCGCAGGCTGCTACCACGCGGAGTTCTGAACAGGCAAAGGCGCGGCCATTTATACACGCGGTTGCCAGGCAACGCCGCCGTCAGGCAATCAGCCAGAACGAGCCGCACCTGGCGGCGTGTTTATATAAAGGGTCCTGATAGCGTGTGATTATTAGGTAGCACCGGTAAAGGTATCAGGGCCAAAGACCGAGAAAGAAAAAAAGCGCGCAGAAAGTCGAGAGACAGCGGCAAAACCGCAGCCTCTGCCTCCATAAGACGCCGGCGAAAGAGAGAGAAAGGAAGAGGGCGCGCGCGCATCGGCCCAGCGTGCGCGCTCAGTTTCAGTTAAAGTGCACAAAGCACAAACTCTCTAAGTCCTCGGTAAGCGCGAGCGCCCCGAGAGGAGGCTTGTTTTTTATTTTTAGCCACGTCCGTTCCCGCGTAGAAGGCGGCGCTCTGTTTATTTTGTGTTTTCTTTCTTTTAAGTTTCTAATTAATAACCCCACGCTATCTCCAAACGGAAAGGTCTTCCCGTGCGCATCACAAGCACTCTCACACACTCCTGTTTCATTGATATCTTTTTCAATTTTTCAAAATTATTGTGCAAGAAACTTGGAAATTGGAACAAATGTTTTACTGTGACAGACTACAAAGTGTGTAAAGTTGCGATTTAAAAATTGGTTGTTTATGTAACAATCTCAGCAGCAACCTCATTTCCCCTCTCATTTGTTCCAGCTACTCAGCATTTCACATCACCAGTATACTAATCACAAATCTGATCATCTGTCATCATCTGCACCTGTTTCTCACTGATTAAAGCCTTGATTTAGATGTTTTCTTTATGCTTCAATGATTCATAATTCATTGTGATTAAAAATTTTTTTTTTTAAATGAGAGCCAAAGAAGCCTTAAGGCCCGTTCCTCAAGCCTATACAATAAATTGCATAGCACTGTACATATGAATACAATCTTTTCCTAAATATATCTGTATTTATTGCAAACAGTTCTATAATCTACAAACAATGTGTGCAGGTAGAGGAAACTGGAATACCTGAAGAAAAAACACATTCGCACATAGGGAATATGGACTGTAATTGAATCTTAGAATCAAATCCCGGGCCCGAAGCTGTGGGACACTAATAATGATTTTAAAACATGCACAGCGGCTTCAGTCGCCTCCCTGTAGGTTTTGAAATAAAACATTATGTCTGACATGTAAGAAAGCTCTCAAGAATGGCTGCTACTTCCAGACACAATGCGCTAACTTTTTAAATATCCCCCCATCCCCCCCCCCCCCCCCCATTCAGCCTGTTGTATACTGAGACTGTGTGCTATCCTATAGAACACCTGAGAATAGAGACCTGCACTGGCTATCAGAGACCCCACATCACATGGTCATGAGTTTGAGAAAGCTGTTTAGGAGATATGGTATGGTATGATTTATTATTCTGGACCGTAGGACAGCTTCTGTTTCAAGAACATCAGTGGTAATAGAGAGAGAGAGGCCTTGGCCCCTGTAAAATACAGATTTACTATAGCTCAGCTGTCTCAAGGTACATGAATATATCATAATAAAATACCTTTTTGCCATAAATATAGATGCTATGAATCCTTCTTGAGTCTTAAGTATTGTAGGAAAATCACCAACTGACATTTTTCCAGAAAATTAAACCCCCGCTAAGAAATAAAATTTAAATGCATGCAAGACAATAGATCTGTACATACAGTATACTGTAGGTATGTTGCAAGTGATCCATAAATAGTAATGCTGTTTACCTAATTTAGCAAAAAACTAAACCAGAAATATGGTAAATGTGTTTGTTATTAATTTTCTTTAACAAAAGATTAACAAAATATTTTTTTAACAGTCATTATGTATTTTTACTGTTTTATTAAAGAAGAGGAATAATTAGAATTTTATATAATTAAATTAATAAAATATTATATATATGACTAAATAAACATAATGTGTTCATTTCAACATACCAGATTTTGTTGTATTTTCCAACCAAATTTAGGCAGGCTACCACTGGCTCCTGCAGAGGAGGCTTAGACCAGTAAATGCTGGGTCTCTACTAATTATGAGTTTGTGGTGAGTATTCAGTTGCAGTGGGTTATTACTATGTGGCTTGACTTACCTTAACTTACCTTCTCAGCAGTCATGCTGTTAAAACTGAACAAATACCAGGCAGAGTGGCATTCGGACCCAGAAGTCTCAGTCATGAGAACAGTTTGGCAAATCACAAGTAATTATTCCTTAGCCAAAGCCTATATATTTATTTATTTATTTATTTATTTATTTATTTATTTATTGGTGACTTATTAAAAAAAAATTTATACTGAATACATCACCTAAAAGACTGGGAGAAGTGTGTGCCTTAGCATCAAGCTTGCATTACATGTTTTGGTGGCGATGAGTCAGGGTTGACCTTATGACTAAACCCATATTAACCAGCTTCATATCACCTAAGATTGTACTCAACTGACTTTGTAATATGCACCTTTATCTATATCAAAAGCTATGTCATTTGGTCAAGGTGACATGTTGAATGGTCTGAGTATCATTTCAATACATTGTACAAAACCATGGTACTGTATGGTCCCTTCACTACCATATTTTGATGACAAACCATCCCTCTTTAATGCTTAATGGGAATTAGCATCCCAGGGTATTATGAGGAGTTTTGGTAGGCATTCAGTAAGACTAAAGCATGTGCTCAGCCTGATATTATGTTTCTGCCATTGATTGGCTCTCTGATGGGTAAGGACAAAAGTAAACACTGAAAGGAAAAGCAATGGTAGACTACATTGATATAGCACCAAAACAAAAAATACAGCAGGAAGTCCACATCTCCTGCATGCTTTCCTGCTGGATTCTGCTTTGTTTAAAAGAAAGGGATAAAGCCTCAGACTGTGTATTGATTTTTATGGCCTTAAACAATTCACAGTCAAGTATCATTATTCACTCTCTCCCATGCCTTCAGTCTGTTGTTTTTAACCTGGTGTCCATGGTGCATAACAAAGTTGCACACTGTAATCTTATGTTGGACCTCATTTAAATTAAATTGCAGTGCACATCCACTATGGCAATGTTTCAAAAACATTAAGCAATGCCACAACATTTATTCTTGCATAAATGTTTGGCTGTATTGATGATGGGGGAATTGAAGCACTCAATAAAGATTTCTATCCCAAAGGTTTTCAGTGAGGTTAAGGTCAGAAGAAAAATCTATTGATGGGATAATAAAGTCATTCTATACAGTACATTCAGGTATTTAAAGGTACATTAATTTTATTGACACATAATGTTGTTGAGCTTAGACCTGACCAACTGAAACAACCCGAGATCATAACACTGTCTGCAGAGGCTTGTACAGTGGGCACTATGCATGATGGGTGCATCACTTCATGTGGTTCCCTTCTTACCCTGGCTTGGCCATAGGTTTGAAATAGGGTCAGATTAAACTCATCAGACCACATGACCATTTTCTACAGTTTTTCAACAAAGTCCATGTTTTATGCTTCTTAGCAAACTGGAGCTTTTTTGAGATTAGCTTTACTTACCAGTGGTTTTCTTAAGGCCACATGGCTGTTTAGTTAATCCTGTGAGTCCTCATTTCACTGTGCAGCCTCATTGAATTATTATTAGACTATTTTAGAATTAGAATATTGTTAATATCAAATAGGGGAAATAGATAGGTAGATAGATGACAGGAAGTTGGATTCTGTCTTTGTATAGTATATTTAAAGAAAGCGTATGACCGTGTATGAGAGCCGCGGGGATATGAGGTAGGCTTGGGTGGTAGAGAAGTATGAGTGTTACAGGACATGTATCAGAGATGTAAGACAGTGGTGAGGCGTGCTGTAGGTGTGACAGAAGAGTTCAAGGTGGAGGTGGGTCTGCATCAAGGATCGGCTCTGAGCCCCTTCTTGTTTGCTATGGTGATCGACAGGGTGACAGATGAGGTTAGACAGGAGTCTCTGTGGACAATGATGTTTGCAGATGACATTCTGCTTTGTAGTAAGAGCAGGAAACAGGTGAAGGAAAATGTGGTGGAGGTAATCTCTGAAAAGCAGAGGAATTAAACATATCTGCAGCACAACAGAATACATGTGTGTGAATGAAAAGTTAAACGGTGAGGCTACAGGGAGCAGGGGTAAAGAAGGTGCAGAACTTTGAGTACTTAGGGTCAGCGGTCCAGAGCAATGGAGAGTGTGAAAAGGAATTGAAGAGGCGTGTGCAGGTAAGTTGGATTGGGTGGAGAAAAGCATCAGGTGTGTAATAAAAGAGTATACGCGAGAATGAAAGGAAAGGTGTTCAAGACGTCGGTGAGACCAGCAATGCTCTATGGCTTAGTGGCACTGAAGAAAAGACAGGAGGCAGAGCTGGAGGTAGCAGAGATGAAGGTGTTGAAGTTCTCTTTGGGAGTGACGATGATGGATAGGATCAAGAAGGAGTCCATCAGAGGGACAACCCATGTTAGATGTTTTGGAGATAAAGTCAAAGAGGCCAGATTAAGGTGGTTTGAACATGTTCGGAGGAGAGATTGTGAATATATCAGGAGAAGGATCCTAGGTTGGAACTGCCAGGCAGGAGGTCTAGAGGAAGACCAAAGAGGAGATTTATGGATGTACTGTAGTGAGAGAGGACATAAAGTTAGATGGTGTGAGAGAAGAGGATGCAGAGGAGATTAGATGGAGGCAGATGATTTGCTGTGACGACCCCTGAAAGGGAACAGCCGAAAGTATATGGGAAATGTATTCTGGCATGGTTGTTTAAGAAATTAAAACCTGCATGCTTTATCAAATAGAGTTAACAAAATTGTTGCCAGCTGAAACATACAGTATTAATCACTGCAATAATTGTCCAAGCAGATTTTTTCAACTATTTTTTTGGCCACTTGGTCAGTGCCCCCTCAGTATACAATGAAAGACGTTTCTAAGGACGTTCCAAATTTTTTTAGCTTATCTAGACAAATCCAGATATATTCCAATAATCTGAAAAACCACACACAGCCAAAGTTCCAGAAATGGGGTTGACTATGGAAAACATGAAATCTTTTCATCTAATATAATATTTAGATTAAACAGTCTATGTAGATGCCTCATAAGAAGGGGTGGATGTTTTCTACAAAAGCATCATGGGTCTTTAGTGCATCTTATACATGTATTTTTAAACATTGCAGATAAAGAGAAACCATGACACTGGCAATATAGAACTGATGCCCATCAAATGCCCTTATAAGAGTGGTGCCATTGGTAAAAAGGAGCTGATCAGGAACCAATATGGAAGACACAATAATAATAATAATCCATGATGAGTGCTTTATAACCCAGGTTTCCACTGCTCAGACCCATAGTAATTTCATAGTTCCTGTTCCGGATGTGTAGTAGTACTCAATGGGTTCACTTTTTCTTTTTGTCAGTCACTTAAAATATAGAGCGCTGTGTTAACTGAAGTGTGACTCAGATTCTTACAGCCAGTACAGAAAGAAGTATAACTGTGAATTGGCTTGCATTATTTTAGGACCATCTGATCGATGAAATAAAAAACAAATTCTTACGGTAATTTTATTATCAAAATAGACATATTAATTTTAACAACATTGTTCTGGGGTTTAACTGGCTCAGAGGAACTGCTTGCAGCTCTTCGCCAATGCCATGACATTGTTTTCATTATAGTATACAACAGTACAGCATGATAATGTGGAGAAAAAGATCGGATAATCTCGAATAATCTTAACAATCAAAAGAAATATACATCTCTCTCTTTTTCTGTCCTATTTGTTTGCTGCTTTGTAGTTAACCTTATTCACTGACATCTTCAATGAAATAATGAAAACTTTTTCCACTTTTCAAGCTCAAGTTCAGTTTAACCGAGCTTTGCCGTCTTTGATGCACTGTGTGATCTATTCAAAGTTGGTATGTTTAATCCCTAACAATGTGTATATATTTTACTTTTTCTTTTAAACATTCTTTTTCAGCTTTAAACATATCTATATTTGGAGCTGATACCTTTTCACCTATCGCAGTCTAGTTCATATGAGATTCATTATACATAATTGCACTTTTAATACCTTGGAATATATTAATTTATAGATTAAGGTGATTTTTTTAAAACAGCAGTGTATTTGAAACTTTCAAAACAACCTAAAAGATGACTCCTTAAAAGTAAAACAAGGCTAAACAGTTTTAGAAGTTGTTTTTTGCTACGATTAATACTGTTCCATAATTCGTGCTGCGGCAAAAAATAGGAAGAAACCTAGAAAAAATATACATTTCAAAGTTTCAAATTTGCAGTTTGAAGTTAGATACAGGAATAAACACCCATCTAGCCAGAAGGATAGGGAATTATAGACATAAAATTAATTTAATTGTCCTTTGAATGTCCCATTTTTATGAGCGTACCAGCCGCTCTATGCTTTTAAAGATTTTTGAGAGTCCATCACCTACTGCTGCTGTTTCTGCCATTATTTTATGATACTTTAAAGCAGTTCTGTCCATCTTACATGCAGAATGTCAGTAGATCTGTGGTGCTAGCTGTTATTTTCCGCAGTCATGTATTTAAGCGCAGCGAATCCATAGCGGCGAGACATGTTTTGCTGAAATTCCTCTTTAAGCGTCTTGAGGCAAACGCGGTACTGCTCATTTGAGCGGAACTTGGTGATGTCGAAGCTTGGCGCATGAGGCATGTGGATCATATAGGCGTTGGGGAGAACCACAAATTCGTATTCCTGCAAAGGAAGCATAAATGTAATTAAAATGTTTAATATTTAACTGTAAGCCTTAAAAGACACTACCATGTCAAGTCATTTTATAATAAGGACCCTCTTTAAATATTCAGTATTTTCTTCACTGTGGTTAAAGAACAATAAAAGAAATGCCTTGGAAGCTGAAGTGAGCACTTTTCTAAAACAAAAACATAATCATTATATTTCAGTGTAATGCAGGAGATGCTATATGATATGATCTTAACACAGGCATGTCAGAAATCAATGTGGGCATCGTGTAGTTCTGGTTCCTTAATTACTACTACTACTACTACTAATAACAATAATAATAAGAGTAAAATAATAATAATGACCTCATATTCATATTCATACACTTCTGGTTAGACGCTAACTGCATTCCGTTGCCTTGTAACTATGTGCAATGACAAAGTTGAATCTAATCTAATCTAATCTAATAGTCATTATTTCCATTTCAATTAATTTTATAGAATAGAATTTATGTATTATGTATGTCTTGGGTTAATTGATATTTAATGTTTTTGATGGGTGGTTAGATGTGTGTGAAATCGGTAAAAGATTCTACACTGAGTCACATGCACTGGATCTTGTCGCCTGTTTTGAGTTTATTTCCTTATTTGAGGGTACATACTGTATAAGGACCACAAGCTTAAGTAGTCACCCAGATTCACTGCCCTCTTGAAGACGACACCACCCATAATCCCCCCCCCCCCCCCAAACGGTCACCACTAACGGTAACTAACCATTCACTAATGTGTGCTTCTGACTTTCATATTCATATTGTCCTTAAGTGGGGCTGCATCAGTGTGCTGGATTTCACTTCCTAATGCTCACTGTGAGTCACATGCCCTACATCATCTGTCCAGGTCTCCTGTTTTGGGTTGGTTTCCTTATGTTTAGTTTTGGGGTTTTCCATTTATTTTCGTCTTACTACTGTTGAATTTATGCATGTTTGTTCCTGCTCTAAAAATATTCAATTCATTAATCTAGTTCGTAGTGTTTTTTTCGTATTCCTATTGAGTTTTGTCTTGTATCCTGCTGTGCCTTATTAAAGCGAAATTTCACTGGCATCTGTCTTGTCTTCTCTTCGTTCTCTTTTGTATTCCATAATGCATTTCATTTTAAAATTACCCCTCACATTGCCGTCTGTTTGTGTCACTATCGCAGATCATTAAGTCCATCACATTAATTCATCATCTTTCATTTAATCAAGGTGTCTTCTTCATGAGCATTAAATCTGTAGGGAAGGTTTTTGTCATTTAACAATACAGTATGTGTAGCGGGGGCAGACAGTTCCTATTAGACACTTTACCTGTGCATCCAGCTCCATAATGTGAGCCACTTTGTTCCAGCCGAACCCCACAAACCTGCGGTCATATTCTGGACTCTCCCTCCTCACCATCACGTAAGGCTCAAAGTCGGCCTCCCACTGCACTCTGTACGGCGTCGTGGCCGTCCGCCATTTCGCGAAGTTGGTTGGGGCGTGACCTTTTGTCCATACATGGTACCTGAATAATTCATTAACAAAGACTTGAAGTTGTACTATTATAATAGACTTGATAAGGCATTAATTAAAAAAAATTTATACATATTTAAACATTTAAAATTCAACACCTTTTATAATAGTCTAGACTCAGATAAGTAAGTAGGCAATTAACTTTCATATGAAAGCAGGAGAGTTCTTAAATTACACTGTGTGCTCACACTCTGAGCCGGAGCCTTCAAGGACTTGCCCTACATACAAACTATAGATGGCTACTTAATTCCTCATGCATTCATGTTATTCTTAGATCAGGAAACAGGGCGCATATCAACTATTTGCAGAGTAGCATCTCGAGTGTGGACAGTAATGAAGACTAATATGTTTATAGCCGTTCATAACTAACCTACCTACTCAAATCACACTTAAATATTGTACCATATTCCAGTAACTGCAATTTGTATATTTTTTACTTATTAGTTCAGACATGCTGTTGAAACACCATTCAGCAACGGACATATTCAGAGGTCTACTCAATTAGCACTATAGACAATGCACACCTTACATGTGACCATATACTTATATGCCATTTAGATATTTATGTGGGAGGGCAAAGTTGGCAAAAAAACAAAAATACTGTATCTCATGTAAATGATATTCTGACCTTGACCTTAAATATATTTTTCATCAGCTCGAGCATTGTGCAGAATTAATTCCAGTGCTGCTGTCTAGAGTATATACAGTATATAGTATATACAGTACAGTATATTATAACCAAAATATGTAGCTAGTAAATATTTTCAGCTGTGAATACACTAGAAAAATTACATGCAATTTTATAAGTTAATGCAGTACTTCTATATCTTCTGTTTAACATCTATGGAAAGTCTTTTTTCTTTTTATCTCATATACAGTATATAAGGCTATGTTCACGTTACGAGCCACATTTTTCAATTCTGATCTTTTGGTCAGATCAGATTTGCATGTCATGACAGTTCACATTCCTAATTACTTTTACAGTACCTGACCCTAATGACTCAGTCCTCTGAAATGGCACATACTGTATGTGCACATTGATATGCCATCTGAGTTAAAACATGTGACCTCTCATTCATTTCAAACAGAAGATGCATATTTTTGCTAAAATGTCGGTTGTAACAGTTGGCTATATTTGTTGAGGTCCAGAAGCTATGAAATCCCCAAGCTGCTGATGCCTACTGATGACATCAGCGGATACGCAGAGGCAAAAAAGACACATGAATTCCGATCTGTTCTGCCTTATTACAGTTAGATAAATTCGAGCTACACCTACTGTATCAATTTTACCAGAGCAAGCTGGAAGATTCAGCTCCACAATATTTCTTCACTTCCTAACCCCCTGACTCTACGTTCACATTCTCCCTGACTGCTGATGATTTAGGTACATTATTTTGAAATACAGATAAAGAAAAAGCAATGTTAGAATATCTTTTCTTTCAATTCGTTCAAGCTTTAAGGCAAGTGCTTTTCTTCAAGAGCAGTCATGCAAATACTTTTGAAAAACTCATCTCAACACCCTTAACACTATTCAAATCTAGAAACTTTGAAAGAATTGAATCAACTTAAGCTCCTGGATAGGCTGACTCTGAATAAGGAAAGTCTTTTTAGTGTAAGTATTGATGTGCCTTTTAATCTTGACTGCTAACAACTCTGAATATGACAATATTTCTTTCTTTCTTTCTTTCTTTCTTTCTTTCTTTCTTTCTTTTTTTTACCTGAAGGTGAAGAGAGTGCCCATGTCCAGCTGGGACAGAAGCTCAGCCTTGGATTTGGGAAATGACAGCCGGTAACGCAGTGTTTCAAATGCAGGCACCACCAAAGCCTTCTTAGTGTGCGCCATGTCCAGCTGTACTACAGATTTCCTGCAAGACAATTATCAAATTCGGCTCACACAGTCCATACGGTATACTGTACATCCAGGTCATATACGTAACTGGGTGTCCATAATTAAAATTGCAGTTCTGAATCCAGTTATCTGGAATCCCTAACTAGTTCAGGTTTTTGTTATATTCTAGCTAATTGTACAGTAAGTAATTCGCAAAGGGAATAGGGAACTGGAACATAATGAATATGTGCATTAGTGGAGGTACTTCATTTAAAAATCCTCTCATCTTACCTGAGGTATTCGTAGAGTCCATACATAGGCAGGAAGTCGATGTCAGACAGGAACATGTAGGGGGTGTTGACTTGTTTCATAGCGACGTTGCGCAGAAGGTTGACGGGGTAGAACTGGCCCTCTTTGTAGACGATATGGTATCCCACATTGCTTCTGCTCATGAGCACCTCGGAGCCCTGAGCATAGCGCAGGAATTGCTGCGCCTCAGCATCGGACAGGTAGAGAGCCAGACTGATCGGTCCTTCCCAGTGTTTACAGATGGCCTCTAGCATCTGCAGCCTGTGTCATGCAAATGGCAAAAAAAAAAAAAAAAAAAAAAAATTTTGTGTTAACCAACTACTCTGCCATTGAGGGGTTTCTTTAATCATCCTGACTATACGTTGTTCTGTGAGCTTTCAGCAGATTTGGAGCATTAATCTCTCTACAAAGTATTGAAACAGTATATATGAATAAGGGTCATTTAGCAATAAAATTAGGGGACTGAAAATCTAATGAAGCAATGTAGCCAACTTATTCCTCTGAAGTATACTTAGTGCTTTAAGGAAGATGATTTACAACCTTAATATGATTTTTCACTTTAATAAAACATTGTGCATATGTTTTGCTGGAACACGTTGTTATTGCATTTACATACATATTAGCAACCTCAGCAGCCCAGACTACCATTAGTAAATTATCATTATTATTTTTGCCCTCACAGCTAATCATGGTCATCATGCCCCGAGTTACACACATTTAATCACAGTATCCTCACTGAACAGCTTTGTACACAATGCCTAGCAGTCTGCCATTTGGGAACAGTGTGACTAGCGGGTTGGATTCCCAGATGTGCACCAAAAAAAGGTCCAGGCATATCCTTTAAAAGCAAAAAACATTACCAAACAAACCAATAATAGCCTGCATTAGGTCACGTCAAACAATTTCTGTGCTTTAATTGGGCACACACAGCACCACATCGGAACTGGCTGTCACCAAGCAAAAACATTGGCCAGAGAATAAATGAAATTAGTAGGTTCTAGTAAACTTGCTGTTGAAAAAAAGCTTCAGTTCTACCATCCCAAAAGTGCAGTGGGGATCCGCTTCGGTGGATCATCAGGCAGTTGAGGCTTAAGGTTGCTGATTGGAGGGTCTGGGGTTCGAGCATTGATGGAGTGGACATTATTCATTATTTCACTATATATATATATAAAGCTAAAGGGTTGTATGATTTTCCAGCTGCTTTAGATCTTTTCATATTGCACTTGCAACACTTTACCCATCCACTCATATCAGACAGTGGACCTTCTTTCACTCACCAGCTGAATTCAACCAAGCCAAGATGTCTGATACCATGTGCAGATTCTAGGTCTGTTGAATGGCAACCTTGGTGGTAAATCCTGAAGCTTAGAAATTACCAGAAGTGGGTCATCATGCCCCGAGAAGTCAGAGAAGAAGTCTTGTGTCTGTGAGAAGGGCACAGGCAGTAACTTTCTGTCATGAAATAATTGCACACTTCTTCTTCTGAGATGGCCAGCAAAAGGTCTTTGTTCCCACTGCTTCTTTCACTTGTAGGCGGTACATCCTGTTGCGTTCTTCCATGGCAGAATCTGCTATACCAAATGGATGTTCCATGAACACATCAGCAGAAGGAGTGGGAGAATTGCATGCACCGGCAGCTGCTTTGCACTTTTATTACAAGGTGGTTCTGTTACTCTTGTCCTTTTTTTAAATATATATCTGAACAGTCTGACAGCAAAATCAAATAATTAATTTTGTTTATTTCCAACAGGAAAAACTATATAAAAAAAAAAACAGTTTCAAATGAAGCAAGAAGTATTTCGATCTAAAAGAAACTATTTTGTGCATGATTTCTTTTCACAAATGGAATGGAAACATAGTACATTAAAATTTATTTTGGTCTTGCAGAGTGAATTTTGTGTGAATTTGCAAAATGTA
Source organism: Clarias macrocephalus (assembly GCA_011419295.1). Taxonomy (NCBI): domain Eukaryota; kingdom Metazoa; phylum Chordata; class Actinopteri; order Siluriformes; family Clariidae; genus Clarias; species Clarias macrocephalus. The sequence continues at coordinate 28,081 of JAAGKR010000263.1, forward strand.
AAACTCTACCTCCCACAGTTTTGTCACAACGGATAAATCAGTCTGCAATTGTATTTGTGGTAATTTAAGAATGCAGTTTAGTATGAAGAGGATATTGGTTGAGTTTGAATAAAAAAATATAGAAACTCGTGCCTTAATGTTGTTTTGTAGCGAGACAATGGCAGCAAATTGGAACAAGGATAAAAGTTTTTAATTTTGTTTAACATTGAATCTTGTTAATGAAAAAGATTGTTAAACAGCAGAAAAACCTTAAAAACCACACGAAAAGGTTTGCTTTAAATGCATCATCGGCCATCTATCAGTTTTACTTCTATAGGCTAGGACAGTGGCTTATCAAGGGTACAGGTATGCATGGTACAGTATGACATCCAGCCATGCATCAGTCGACTGAATGTGCATCAATGATCCCAAGTTATAACAGCAGGAGTGAGGAAAAAAAGAAAAGTATCAATTTGAAAGTGAAAGTTACACTACAGTATGACATAACCTTATGTTCTAGAGGAACTTAATCTGCTAGAATAAACAATGATGGTGTTTATCTCATTTTGCTGTCAAACTGTTGATTTGACTTTCCACCTAAACACATAAATAAAGGTTCAGATTCTAAGTTACATTTTTTCCAAAGTGTATTATATTTTCCAAGTTAAGGAATAATTCAACCTACTAAAAGAAATATCAGATCACAAAAAACACTTCAGATAATCAAAATTTTAAAAACCCTGCTCACACTGTACCTGTCCATTGAGAGCTGTGCCACGAGCGTAACATCGGTCTTGTCTGCACTGGGCTCATACTCATAGTGCAGAAAATAGAGGTGTGTGCGATGCACAGTGAAACGCTCTCTCCGAAATTCGTAACATGGGTCATCCTCATCAAGCTCCAATAGTGTCTTCTGGAGCTGAAACACCATAAACACATTAGAAAGACAGCATTAATATATATGGGCAAAACAAAGTCAGAAAGGTCAAATTATTAAAGTATAAAGGTTAAATTATTGGGCTAAAAAACAAACAAACAAAAAACCCAGGAAATTTGAAATGTTTAGTGTAGAACTCGGGTAAGAGCCCTTCAACACATTATAGTGTAGGGATGTATTATAGTAGGGATAGTGTTGAATTGTGTTATTGTGGTCCAGTGTGATAGCTTCATCAGGGTAGGAGGAAAGTGCATGAAGCGAAGCAAGTCAGCTGACGACCTGAATGTACTGAAAGACCAGATGATCACATCTATGGAGTTTTACTTTCCTGATAGTACAGTACAGTACAGTACAGTCATATCCCAGAACTCAAATTGTGAAAGCATGGTTCTGCGGGCACGAGGAATCATTTTCACACATCACATGAACTGGGCACCACATTGTGTGCTGTACTCAAAGCTTATGGTGATTAAATGAAATCAAATGAAAATGGAGTATATGACAGCACTTAATGGATTGACTAACACACAGTACAATGGAAAAGTGCAAGGAGCTCAGTTCAGATCTGAAAGTAAATTTACAGTCAAGAAATGTCTTTTAGGGCAATTTCTAAACATTTTTTTATTTCCAAACTAATTAAAATTTTTTTTTTATTCACTATAGCATGCAGCTGTTTGTGCAATTTTAAAGTGGCTTTTTTTTTTATTTTAAAGGAAGCACAGAATCTCTTTCAGGTTTTTAGTGTTGCATTGTTGCTTTATTCACCTTAATTTTTTTGCATTCCAAAATAGACCAAACAACATGGAAGTCAACACATTTTCTCTGTAATGCCTGCCATTGATTTTATTACCACATGGGATGTAGATGACCAGTGTTGTCCCTGACAGAGAGGCGGCAAGTGAAAAATGACAAATTGCAAAAAGTGCTTCTTCACACGGGTTTGATGTTTTTCTTTTTCCTCATTATAGTATGAACTCTGTCACTGTTGGTGATTCTTAAGAAAACCATTTTTTTCCCCTGCACAGCCTTGTAACTACAGGATAGCCTCAACAGTTTTGTGTACTATTAATGGAGTTTCTGCTTTGCTGGCAAGGCGACAAAAACCTGGTTTTACACCTTCAATTTCAGGTCAACCTTTATTATCCACTGAACAGATGAAGGATTTATTCCAGTCGGTTTTCTTGAATACTTTTGCTTGCTCCAGGATTACCTTCTTGGCTCAGAATCAGTTCTTCAACACTTTCGATGTTTATGCTGTTCCAACAATTGTTAGATGAACTGATCCAGAGTATCACTGGTGCTTCCTGTTTTTTTTAGAGTTTTTTTTTTTTTTTTTTTTTTTGAAGTCTTGAATGGTTGATTTCATTCATTGGAATTCTTTAGTTGAAGGGCCGCTTTATGCACAGAATAAAATGATAATAAAATAAATGCATCTTGAAATACCTGAATGTACTGAATGAGCAGATTATTTCATCAATGTTTTTTTTTTCTTGATGGCACTGCCATAGTCCAGGACCAAAATTGTAAGAGTAGTTCAGTAAGCTCGAGGAATTATTTTCAAACATGATTTGGCCACTGAATTGCTTGCCATCATCAAAACTAAAGACTATCGAACAAAATATTACACTTCCCTACCTTATTGTGACCAGGTGCTGGGTACTGTAACTTTTAGCATGCAAATTTGCCAAGCATTTTAGTGATCTGCGTTATTGTATTTTTTTCTGACCACATTCCTTCCATAAGGTAGCGCTATCCTTCCAGTTTTTAAAAAGTCTTAACCCATTAAGTCCGTTATGACTTGCATGTCTTTGGAATACTCCATCAACCATGGGGAGAACATGCAATCTCTATGCACGCATACCCGAGGCAGGGATTGTACCCGGACCCTGTAGGTGCAAGCCGATAGCGCTAACCGCTAAGCCACTGTGCCGCCTAAACCAGTTCTGTTCATTTCTAATCTCCTTCCCCGGTTTTTTTTTTTTTTTCTTGTTGCAGGCCAAAATGTCAGTTCACATCCTGTTTTCCTGCTGTGCCTTTTTAAAGTGTGTCATTACCTTTCATTCAATTTTTATCCAACAGTTTTATACTGGATGTACCTACATTCTCACTATTGTGGTCAGTTTCACTTGGACAGCCAAAGAGCTCCCTCCTCAGCAGGTTGCCATCATACTCCAGGAATGTCAGATAAAGGTTCCTGAAAAACTCCACATGCTTGTTCTTCACCCTCAGTTTCTTTGGAGAGTTCCAGTGGATCACCTGGACATCGAGATAGATAGTCAGAATTTTTCTAGTAATCCACATGTTTACACTTACTGTATACCCTAGACTTTCCGTCTGAAATGATGCTTTTGACTGATGCAGAAACATTTCTATTCCTATGCTTTGTGTATATATATATAGGTGTATATGTATGTTTACAGTAACATACACTTATAATATTATAAGCTGGACATTGTTGCATTGTTCTTTTATATTTATGCATTTCCTGCACAAGCCCTGATTTTCATATTTTGATCTCACTTGCCCTTCACCTTGAGGTCGGACACATCTCTGTAGCACTTCTCAGAGCGTGTGTGATCAGACAGTTGAACATTCCAGAAACAGGGGAGCTGGTGCACCAGGAACGGGTTCTGTTTGATCACAGCATTGAAGATATCCTGCAAAGCACAAAACTACACTTAGCATTCCATCAGCTACAGCAGCCCTAGACATCTGTGGACACTGCTGAATTGGACTTATCTTTTTCAATATGAAGACCGCAATACAAAAGGCCTTCCGGACCCCATATCACTTAGCCTCACACTTTCAATTGACTACATTAAAGGCCCTAATCCAGATAATGTAAAAAGAGATAAAGAGTGATGAATGGGGTGCTAGTGAATGGCAATCCTATGAGACTTTGTGGATAAAAGGAATAGAACACAGAACACAGGCTTTAGCGTCTTTATCATATTTACCAGTAATACCTTTATTATTATTTTTTTTTTGGGAAAGATTTTTGAATGATTTATTTAGCAAGTACTTAATTCGTGTGGCTTGGCATTATCAACACACTTTTTTGCATGAACTAAAGCGATAGCGAGAAAGACACTCATGTAGACGTTGAAATTTATGGTGTAAATATGTTTAGCAGCAATAATTGTCTATGTTTGTGTACCTGATCTGCTAGTGATGTAGACAGCATGCTCATCAGCTCTCTCTCTGCTGTCAGTCTCCACATCTGCTCCCATCTGAGCTTCCTCAAACGATCTAACAGCAGGAGAATCACCCCTGTAACACACATAATGGCATAAATCCTATAGTGAAGTTTAAATATAAATAACATATATTTCATCATATGCACATATACAATAAAAATTCTAAAGTTTTATTTTTTAGTTATAGACTGCCTGGCCCAAAAAAAGTCACCACCTGGATGTAACTAAGCAAATAGCTAGGAGCCTTCCATTGGATAATTACTGCAAGGGTTTAATATGCTTGAGCCAACAAAGGGTTATATAACCCTAACTGTTACAAGTTATAGTATTTAACCCTAAAAGACGTTACTGTGTTGCTCTTTTTCATAAGGGTCGTATTATTGTCCTGCATCAAAGTAAAAAAACAACTAAGATTACTGAAACTACTAAAATTGGTTAAGGAACTGTAATGAGTAATGAGTATGGTGGGAGATCAACTAAATGCTTAGTAAAAACTAATTATCAAAAAAGAACTCAAGTTTCTGTTTAATAGTGAAAGTAGGTGCATTTCCATAAGCACAATGCAAAGAGAACCCAAGGGATTGGGACTAAACAGCTGTGTAGCCTTAAGCTGTGTAGCCATTAGTGAGACTACTCAGAAAAAAAGGTCTCAATTTGCTAGTGAGCATAAAGAATGGACTGTGGAGCATTGGGAAAAGGTCATGTGATCTAATGGGTCCAGATATATCCTGTTCCAGAGTGATGGGTGCATCAGGGTAAGAATAGAGGATGTGAGAATGATGTGATGCACCCATCATGCCTAATGCCTACAGTACAAGCCTGTAGGGGCAGTGTTGTAATCCGGGGTTGATTTAGTTGGTCAGGTCTAGGTTAGGCAAGGTTATGTGCCAAAAAGGGGTGGGCATGTAAGTGAGGTCAGATGACAACCTGAATATACTGAATGACCAGTTTTTTTTTTTTCAACAATGGATTTTTTCTTCCTTTGAGCCACAAGCATATTTCAAGAATCTTTAAGAATCTTTGGCATATGCTGAACAAGGCTTTAGACAACGGTCCAACTTTCCCATTCATCAATACAAGATCTTGGAGAGAAATTAATCTAACTCTTGACTTATGACAGTGCATAAGCTTATCAAAACGATGCCAAAGCACGTAACCAAAAGGCGGTCCAACAAAATATTTAGAGTGTGCATCTATTTTTTTCGGCTGTGCAGTGTATCAGAACTGCTTTTGTTTTTCCGCAATGCTAGATTACAGAGTTACAGATACTGTAGAATCCATCTTTTAGCAATTGCTGCAAGATATTGAAGGGGAGCCACATTAGATTAGAGTAAAATGTGTTATTATACTGTATAAAGCATGTAGAAATGTTACACTGCTTCTCTGATCAGCAATGATACAACCCACTTTTACAGAAATACAGGTATAGTAGGTCATGTGATGGACGCAACAACAACAACAGACCCAGAACAAAATTGACCCATGAGGAATGTCCTAAAAACGGTGTGGTTAAGCATAGTCCTGCATATCAGACCTGAAAAATTGAGGCTAGCTTGCTGTCAAACTCATGTGAACTGTTGTCACTACATTTTACTGCAGTTTAAACTCACCAGTATTGAAGCCTCTGCCTAGAGCTGGCCATGGTCGATGGTTCTTCCACAGGTTCCCTAAATACCAGTCACTTTGATTCTCTACCAGCCCAAGCACTTGCTGACCTGAGAGAAAAAAGAGACATAAAACAAGAGAAACCTAATAAGGATTTGTTAAGTACTATGCAGATCATGGTTTTGCTTCTGGTCTCGAATGTTCCATTGAAGTCAGATTTGCCTATCCTTTTATATACCTAGATATATGTCAGTAGATATTAGGCAGTTTAAATATTAACAAATAGATTGACAGTACAATTAAAGATGCAAACAAAAGCTGCTTTGTGTAGGCATAGAGTCTCATATGACTTCCCTTGGTGTTTTTGCATTTAATAACAATATAACACTGACAGAATATTAGGTCTTTTATCAAGCTTCTGCTTGCCTGGTGCTTACTGTAAAAGTCTGATAAATGTACAGTTCAGTGTTCAGGCTGCAGAGAGGAGATGAGCTAGCAGTGTTCGTTTAATCACATTACACTACCTTGTTGGCATATTCAACATAAAAAAAAAAAAAGTTTTTTTCTCCCTTAGAAAATAGTCCAAAAAGTGCAATTTCTTACTACGTTTGACCATGTTTTACATACTGTAATGCATTTTATTTTGCATTGTTCATTTAGCTTGACATAAAGCGAAGTTGCTGCATCAGCACATCTTTCAAGCAGGAAATTTGAGAGCGGAGGAACAGTTTAAAACCCTTGTGCAACTCTCAGCCCTTCCAGATTTACATCTAGATTGATTCATTTACTTTTTTTTTTCTTAATGGCTGGTCTATTTTCCCATTTTAAGCAATAATTTATAATATCATACTTTGACAATAAAATGCAGGGCCCCTTCATTCCTGAGACTGCGACTTGTATTTAGCTTTAATGCTATTATAAACAAGGATTCATAATTAAATAGTACGTGTAGTTTTGCAACGGCGATACTTACAGTATATGAACTGACATTTTTGTACTATAAGGAATGGGTTCAAATGGGATGTGGAGTTGCTCACAAAATTCAAAATGTAATATTTACTAGGTTCAAATATTCACACAATTGAGTGTATTGCTTACTCTGTAGTTTTATTTATTTACATATGATTTTGTCAAAGCACTGAAAGATAAGTAAGTCTGTTAGTGCCCTTGGGACAGAGATCTGCTGATGGAAATTGAAGATTTATAGCTGTTACTCAGAAATCTGCAGGAGGTTTAAGGTCCTTAAGTACAGATTTCATACCTGGAGGCAGGCAGTGAAATGCACTCCTGGTAGCGTTGCTTCGAGCCTTTTCTAAATTGTTTACTGTTTTTTTTTATTATTATTATCTGCATGTGTAAGACTATGACTCACTGATCAGCCTATCACTATCTGACAAGCTTTTAATATGATATATACAGTATTCTGTGTGTTCAGGGTTTGTGCATTTGTGTGTGTGTTTTTTTTTTTATTTTTTTTTTTTAGATTTTATTATTCACGGTTGAAAGGAAACAAGGTAGGGATGCCAAAGTAAAAAAATTTCCAAATATTTCACAGCAAGGATCTAGTGTTATGTGAAAAAGCAGATTTATTTTTCATTAAAAAGGGACCAATTATGCAAAATTCACTTTTGGCTCATTTTGGAAAGTCACATGGGTCTCCATTGTTTGCCTACATGCAAAAAACATGAGCAAAACACATCCCCTTTGTTTTTGTCTAAAACTATCTGGATTTTCCTATTTTAAAAAATGCCTAATATTCGCTTTGGTTCACGACAATGTCAAGAAAAAGAAGCAATTTGTTAAAAAAAAAAAAAAAGTCTCTATCAGCTCTGCCCAGGAGTCTCCATTTTTCATTCGTAAAATAAAATCTGTACAAAATGACAAAAAGCAAGACATGCTCTATTGTTGGATATTGATAAAAACACCAAACTCTCTCTTTTAATACTAAGTGAAGCAAAGAAACCTTATTTACAGTTTCAATGTTCCTACAGTTACCTTTAAAGCTGTAAGAGACATTTCACATTAGCCTGCTTTCTGAACAATGGACAATTTTAAAGCTGGTAGACTCGACTACATCCTGTGATGCTATTTTTAAAGTTACTGTAAGGTTAGTACATGGTCTTTTCATTGACTTCTTCTTGCTATGAATAATGTCTAATATCATCTAGATAGACGAGATGCGTAAACCAGGGTGAATTTTTAATAAAGCCACCAAGAACCTGTGCAGATCGTTACAGACAGAAAGAAAAGAAAAGAAAAAAAAGAAAAGAAGAAAGAAAGCAGGGGCATGCCAGCAAGGTGTTTAAACAGAGCAAGCAGGTTTGCTAGGCTACTAATAGTTGCTCCTTTAAAAAAAGTAAATAAAAATTAATTAATTAATTAATAACGCTCTTCAACAAAATATGGCATTTTGGCGGGTTAAGAAAAATTCTTCAATTTTATCCTATTTAGTAATATATATATATATATATATATATATATATATATATATATATATATATATATATATATATACACACACACACACACACACACACACACACACACACACGGTATACACGTTACGGTTAAAGCATGACTGATTGATAGAAACAGTACACTACCAGTCCAAACTTTGGATACAACTTCTTGTTTAATGCTTTTTTCATATTGTAAATTAATACTGAATACATCCAAGAAAAAACAAGTACGGAATTATGTTTTATATTTTAGGGAGTCCTAAGTATCTAAATTTAGCTTCGATGACAGCTTGGCACACTCATGCCACTCATCAGATTCTCATCTGTTATGGTTTTTCAATTCTCAGTCTGCCTTGTCAAGAGATCATTTGTGACATTTCTTAAATGTGCTTTAGACCAGCAGTTGTCTTGTGCAGAGGAAGGGTGAGTCGACAGCGGTATTAACGCTTCTACACCTACAGATCCATATTATGACGAACACTTTTGAGTGTTATGTAAAGAGAAATAACAGTAAAGCAATGTCCTTCATTACTTTAAGAAATGAAAGCAAGCCAATGAAAAAAATCTTAAGAACTCTGAATGTGCAGTCGCCAAAACCATCAAATGCGAGGATAAAACTGGCTCTCATGAGGACTTTCCCAGGAAAGGAAGACAAGAGCTACCTCTGCTGCGGAGGATAAGTTTTTTGAGATGACCAGCCTCAGAAACTTCCAATTCACAGCACCTCAGATTAAAGCAGCAGACTTTCATTATACTTCCACTGTTTAGAACAGACTGCATGAGTCAGGCCTTCATGGTCATGTTATTAATATACACTGTTAAAACAATAAAAATAAACAAACAAAAAAGAAGGTGTGTCCAAACTTTTGACTGGTACTGTACATATGTACATGGGCTATTATTTAAGCTAAAAAAGACTTCTGGTTTAGTGGTAAAAGGGTGCGGTTTCACAGTATTTTATATCAACTATTTTATATTTTATACATGACCTACAGTATGCTAACTTGTTACAATACTGTAAAATATGCCCTGAGGCTAAGTGTCTAACTTACATGTTATACAGAATGTTACTTTTCAGCATACAGATATACAGGAACTAAATAGTTAAAATACCTCAATAGTAAATAGCAGTCACTAACAGGCAGTTGACTTTTCTGAAACCTAGACATGGCTTCTGGTTTATGTGCCTGTGAGTCAGTGTCAATGTTGCATGGAAAGTTTTACTGTTTTGTAACTGCTATAAATCCCTAAATTGCATGTATTGGCTTTTGCCTGAGAAGCCGGACCTCTAGTGAATACAGCGTTGATTTGAGGATCAATAAGCAGAGAAGCTAACAGAAAAAGTTAATTAGCCATTTCAAGGCCAGTGAGGTTACTGATTGAAGCAGCAGAAGTGACTCTGGGTTTGGTGTGAATAGGCTCAAAGGCATACAGTACATTTCATATAAAGTTAGTGTGGCTTTCCAACAAATTATGAATTCTGAAAGACAGACTCATGTGAAACAAAAACATTGAAAGGTTCAGTACACAGACCATAGCTGTAATATTATGTTACTGCATATCACCTTATTCTTATTAGACTTACTGTGTCAGTGCACGTAAAGGCTCCATGACCCGTGGGCCATTCAAATTAGCTGCATTTACTGTATTTGGACAATTTGGAACATACAGTATTAACCTTTTTTTTCTATAATGAGTTGTATATCAGTGTGTGCATTTAAAATGTGATGTATCATGATGAAATGTAGATGTCTGTTTTAGTTGTGGAAATAGTCTATCACTATCATGCAGAATAAAACATTGGTATATTTGAAACACGCTGTTTTAAAAAAAAGTAAAAAAAAAAAAAAAAAAACTTGCAGCGTGACTTCACATCCTGTCTTTAAATGCTTGATTTTAAATAAGATTACAAGCTTTTCATTCAGCCCTGTCCACATAGCATTTCACTGGGTTCAGTTTCATTAGGTTATTAATGAAGTAAAAATGGGAATAAATGCAGCCTAAAATCCCTCTAGTCCTTCTAGTACCCTACTGATACTGTTAATGGCTCCTCTGGAGAAATACCCATACACACATGAGCTGGTTAACTCTGTCAGTGGGTAACAAGAGCAGGAGTCGAGCTTGGCTTGCTAACAGAATGGCTGCTTAACCCCTAAACCCCCAGGATACTTGATTGGATCTGGGATCACATTCCACACCCTCAAACACGCTCAGATAAAAAAAAATTACTAAACCTTTGTTTCTAGGGTTGGTATTTTTTGTACATCAACTTGTATCTTTTACCTATTAATGTAGATACAGTGTATCTTTAAAAATACTCAAGCTACATAATTGGACCATGAATCTCATGAAGTTTTGGGGCAGTGTTAGCTTGGAGGGCTAAGGGACTGAGATAATGAAGGGAAGGTTGGCGGTTCGATCGCCAGCTCCACCAGGGTGCCATTGTCGGGCCCTTGAGCAAGGCCCTTAACCCTACGTGTGCTGTAATGTATGTGTGACAAATAAAGACATAACTTAAGTTAAATTTAAAATACATTATATGCACATTTTTAGTAAAAACTAATACATGAACAGTTTGACAGCAAAGTAGGAATTTCATTTTGACATGTTTTTTAATGAAGCAAGAAGTATTTTATTTTTTTTAAGTTTAACTTTGTGTGATTTTCTTTGTTCAAACATCTTTAATGTCTGATAGACAAATCAGTCAGCAGTTGTGTTTGTGGTCATTTAAGTGTGGAATCTAGTATAAATGATATGCTTTAATACTTTGATTGTGATTTTGTAGTGAGTCAAACAGAAGGCAGTGGAAGGAAATCTGCTCGAGAAAAAAGTGTTGAGTTGTTGTACCCGAACTCTTTGTGTGTTACAAAGAATTTCAATTTATAGCATCATCAGGCTTCTCCTCTACCAGTTTTAGTTTCATTTTGGTAGTTGGTTACAGCCCCTGCAATTTCCATTCTTTCTCCAATTTTTTGGTTATCATTCTGACCTGTCAATCTTTCCTCTGTAGTAGGAATTAAGAGTTTGCAGAATTAAGTGTTATAAAGTTCCTACATGGCGTACGAGGATGTACATGCAAATAAGCAAGGGGGTAATAGCATTAGAGAAATGTTTGAAGAACTGCCAGGCTGATCCCAGTTCTCTCCATGATTCCTCTCCATAATCCTGCTAGGCTCGACATGGTTTCCTGAATACCAGCTTAACCCTCTGAGCTCCTTGGCATGAAGTGTACTACTACTTGTCCCTACAATGTTATGCTACAAAATAGAACATACACTTAGAGCAAAAGGGACATAAAAATCATCTCATTTCTAAGAAACACATCTTTTGTGATTCTTCTGTGATTTTTTTTAAATCAAATCAAACACAGAACAGATCTAATGATGCAGGTAATTAGGGTAGAACACTTAAAACAAATCTAGAAGATTAGATAAAAGGCAAGAATACCTTTGAACTTGTGAAAGACGGCCCACAGCTCGGCGATGTCGGTGGCGAAGGTGATGTCGGTATCTAGAACGATGACTTTCTGCAGGTCTGATGGCAGCGTCTTAGTCAGAACCAGCTTCATCAGGCCGTAAATACCGGAGTAATGTTTGTTGGGGATCCACGACACCTCAGACTAACACATACAAACAAATTGTCAAATAAAGGCTGCCATACCAATTTTTTTTTCCTTTCACGTTTTTTTTAGAAGTAATAAAGCATTATTTATAAAGCATAATTACTTCTTACTGGGTGCAAGAAGGGGGTAATAAAACATCAATCATCTCATACATTCAGAGTACACCCCTGTAAGTAATCCACCCAAGGATGTTTTTGGGTCAAGAAAAAACGGAAACCAGGGAAAAGATTAAAATATGATAAGAGCATGGAAAACTCCAACGAGACCTCTGAAGATTTAACGTTTTATCGATAGTGCTGCACACCACTTTGTGCCAAATGATGATTTATAAAGTATGTTCCTTATAATAATACATAAGTTGTCAGTGGACAGACTTACCTTCAATTCGTCAGCATCATAAAAGTCCACCTGGACAGCCGGCACCATCCAGGTATGGAAGAGGGAAGCCAGGATTTGCTGGGCAATGGAATCTGTGATGAAGTGGAAGTGGAGCGGGTTCCGTCTGTCACACACACACACACACACACACACACACACACACACACACACACACACACACACACACACACACACACACAGAGTTAATCACAGAACAACCTTCTGTGCTACTATCTGCTTTTTTGTTTTTTACTCATAAAATGTCCCTAAGGTTAAAAAAAATAAAAGTACTCCTCCAATTTGCATTCAATCAAATGTGCAATGTTTGTGCAAATGTGATGATTTCTGCAGTAGGATGAGCAGTTAATGTAAACATAAATAATGTGTATGACCTGGTGAATCTTTGAAGAGATTGGTGCAAGTCCATTCGTTGTCCAGAAAACCTTTTTCTCGTTACACTTCTATTCTACTGCATATGGAAGTAACATTTCAGTGATATGATCAGCCATGTAATTACTAAGTTATACAGTATAATGTAGGTCAGCATTTGATGACGATTTTTTGCTGCTCGGTGCAAAACCCTTGAATGGGACCCTTAATGCGTTTCCAAACAGAAAAAAACTGCTTGACACTGCTGTCATACGTCTACAGCCTTCCACAAACTGTAAACAAACAGATTGTACATCTCCATTAGCTGTCCTATCAGATAAAGCTATGTCAGGAGCCAGGCACTTAATTAGACTGTCATGTGGCTGTGAAGACATGGATGCCAGTGGAAGGTCATGTTTTCAACTGAAGTGTTATGGGTTTGTCATTTTATTGTACTGTAGCTCCAGGGTAAAAGACAGGACTCATGCTGTCTCATTGATGCAGTAAGAGAGTGAACGTCATTAACTCCACTAGGGTAGCGTTTTCACCATAGAGCATGCTAGCACCAGTTATAAATCACTTCAACTTGTGATGCAGAGCAGGCATGATTCAAAGACAATCAGACATAAAAGGACAGAACCAGGATAATCCAAAGAGTACTCAAGGGAAAAAAAACAGGTAATTGGTTTAGACATATTTACAGATCTAAAAAAGGCTTGGAATTTATGTAACTAAAGGATGGGCAAAAGTGCTTATGCTGTTATGCTGCACATGATGGGCTTCAATAAAAACATGAAAAAAAAACAGACACCACCAGATGATTACTACTTGTATACCAGTAAAAACTGGTAACATAATCATGGGCACCCAAGGAACAAAGCATCAAAGGCCAATGCAGCACAAACCACCAAAAAAAGTCAGAAAGGTATCAGAACATGCAGCACATCACAGCCTGTAATGCAGGGGCCTTTGTAGTCAGAGTTAAAGGGTGTTGAACTGGCTTCCAAATTTCCCGGGAACCCAAATCTGACTAAGAATCCACTGAATGCACTGGACAAACAAGCTTTATCCATAGATGACCCACCCTGCAAAAACCACAGCTCCCAAAGAGTCTGCCACCAACATCCCATTGCCAGATATCACAGCATACCGCCAGGGGTCCTGTGGAGCCCCCTGGTCCCAAGTGGTCAGAGCCACACCGGCAACATAAGAGGAACACAAAACCTAGGTGCGACTTACATTTGTTATCTCATTATATATCTGAGGGTTAAGGGCCTTGTTCAAGGGCCCAACAATGGCACTTGGTGGTTGTGGGGTTTGAACCTGGGATCTTCTGAACCATAATCCAACGGCTTAACCACTGAGCTACCCCCTAGTAACTCATGAATATGCAAATGAAGTGTCTGGGCAGTCCTTTATTGACTCAGGAGAGCTTACAAAGCAGCTGATCTAGCATTACAGAGTAGCGTTTAAAATAAAAAAAAATACAATTAAAGTTAATCTATAGTACAACTGGTAATAGTGCCCTTAGAAATATTCCAACATGTCCAAAAGTGACAGAAATATGAGGAAAATGTCCATAAGTGCCATTGAGCTGTCAGTGAGGTGACCAGTGTGTGTGAGGTAGTGGGGGCATAAGTGTAACAGCATGAAAAGGTGTAATGACTGGGTTAGTTTACTCAGGAATGTGATGGCCTGCAGGTAAAAGCTATTCTTTAGCCTGATGTGTTACGTGGGGCGGGTTAGAGAGCCACACCACAGGATGTAATAATATTTATAAGAGCCCTTTTTACGCAAAGCTTTCTGAGGGAGTCAGCGAAATAGGAGGTTCTGAGAGTGCTTATGAGACACGCACAGGTAGACCTTCCTGTTCATGGATAATGTGGGATGATTAATTGGGAACTGAAAAGGAACTCAAGGAAAACTGGAAACGCAAAATGAACAGAGCTCTGCCGTCTTCTCGAGACCTGACAGGGCTCTGGAAATTCAAAATAAGGATTTTGATAAGGATGTTGCTGTGCTTGGCAACAGAGTTGTGAGTAGAAACGGAGTACAGGAGAGGCGGAGAACGCACCCCTGTGGAGTTCTTGTGTTCTGAGACAACGTGCAGGACATGTGGTCATCGATTCCACCATTTGAGCTCGGCCCATCAGAAAGTCCAATTACAGATGAATGTTCAAATCGTTCATCTTTGTCATGAGTTTTGTTGGATAATGGTGTTAAAGCAGAGATATAGTCAATGACCAGTATTCTCATATTTATCTTATCCAAGAGTGATAATGTCTGTACAAATTGGAGCCGGTCCATTATAGCTGGAAGTGAGGAACAGACATGGTTTCTGACTAGCCGCTTGAAGCACTTCATGACTGTAGAGGACTGTACGCATCTTGGAGACAGGGACAGTCTTAGAAAGAGATTAAAATGTTTGTGAAAACCTCTGCTAGGCGTCTGGCACATGCTTTGAGAACTCGGCTATGAGGGACATCAGGATATAGGTTGACCGATCTGATACTTCGTACATTTGTAGTCTGTGATTCCATTCCATCCTTGCTAGTTAAACACAACCTTTCTTTGTAGTTTTAATGGTTCTCTGACGTTTGGACCTGGCTTTTCTGTATGCTGCCTTAAGTTGTAGGATAAAGCTCATTTTGTTTGATGCATGTTTTCAGTGTAACTTGTGCCAGAGTTTGTGTACTCATTAATGTCTGCTGCATGCTGGAAATTCATGAAATCGTCAGCCTGGAAACAGCCCTGAAGTGTGAAAATAGCCTCATCACTTCATTGATATATTCTGCTAAAAACCTTTTTATCCTGTTAGAGATTTGTTTGTACACAGGCAAAACAAGGATGAAAGTGTGATCAGCATTCCTGAAAGCAGACAAGGGTTTTGTAGCTGCCCGGGAGTGCAGTGTCGCTGTGATCCAGTATCTGCTCAGCTCAAGACGGAAAAGTAATGTATTTGGGCAGAACCTTTAATGCGGGTCTCACGAGGGGGAGAGCCGCGTGAAAATGCTTTGCACTGTTTGGACCGGGCAGATCAGCAGACCAATTATATACACGGTTGCCAGGCAACGCCGCAATCAGCCTGAACGCGCCACACCTGGCGGCGTGTCCTGATACCTTGGCACTGCGATCATTTAGGTAGCACCGGTAAGGTATCAGGGCCAAAGACCAAGAAAAGAGAAAGAAAAAGATTGATAGATAGATCGACAGACATAGAGAAAAACAAGCGGGCGGAAAGTTGAGAGACAGAGGCAAAGACCCAGCCTCTGCCTCCATAAGACGACGGTGAAAGCGAGAGAGGGAGAGTGCGGCACACTATTCTCTGAGCGTGCACGCCCAGGTTAAATGTAAAAGTATAGGAAAAACACAACCCCTCTCTCTCAAATAAATCCTCGGTAAGGGCATAGACCCCCGAGAGGATCACAAATTTTATTTTTAGTTTCCAGTTTATTTTGTGTGTTTAATTTCCTTTCATTTTCTTTTAAGTTCTAATGAATAATCCCACGCCATCTCTAATCGGAAAGGTCTTCCCGTGCGTGTCACAAGCACTCTCACAACTCCTACAGTATATCATTGACCTCCTCTAAAGCCCTGCGTCAGGGCTCTTATAAACGTGGTGCGGCTCTCCATACTGCTCTTGTGGTGCGGCTCTTTCACGACTCTTCTGCGGTTCTATCCACATGTTCTGTGGTTACAATCACAATTTATTTTTAAAATGTCAAAACATAATTTTGCAAAAAAGGGGGATGTATTTAAATGCCGAATCTAATTAGAATGTTTAATACGTATTATTTAAAAAAAACCTTTTACACAACCTCTCGCGCGATTTACGTTGACCAGTAGACTAACACGATTGACGTAAAGTTCGTTAGTAGCCTGTCAATCATCATGGCAGAGTCAGGGAAGCGTACAGCTAAGCGCAAATACGAAGATGATCACAGACCATTTTTAGCTAAATGGGAAGATTTATATTTTTTTGTCGAAAGAAACTGAAAGCCATTCTGCTTGATATGCCAGACTTTGTTGTCGCATTTTAAGGCTTCAAATCTTAAGCGCCATTTCACTTCACTCCATAGCCCGGGAATTTCCCAAAGGCAGTGAACTTCGTAAACACAGGGTAAAGACACTGAAATGCCAGTCAGAAAAGCAAACTCAGCTTTTCCGAAAATTCAGCTGTTCCAGCTTAGTCCAAAAACTATTGTGTTATGTAATCAGGTGTATAAGTTGTGATACTGTTGTTTGCACATCTGTTGTGTGGCTCTTTGCAGTAATAAAGGTTTTTTTTTGGGGGCTCATTATGACAATCAGGTTCTCCACCCCTGCTCTAGACCATTAATAGCTCTATACAATATGTCTAATGCACAACTTTTGTCTGACTGAGTTGGGATGCAAGCCACTGAGCTAAACTCGCTGAGGAGGAAAAAACTAAGACAATACTCAATCTGACACTGATGACTGATGTTCAGCAGGAACAAAAAGTTGTCCATACAAGCTACATATCTTTCTTTTAGAAGCTTAGTCCGTGTTACAAACTGTGTACGTTTCATAGTAAAAAAAAAAGTGACATAAAAAAGAAGCAATCACATTAGTTCTTTCTGTCACTTGATTAGTGGAGTGAAACTACTGGCTGGGCAAAACTGCAGCGTGTGTGAATAAGCTAAATGGAGTACTTTAACAATGCAATGTTGCCAACTACTGAATTGGTACTAAAGTGAGAAGTAAACTGGTAGAAAAGATAAAAATGCAATCAAATATTATTCATACCAAATTGCATATTTACATTGTCACAAACATAACTCCAGACCGATTTACCAATTTTGGCAGAACTGTGAGACGTGGAATGCAAAATATTTCAGAAATCACACTGCTATGATGAAAGCAATTTTGGCATTTGTGCCTTTTTGACTGAGACAAAATATTCTTTACCAGCTTGCAATAATTTTTTAAAATCTTTTGCAAAACCATTTCCACAAACTTCCATAATAGATTTTTTTCCCCCATAGGAGGGAAACCCACCAAGCAAGGGGAGAACACGCCAACTCCATGCACACAGACGCGAGAAGGGAATCAAACACGGACCCTGAAGGTGCAAGGCGACAGTGCTAACCGCTGTGCTGCCTTGAAGTGAAAACCATTTGTAAACCAATTTTTTAATTAAACAAGTACACAGAAATTTTGTTGTCAGAGACGACATTAGACCTTGGGAGAGCATGAGTTCTGCTTGTAAGTAAGATTCTAACCTGATGTAACACTAAATTACACAGAAATGCTTAACGTGCTAAAAATTAGGATACTACATAAAGCACCCCACACCAAATTGCTTTAGTACTTTAGTACTTTCCTCTCTTATTAAGAATCCCCATTAATACAGCAGACATTCAGGACGATCCAGCACAGGCCAATCGAATGCCAACTTTTTTGGGCACCAGTCAAAAAGCCTTAGGTAAAGTAAAAAGATATTAAACGGGAACTAATTTTAAAAAGTGCAATCATATATTACTAACACATCCTGGACATTTTTTCAGTGCTTTACATTATGATGTAGAAAACACTGGAGGCTAGTTTCATTATTGCCATGTCATACACGGGGCGCAAAAAGGACTCAAGTCTCTGGAAAAAGAGGTCAAGTAATCTGCACATGTCCTATAACTGAACACAAATTAATACAGCATATATATTCTTATTTTGTGGATATTAAAATGCAGACAAAATAACAATACTGGCATTAAACTAATTTCAAGTCTCCTTAGTTGTTTTCTTTGCTTGATGCAGCTTTTTTGGGCAGTCATTGCATCAGTGTATGTGATGGTGCAATGTTCATACTCCTGTAGTAATCAATATAATAGTTGCTAATTTAGATGTTAATTTAGCAAATAACTGCTTGCTGTACTGTTTATTAGACAGCACATTAACGTAGTGGTTAGCACTGTCACCTTGCAGATTAGGCTACGTAGCGTTCCCAAATTGGGAATATTTAGTGTGTAAGTGTCTATCGTCGTAAAATAGGAATAAATACAATGGTCAGCATTAGTCTCCATGGTCCTGGGTAGAATTACAGAGGTTAGTATATGGATAGATGGATGGATTGTACTGTTTAAGTTTGATTCTGAGCTTGTGTAATTGTCTCTGTGGATTCTTTATCAGTTATCCACAGATTTCTGCCAGGTTTTCTGGTTTCCAGTCACAAAACACTGAAGTGTGTGCATGGTGGGATGTCATGGAGTTATGTCTCATCCATCCTGTATCCCTGAATTGTGCCCAGTGGTCCTGGAACAGGCTGTACAGCTGGCCAGGATAAAGTGGTTACTATAGATGAGTGAGATTTAACATTCCAGAAACCTTAGTAGTTATGTTAATATATGCAGTACATTCTATTTATTAACCCAAATGATTGATGTTGGTTTTATGCTAGCATTAGGTTTTATGTAAGCATTATCTCTCGTTCGATTCTCTTTAATCTTATGTTTAATTGTCGGTGAATGGAGGACTGACAGAGTGAATATAAATGACAAGTACCGACAAACAACATACAGAGGTGCATTATTTTTTCTACCACAAGTGTGCAGGATAAGGTGATTTCATAATTGCTAGCTTATGAAAAAAGGGCAATGGGAAAACAGAAGATGCTAAGA
Organism: Clarias macrocephalus; assembly: GCA_011419295.1. Taxonomy (NCBI): domain Eukaryota; kingdom Metazoa; phylum Chordata; class Actinopteri; order Siluriformes; family Clariidae; genus Clarias; species Clarias macrocephalus. The sequence goes on from JAAGKR010000263.1 coordinate 47,262, forward strand.
CATACCAGCAGATTTCTGTTTAAAACTAAATGGTATATGTGCAGTCGTAATCTTGTAAGCTTGGCATCTGCTATGGCTCATTAAGCAACCTTACCACATAATCACAATGTCGTTTGAAATGATAATGCCCAGCATCCTGTAAATTCCACAGAAAGAGCATTTTCACTTCCAAACCCCTAAACTATTTACCTACACACCACTCTACAGTTGCCTGTTTTGTTCCTTAAAACTGTGCATCTACAGTATGTCTCTGTATATATGTTTTTTCTTTCTCTATGTTTCTCATTCTTTACACTGTGGGACTTTGTTTGGGAGAAGAGGAGGAGAAATTGGATGAGAGCTGAAGTTCATGAAGGTTACGTTGCCAGGCAACAGTCTGCCGTCATGAGAGAAGCATATTCAGATTTGTAAGCAAAGGACAACAACAAGGCCGGCACAGAGAGAGGCAGAGAGTGAGAGAAAGAGCAGGAGTGTGTGTGCGTGCAAGTGAGTGTGCATGTATGTGAGTGTGTGTGTGTGTGTATGTGTGCATGTGTTTGTGTGTGTATGGGGGAGTATGCTGGGAATGAAAACTTGCTGATATGACAGAAAAAGCATGACAACACCTTTGGTTTTGGTTAAAAATAAGCCAAAGGTTACTCCTATATAATGTTTCTAAGCATGATGCCATCCTTACCTGTGGAACAGGACAGATTTCACCAGTGTCACCACGTCTCTACTGGCATTATACCCGGCACACACTATGGCCATATGAATTGTCTAGAGAGAGCAAGAATAAGAATCATTACAAAAATGAAGAAGATAATGATGGTTTCATGATCACATAAGTAAAATTGTATCTCTAAAGCAGCACTGCATTATAGGAGATCCCTCAGCACTAAGCACCGATTTGTTTCTGTAAAGCTCCACTAAGGGAACACTGATGACTATCTAAACCACAATGAGATTTTTTGTTCGAGTCCTCCTCTTGAACTCTTCTTAAACACTCATAAAGCACAGATCAGTATATTAGTCAACAGTTACTGTAACATGTCATGCAATTTTATTACATGCTGATGGATAATTACTGTTACATATAATTAAAATAATTTACATTTATAATAATAATAATAATAATAATAATAATAATGTGTTAAGTCAAATCCCTCTTTGACACTGTTTCACATAAATATAGATAAATATGTTGTAATTACAAATCATTTTAAATCTTGTGATTTTGAAATTCAGACACAGTCTACCACATCTGTACAAATATCGGCTTGTAATGATTTCTTTGAACTGGTCTCTTTTGGGGACAAACAATTTTACAACATACATCTTTAATAGAAAAGAACTCAAGAGCACAAGCTATATTTTATTTTGGGTTTTATGAAATTATCATAGGGTTAAAATGGTACATACAGTGTCAAAACATACTGTACTGTATATACAGTACATCTACTTAGATTATTAACTTAGTGGTGCTGAAGGTCCTGAAATATCTTTTAATTTGCCCATGGCAACTTCCTGTTAGTGATCATTATTGACTACAGATGGTAGCTCTTCTGTGCAAACATAAAGGATTGTTCGACAGCACTCAATTACCTGACCAATATATAGTGCAATAAAAAAAAAAAAAAAACAAGGAGCTCAGTTCAGATCTGAGATATACTGTAATATGGTAGATTTAACCAAGACGGGAATGTCGCTTGGAGCCATCTCTAATCAAATATAGCACCCAAATTTTGTACATAATGGCTAAGTTATTGAGAAGTATAGTAACTTTGACAAGGCACTTTGACAAGGACCCAAAACGTCACCATCTATTAAGAGTAATTGGTTCAGATGATCAGGACCAGCCCAAGCTGCTGGAACACAACTGCAACCAAGTGGGTTTTACATTGCCATGAACTGAAAGGCTGCTTATTTAATAAATAAGCCCCTGCTGGAAAACTGACACCTTCGAGCTTGATTAAAGTTCGTAGATTACCACATGGACAAAGTCCTTCTGAAGAAAAGGTTTGACCAGAGGTATGTCTGGTAAATGTGAGGATTCAATCAACAAAGCAATTAATCAGTTGTTTGATTGCACAGTTTCAGACTGGTCAGCCCTAATTTATATATTAATAATTAATAAAATATCCCCAGTATTATCATAACTTGTATAAAACACACTATTTTATGACTAATTGGAGCCTAAAAGTCTCAAACCACATTAAAACTTTTTCATGTAAAATTGAAAAAAAAATAAATAAATCAAATGTGCTATGAAAATTGGGCAGGACGAATAGACCATAACACCACAGTAAATATTTTAATGCCTGAAAGAGGATGCTAATATTCATCATATAGAAAGTATTACATACTGTATAAGGTACATGTGAGCTTTTTTCCCCTTTTTTATAGAAAATAGAAATTCACCATTGTCCCTATAGATCTGTAAAAATGATATATAAATATAATCTATAATATGATAAGAAGCCTAATGTTAGATATGATTTATAATAATGAAATGTAAGCAAAATTAAAACTAGAACACTTTATATAACATATGGTTGATGGTGAACTTGTATGTTTGGATGTTGTCTTTCCCCCCTCGCTGAAAACGGTTGAAGTGACATGTTGCTTTACTTGCTTTGCTTCCCAGGGAGCCCTCATGTCTGTTTCCTTCTGTGTTCTTCTCCCTTTTATGTTAATCCTGCTGGAGTTCCTGCTTACACTTTGCACTAAATATACGTTCACCTTACACCAAATTGCGCTCTCTCTCTCTCTCTCTCTCTACTTCTGTCAAGCTACACATGGAACTCAGGAGCTGACAGTGATCCTACCCCCTTCTGCCCACCGGATCTGTCTGACACATCCTGGTGCCCCACTTCTAATTGGAATTCTCATCACACTGATGCCTTCCTGCTGCTGGGGATGGCCCCGTATGTCCGGCTTGGGATGCGTGTGGTGACTGAGGACACTTCTACTTGATGACCATGAACATGGATTTGGGCTCAGACAGTTTTTCTGTGTTGGCTTGTAAATGCAGTCGCTCGATATTTTAGGACTGAAATCCCCATGTACCTGAGTGTCTAACGCAGAAAGTGTACTTTCTATTAACTTATACACCTTTCCCCTCTATACTGCACTTTCAACCTTATAGCACACAGATATACCAATGATGGTCGTACTATCTGACATCACCTAAATGAGGATGGGTTTCCTGTTGAGTCTGGTTCCTCTCAAGATTTTTTTCCTGTCATCTCAGGGAGTTTCCTTACCACCATCGGCTACACCTTTGTTTTGTTTTTTTGATAGGCCAACATAATTATACATACATTATCAGTCCTTTTCCTGGACTAAAAGGATGATTACCTCGCACTTGTCCACCACAGGCTGAGACACACAGTCAGAGCTGTTTCCTGGTAAGATGCCTCTCTGAGCCTCAGCATGCCTCGAACCATCTCTGCCAACATGGGACTGGTTGCCATGGCGTCTACTGCCGTACTGGTTGCCGTGGGTGGGGCTCCTGGGTGGATGACTCAGCTCTTTCCTGAGCGCTCGGTTTTCCTCTTCCACCTCCCTTACCCGCAGTTCCAGGGCCAGCGTAGAGGACTGAGGCTCCAGTGGAGACAGAGGTAGCGGCTTTACTGAGGGCAAAAAAAATACTATTAAACTTAAAGTTTGTGTTTTTTAAACATTTTTTTAGACAGTTACATGCAAAAGTACATTAGAAATTTACAGCATGGTTATTCCGTTAATCTCTGTAGTTTGAACCCTAACTTTTTTCTTTTGAATGCAAAGCATAATGTACAGTATGTGTTGGCTGGGAAGGTACAGCTGGTTATGGGAAGGGAAATCCTTGGTGATGTTTCTACATTCAAACTTTGAGAGTTTCCCAAGAGACACTTGGAAAAGAGATAGAAATATTTTTAAAAGAACAAACTATCCAAAAAGCAAAAGGACAGTTTTCACGCTACAGCAATGAACCTCAGACTCCCACGGTATGGTAAATAAAGGCCAGAGGACCCATGCTTTTGTCTTCCACATTCACTCCAGAACACACACCCACACACACAACCGCATTCATACAGCAGCAAAGTAAATGGGGGTGTAAGCAGTTATTGCTCTTATTGATCATGGTCAGAAGACAGATAGCTTTACTGTATGGCATCATCAGTCATCTCAGCACTAAAGTCCCACGTGTAGTCTTCCTCAGGGATTGAACAGAGAGTACAGAAAATAGAGAAAAATAATATGGATACTGTGGCTGAAGCCATTTATTACTCTAAGAACATTTTCAATAAACCCCTAATCTACCATTTCTCTACCTGAGGAATGTCTAAAGAAAGCTCTCTTTCTCAGGCTTCCCTGTAGGAAAGTCTTAATATATACTGTTTGTAGCAACAAAAACAGGATATCAAGAGGCTGTTTTGGTGGTAATGTAAAGCTACTGTAAATTAGATAAGTTTACAAATCTGACACTGGAAATCATCAGGGCCGTGCAGAGCCATTAAAGAAAAAGGTAGATAGATGAGTACTGCACTGTAAATGTGTGCTGATACATGACCATACGATCAACTTCTACTGTATCTCTTTTGTCGTTTAGCCTGTAGTCATGGTTGATTTGAGTAGCTTTAACAATACTCACAGTCCATGTAGTGATTTCACACCTTAGTCTTGAGTTGTCAAGCCAGCTACTGTAGGATGGCATACAAGCATGGGAAGACAACTACTGTACATTTTCCAACAGTCATCTTCCAGATCACCTGATATCTAAACACCTGCACCCAATTACCCAGGTGCATAAATTGAGATGGGTAAATTGAGGTGCAATTGAGAGACGTTGTGAAGTATACAGTACACACCACGTGAATTTATCTGACCGTTACCTAGTCTTACTTGTGAATTCCTTGAAGTGTTTGACTTGGTTTCGTTATTCTGGTTTCTGAATTCTGCTTGTCCTGTTCTACGTGGTTTGCATTAATCCTCTTGACCTGTGATGATCATCAGCCAAAGATATTTCAGAAGTTCCATAAGGTATGTACATTGGTCCTATTTTGATTCGGTACCAGAGCTCAAGGGATGACTCGGATCGAGACCACGTCGTCTTGGGTATCTCGGTGTGATTGTTTTGGTCCACACCCGAGTGCAATTACTGTGTTCATACCAGATGAAATTAAGTGCACCAAGAGGGAAAAGAGAACTAGAGTTCGATTTAAATGAACAAAAACCTAATAATAATAAAAATAAAAAAAAGTGCTAGCACCCTCAGTCAGCAGAGTGAGCGATTCATTCTGAACAGCTCTTGCCCATTTGGCCTTGGACACCCACTTTCAATTAAAAACAGATTACTGTTTGTTTGTTTTTGATGCGCGCAATTAATTTCACATCACAATGAGAGAGATTTCTAACTGCAGAGAGGTGAAATTGCTTTGGAGCAATGCATTGGTTAAATGATCCTTGCTACTATGTACTTTATCACTTTTAAAGGCACTAATCAATTTGCTGAAAGATTGAGGCCTTCGCTTATGTTCGGTCACAGTGAAATGTGTCCTCATACATACTTATTAGGGGTATAATGCAAAGCCAGTATCTGTATTTGTGTGGTGTTCAAAATATGCATATCTGTTTTTGTATTCAAATCCAATAATTCAGTATTTTATTAGACTGATGTCAATTTTGGGGTTTGATACATTCCAGAAGGATCAGATAAAACTGGAATGAAGAGTCAAAATGGGGTCCTTTATGTAGCACTTCATAACAATGAACGTCTGATAAGGTCTGCCTGTAATAGCTATAGGAGTTAACATTGAATCGTAGATGTTAAAATGCATCAATATATGTACACGTTTTACGATATCTTTTAAATATATTGAATATGTAGTTATTTGAAGGCGTAGTGGTTAGCACTGCCGCCTTGCACCTCCAGGGTCCAGGTGCAATTCCTGGCCAGGTTCAATTCCCGTCTCTGTGTGCATGGAGTTTGCATGTTCTCCCCGTGCTTGGTGGGTTTTCTCCAGGTACTCCGGCTTCCTCCCATAGTCCAAAAACATGCAGATTAGGCTAATTGGCATTCCCAAATTGTCTGTAGTGTGTGTATGTGTGTGTGTTTGCCCTCCGATGGATTGGCACCCCGCCTCATGCCCTAAATCTCCTGGGATAGGCTCCAGGCCCCCCGTGACCCTGAATACAGGAGAAAGTGGTATGGACGAGAGTGAGAGTGTATTTATTTGAGGCCCAGCAACCTCTCTGTAAACAGCACATGGACTGCATGAACCGGATGCTGACTAAGTTGTGCGTACATCCGGGATGTCTTCAAAACTTGTTTGTGTCAGTGGGAAGCCAAGCAAAGCAAGTTTACATATTTTTTAATGTTTTTTTTTTTTGTTTTTTTTGCATTTTGTGCAAGATTTAGTGAAGACATAGCACCATGGGTCCCAAAAATGTTATCAAGGACGGCAGCAGAAAAGAAAAGAGAGTATATATATCCCAACACACACACACACATTATATATATATATATATATATAATGTGTGTGTGTGTGTGTGTGTGTGTGTGTGTGTGTGTGTGTGTGTGTGTGTGTGTGTGTGTGTTGGGTTGGGATATTGGTAATATAGGTAATATGTTTGGGTGGCTGGAACTGATTATCTGCATTTACATTATTTCCTATGGGAAAATGCATACAAAATTCCGCCTTAAGAACTCGCCTCCGGAATGAATTAAATTAGTTTGCTGAGGAAGCAGTGTATACTGAATGTGATTCATATTTCTTTTGTTTATAAAAATTACAGTTACCATTTAGCCTTGTATCATAGCTACAAGTGCATAGCTATTGTAGCTATCATAGCATTAATGGATAGTTAGTTTAACCTTGTATCATCCACTTGAAAGTAGATAGCTACCTTAGCCTTGTATCATCTTTGAAGTGATACACATTTGAAGTGAGAAACATTGCTTTAAAAGCTTCTGGTGCCAGGGGAAGCCAGAGAACACTATCTTATAAATAGTAGCATTCGGTTACACCTATGCCTGGGACCATCCACTTAAGGTTCAGTCTTGATGCAACCTTGCTACTGTATGTGCTGGTTCTCAATTCTCAGCAATTCTCTGATAGTAAACTCTGATAATTCTCCTGAGAATATCCCTGTAATTTCTCCTGGTTTCTATTGCCAACTCTGGAGCCCAATAAACCTGTAGTATATAATAGCTTTTACTTCAACAGCTTAATAATGTGGTGAAAAAGGCATGACCAAAGACAGGAAAGGTTTTTGCTTTGCTCTCTTCTCATCTAGGCCCTGTTTCATATTTTTTCATAATACCTAATACCTGTAAAATTAACGAATTAATTATTAATTAATTGTCTTACGTTGGTTAAGCATCCTCAGCACATCCTGGGATTTTTTCTAATGCTTTTTGAATTTCTCATTTCACATTACACTGCTCCTACTGAGAAGTTCACTGTGACCCTCAACGTTTCCATGAAGCTAGACCAAACTTGTGAGCTGAACCATGTGCCTTGGTCACTGACTGTCTTCTGGTATGCTATAATAATGAAATATCTTGGTGTAAAAGGAGCTCAGCAGTGGATTTCCTGCATTTACTGGAACGAGGTGAACAGATTTAGAGTCTTGATGTCCTATGACCATTATTACAGTTTAGCTTTGAGACTTTATGGAGGACACTTTATGGAGTTTCATGAGTGTTACAGAATATGGGACCAGAGGCATAGGTAGAGATTCCTCAGATGGACATGTATGATGTACATTACACTGGCACCAATTGCCAATGGAACATGGCAGTATACACTGATCGGCCATAACATTAGAACACGTAATATTGTGCCCAGTTTTGTGTTGGTTCCCTTTGTGACACCCGGGTGGCTCTGGCTTCTCAGGGCAGGATTTCATAAGACCTCTGGATTGTGCTGTGGTGTCTGGCACCAAGACCCTGGCAGTGGATCTTTTGGGTGCTGTAGGTTGTGGGGTATCCAGTGTATCTCATGGTTACTTGTTCTGGTTGGGATCTGGGGACCAGGTATGACGGGCTATGTTGCACTGGGTTTCATACATTTTCTATTGTGGCTATCCATGACATTTTTCAGCCATTTGTACTGTAACACTGTCAGTGTTAATGTTTTATGGTGTTAATGGTATGGCTGATGGGTGTATACTCATGGATGTCCATGAGAGCATGTTTGACTACCAGTACTTGACTTTCAGCAATTGACATGTGTTTTGATTACTAATATGCAGATGCACTTTTTGGCACTTTTGGCCAGGCAGTGTATGTATTCACTCCAAAATAGCAATATTCAGTTTTGAATTCTGATTGAGGGTAGACTTTTATCTCAGGCTGGTAATGAAAGCTGTCTATTATTAATATATGGACAATGATCTGATTGATTGTACAAGACTAGTTGGCTCATTCAAGCTGGGAGACCTTATTGCAGTAGACCTTAGGTAATTCTTACTGTCAATCACTAAAATGATCATTTTCAATTGCACAGGTTTATTTTCTTATGTCCTTATATCTTTTATTTACCTTTAATTTTGTCCTTTCAATATGTCCTTTCAAATTTATGTCCTTTCCATATATTTTCATAAATATATTTACCCTGAGCCTTGCGGAGGGGACAGAAGGAAAAGAGTCATGACCTTGGCATAGCATTACATGACTGTTATCTCAATATTATTTCAATATCGAGTCAATGCCCCTCCACGGAAAGGTAAAGCAATTACTTTTTGGCTGTGAGCCAAGATTAAAATGTCTGGGAGAAGGGCAGGGGAAATTATTTTGCATTCTTGTCATGCTGCCTGAAGGTAAACTGACTAAGCAACTGGACTCAATGGCAGGAAGGATTTAAACAAATTCAGTTATGTGTCAAAACACAAAGAGATTGTGCATTCTGATCTGTGCCCTAGCAAATGATAAGGCTCTGTTCGGTCTTATCATTTTCTAGAGCAGAAGATAAACCAGAGTGAAGTCTCACTCAAACATCACATGTTGCACCTTTAAACATAATATACAACTTTTTTTTTTTGAATGCTGATCTGATTGTCTGTTCTTTGTATTAACTAAATAAGTAGCCAGATTGCTAATAATAATTGTTAATAAGACGGTCAATATTTTTCCTAGCCTAACTACTAATTTTATATATATAAAACCTTAACCACTACTGAGATTAAGGTTTCGATTTGAAAATAATCCTTTTACGATATTCATTGAATTCCTTTGCAGCCACAAGGATGAGAATGAGAGCAAATGCAACTAAATGTATAGATTTTTAAAAGCAACTAAAAGCACAAAATGTAAAAATCTATAGTTGAATTATCAGCTCTGATGATGAGTCATGTGAAGTTTGTGCCCATGGTAAATGCATTTTTTTAGCAGCCTTTTTTAAATAATAAACACTCCTGGATGTGAACAGGATGTCCAAAAGGTTTGAAGTCATCTCCAAAAGAAAGTTACAAAACATCTGGTAATGTCCCTGCTGCATTCAAGACAGTAAAGGTTACACCCATCCTGAAGAGACATTAGCAACCAGGGATCCGTATCACTTCTCTCCTTTCTTTCTAAAATCCTTGATCACACTAGCTACAATCAAATGTCTCTTTATCTCTCGCAGCAAAACCTCAAAGATTCTATCCAGTCTGACTTCAAAGCAGAGCATTCCACAGGAACTGCCCTTTTGGCCATCACTGAGAACCTATATACTTTTACATCAGCTAACTTGTCATCTGTCCTCATTCTCCCCAACTTTCAGGCTGTCTGCTGAAAAGCATGGCAATGACTTGCTTCCTATCTGTAAAGCCGGTCATATGAGATGTCACAGAAGGGATCGGCCTCTGCTCTACACAGACACAGACTCCTAATCTGAGCAAAAATAATTTGCTGCACATCCCATCTATTCATTCCCCCAACCACAATCTAATGATCTCCTTGGGCGACTCAATGATCTTCCTCTTGGACACTGCACGCAACTGTAGGGTATCGCTGGAAAATCAACTGTCCTATCCTGCTCAGACTGCTAGCCTGTCACACTCATGTCAGTTTCCTCTTTACAAAACCAGAAGGATTCATTCATTTTTAACCACACAGGCCACTTAGGTGCTTGTTCAGTCCCTCGTCTTTCAAAACTGGATGACTATAACTGTCTTCTGGTAGGTATGCCTCTGTGTGACACTTGTGTGAAACCTATTCAACTGATCCAGAATACAGCTGCAAGACTTGTTTTCAGTCTCTGTAATTTTCCCAAATCTAAATTTACACCCCATCACTACACTTCCTAAATTGGATTCCTGTTGCTGCCTTCATCAGATTTAAAACACCAATGCCTTGTACAAAACCAAAAATGGTTACAAGTTAAATATCTACTATATACATATAATAAAACGGTAAAGTTGGCATGTCTGTACATTTGATGATATTCACAAAATAAATAAATAAATTGGGGGAACGTAAGATGAGTATTAGAACACATTTTTGGAATTTTTGTCTGTCGGTCTGTTTGTTTGTGCACACATCATGTGAAAACTACTGAACGAATTTTATTTGGGTTTTCACAGGTGTATTTGGATGAGCTTTACGTAACATGTACTATAGGCTTTGTTGCATTGCAATCGGCCCACAATAAGGAAAATATATGCTACTTTAACATTTAAATGGGAAACGATCATTAGTTCATCTCAAAATTCAACAGATGGAGCTGTAAATTTTTTTAATTCGCAGTTATGAGTGTGCAATTGAAATCTACTTAAAAATGTCACTTCACAGTAACAAAAAACAAAAATGCAGGCCCATCTATATATACAGTACAGACCAAAAGTTTGGACACACCTTCTCATTCAAAGAGTTTTCTTTATTGTGTTCTTTATTGTGTTCTTTATTGTGTTCTCTATTGTGTTCTTTAGCCCAAACGCGTCTCTTCTGCTTGTTGCCTGTCCTTAGCAGTGGTTTCCTAGCAGATATTCTACCATGAAGGCCTGATTCACACAGTCTCCTCTTAACAGTTGTTCTAGAGACGTGTCTGCTGCTAGAACTCTGTGTGGCATTGACCTGCTCTCTGATCTGAGCTGCTGTTAACCTGCGATTTCTGAGGCTGGTGACTCGGATGAACTTATCCTCGGCAGCAGAGGTGACTCTTGGTCTTCCTTTCCCGGGGCGGTCCGCATGTGAGCCAGTTTCTTTGTATATATATAAAGAAAAGAACTGTGTATGTATATATACACAGTTCTTTTTACTGACAACAACAGTCAGTTAATATTTTAAGACACAGAATTCAGCCTTTCTGCAGCAGTACTTCTAAGTACAGGATTTTTTCAGGATTTTTATTTTGGATGCCTTCAGTACTGTTTTACAATGTAGAAAGAAATAAAAATCAGGAACAAAAGTATCCCAAACTTTTGAGCTGTAGAGTATATACTTTAATACAAAAAGTTCTGGGCCGCTTACAATACAGTAGGTCAGGTCATGCTTAAATTTCATATAAGCAAAAATAGATCTAAACTGTTGGGGTGCCCCGTACATTTGGGATTCAGCACAGTTTCCACTGACGTTTTTCATTCTCTATATTCTACTATAATTGAGTATAAAAAATTACAGTTGCCTCCAGCTCTCTGGGACCACAGTTTCTTTTTATTATAATCCTTATTATAGCATGCAGTATAATGCACTATATTTTTGCCTAGACATTTTTTTACACACTTAAGTTTGTATGGATTATTTAGTGAGAGTGAGAGAAGCATATAGAAATTTAACAGAAAGATCTTCATGATCAAGCTGGAATTTCAAATGCTTGGTCACTGGTCCATTGAAGAAAAATCTTCTTAGTTCAAACACAAAATGCTATATGAATACTGATGATGGTGATGATGATGATGATGATGGAAAAGTGATCAGGAAAGTAATGTTTCTACAGGATGGATGAAACATAAATAGGAAATAAAAATTGGTAATAATGTCCATATTTC
>JAAGKR010000263.1:59218-79088 GCA_011419295.1 Clarias macrocephalus
CTCTCTGATCTGAGCTGCTGTTAACCTGCGATTTCTGAGGCTGGTGACTCGGATGAACTTATCCTCGGCAGCAGAGGCGACTCTTGGTCTTCCTTTCCTGGGGCGGTCCGCATGTGAGCCAGTTTCTTTGTATATATATAAAGAAAAGAACTGTGTATGTATATATACACAGTTCTTTTTACTGACAACAACAGTCAGTTAATATTTTAAGACACAGAATTCAGCCTTTCTGCAGCAGTACTTCTAAGTACAGGATTTTTATGTGAATTTGCAAAACCCATCAAGCACCATGATCAAACTGGCTCTCATTAAGAAATTTTCAGAAAAGCAAAACCAAAACTTATCTCTGCTGCCGAGGAGAAGTTCATTTAGAGTTACCAGCCTCAAAAATCACCAATTAACAACCAGCACCTCAGATTTGCCATTACGAAGGCTTTACAGATCATAAGTAGCAGATACATCGCAACATTAACTGTTGAAATGAGATTATTGCATATTTTGGATGCCTTCAGTACTGTTTTACAATGTAGAAAGAAATAAAAATCAGGAACAAAAGTATCCCAAACTTTTGAGCTGTAGAGTATATACTTTAGTACAAAAAGTTCTGGGCCGCTTACAATACAGTAGGTCAGGTCATGCTTAAATTTCATATAAGCAAAAATAGATCTAAACTGTTGGGGTGCCCCGTACATTTGGGATTCAGCACAGTTTCCACTGACGTTTTTCATTCTCTATATTCTACTATAATTGAGTATAAAAAATTACAGTTGCCTCCAGCTCTCTGGGACCACAGTTTCTTTTTATTATAATCCTTATTATAGCATGCAGTATAATGCACTATATTTTTGCCTAGACATTTTTTACACACTTAAGTTTGTATGGATTATTTAGTGAGAGTGAGAGAAGCATATAGAAATTTAACAGAAAGATCTTCATGATCAAGCTGGAATTTAAAATGCTTGGTCACTGGTCCATTGAAGAAAAATCTTCTTAGTTCAAACACAAAATGCTATATGAATACTGATGATGGTGATGATGATGATGGAAAAGTGATCAGGAAAGTAATGTTTCTACAGGATGGATGAAACATAAATAGGAAATAAAAATTGGTAATAATGTCCATATTTCTAAAACAAATTGTTAATGTACTTTAGGAAAATGAAAGCATTTTTACATTTTAATGTAGTCACCGGTGGCATCAACTAGTTTCCTCAAGGGGCCAGGGAAGGAGTAAACAGTCTCCTGAAGGAAGTCGCTTTGGACACTGCTGAGAACCTCCTGAATCCATGTCTCCAAGTCTTCCAGTGTGTCCTCCAGCATTTTCCAGATCGTTGGCTGGGACGACACGGACCTAATGCATGGCCTCCAAGAAGTCCAGATCTCACTCCATCTGATTTTTGTCATGTGGGGCTATGCAAAGGAGGAGGTGTACAGGACAAAGCCTCACACACTGGAGGACTTGGAGGCAGTACAAGAACATGTACAATTTGTTTCAATAAATGTGTATTAGAAATATGGACTATATTACCAATTTTTAATGCCTAGTTACTTTTCACCCACCCTGTATACTGTATTGTACTGAAGCCTTGTGTCTGCCTTTAGAAGTGGTGTGGTATCATAATTTAGATGAATGTGGTTTAAAAATACCACAAATACTGACACAATTTGCTTTATCCACATTATCCCAAGCATTTCTGGACATACCAGTAGGCATGTACTGTACAAAAAGCTCTGGTGCACCCAAACACACACATTACCAAGACTGCAGTGGTATATTATTTACACTTATTTACACTTACAAGTGCAGAAAACAGATCCAACAAACCCGTTGTTAAAGTAGTAGATTTATAGCATATGAATCACATCTGGTCCAAAACAGTATTCTGTCACTTCCCCTACTCATAAGGCACTCTATTAATTTAGAGCAGTGTTGACTCTGGAAATTAATCTACTAATCTAAGTACATTGTTATGTTAACAAAGAACACATGCCTAAATGCAGGACAGAATGAACACCTACAGTACGAGAGTGAGTCAAAAATCTGCACTCCGGTGATATTACAGTATATTCTGTTGGCCGCAGTGTCTTATCAGTGCTTTCTGTTTAAGGCTACTGTCTCCTCAGTCACTGCTGTGCATGTGTGAATGTGTTACTTCAGTTCATTTGCAACCGAGATGCGAGCAAAAGGGGATGTCCCACTTGTAATTCCCACAAAAGGAGAGCAGCGTGCAGGGATTCTTTTTGTTGTCTGAGGGTGCACCTGGTGCTGTTTAAACTCTCAGAAGAGCATAAACTGAAGGGTTTGGACATCTATAAACAAAAAATTTTATACTCTAAGGAAGATGAAAGAGAATCGATACTGGTGATGAGACATGGATTCATGACTAGGAGCCTGAGAGTAAACAGCATGGAAACATCCTAAATCGCAGACAGAAAAAGTTTAAAAGTCAACCATCAGGAGAAGAATTGATGCTTCCAGTTTTCTGGGATTCTCAAGGGCCAGGATTGGAACATGTTCAACAATGATCAGTGCTCGCTACAGTGAGATGCCTATTGAAGAACTAAACACAGAGGATCCTTTCCAAGTGTGTTGTGATCTTGAATGACAATGCACATCTACACACTTCTGCCCTCACTCTCGACACACTGCAAAAACTTAGTTTTGAGGTATTAAAACATCCTCACTATTGTCCTTATTTTGCTCCATCAGACTTTCCCCTGTTTGGTCCCCTGAAAGCAGCCCTACAAGAATGAAGAGGAACTTCTGATGAAGAACTGAAGACAGCGGTGCAGCTCAGCCTAAAACATTTTGAATGAGGAAATACGAAAAATGTTGACTTTTTCTACAAGTTAACTAAAATAAATTCGAATTATTCATTTTGTATTTTGAATATTAAGTATTTTGTAAACTGTTTGGAGTTAATTAAATTTCTCCATTTATGATGCATATTTCATTAATAACCAAAATATTATAACTTGGATAAAGATTAAATAATATTTTACTGTTTTTTTTTTATTGTAAAAATTTTCATAATTTCAAATGAGTAAGAATTTCCCTTCACAGTTACATGTAAAATGTTTTTGGACAATCAGTGACATAACATAATTTACATTTTATACAGTATATTCAAAGTGAAGCAGGATCTAAATCCCAGCAAAGTCATACGCAGTTAAACTGTTAAACTGACCAGTCTTCATAAAATTTCAGTCAATTTCAATGTGTGATGTTTTCAGAAATAATTTTATGAGGTTCATTCTGTTAGAAATCAACATATTAAAACAGAGCATGAGACAAAGAAGCACAGAAAAGCAGAGAGAAAAGATATTTTTACAAGCACAAACGTCCTACCTGTGAAATTAGTAGCAGACAAGTAGAGCCACATGAGTGCTGGGATAAAAAGCAGGATGAAGGAGGCAGCCAGGAACTTCCTGCGCCCACGACACATTCCCAGCATCCTCTACGCTAAAGAGAGAGGGCGTTCAGGAGGCTGAGAGACCTCTATATGGGCAGTAAGTTTTAGCCAAGGGGCGCATGGCTCTGACTGAAAAACAAAAAGGTTACAGGTTAAAAAAAAAAAAAAAAAGCAATATTGCTTATGCACACAACAAACCCACTGGAACTCAAATAGACAGTGCATCTTCATAGCTTATTGCTACAGTATTACTGTATAGCTATGTGACCTTGAAAGTGTTATCTAAAGTAATTCAAGACAACCCAAACTGCCTGTCACTTTAGGCAGAATTGGTTTCATCTTTTATCCTTCAGAGACTGAAGAGACCCACATACGGTATACGAGACAATGACACAAATGACTGTATCGAGCTGCTACTACAATATTGCTATGGTTCAGGCGTTCGTTCATTCAGTGGCTCCATGAGAAACAGCCATATCAGCCGTATCTTTTTTTATCTGGAAGATGTCTACATAATTCAACTGACCAAGGTGCATTTGGAAGATAGTGGAGGGCTATAAAAGTAAATGGCATGGCTTTTAATTTTAGAGTAGATGATGAGATGGATGGCAGAAACTAGGCTGACCCAGAAACAGGTGCTCAGGGAATGTAGGGAGATAAATTAAGATGTGTAGTCAGAGCCTAGAGCATCATGAGTAGCGAATAAAAGTACCCCAGCTCCTAGTCTCTACACTGGCCAAACTCTATTTAAAAGTATTTTAATATGTAAAATAAAATGCATTTTGAAAGACAGAAGAAGGCCAGTATTGCCACTTCAACTGATTGAAGGTAGCACTCCGGAGAATGGGAAATAATCCTAGTGTTTCATAGCCTATCCTTCAATAACCACATTGGTGCTTTACAAAAAATTACAAAAGGCCAATCAATTATACTGTCACTGTGGTTCATAAATTATTATATAATTACTGTCTACTTGTTGTTATTGTCTCTCTTGTGTTTTTGAGATAATAAAACATGACTACAAGATCACATCAGCTTTTCCTGCTATCTAGCATTCAACTGTCTATTTTTAAAATAATGGAGCATTTCCATTAACAAGCTATATTTTACACACATATGTTTTTTTTTTTTTGTTATGCTAGACTGCTACAGTACCTTTTATATTTTTATATAACCAGCTCAATGCTATTTTTGAAACAAACAAATTGCAATGTGCAAACCAAGTTCAGTCCTTTTAATTAGTGCAGAAGGTGCTATACTGTCGGTCCTTCTTGCACTTAACTGTCAAAGAATTACAGCACTTTAATGTGGCTACAAAGGATGCATTCTACTAGTGATGCAAACATAAATAAAAACATCAATGGCTATGGAAGTGGCAACTGTCAGACTCAGGAAAAGTTGACATCCACTTTTTGCTTATTTTACAGTTGCTGGAGATGAATCTTTTTTACAAGTTCACCATAGAAAGTAACAGAAAAGGGATTTGGGGCTTCCAAGTCCATGCACATGCCAGGGTATTTCTGACATGAAGCTGCCTCTGGCTGAGAATGAACATACTGGGGCTAAGGGCTTGCTGTAGGACTTCTGGTTACTGGGTACCAGCATGGTATCTGAAGGATCCTCCTGAGACGGCAGAGATTATAGCTTCTTATTCTCCCAAATGACTTGCATGGGTTGTTCAGGTCTTGTCCATAGGTTGTCCAGGTCTCCCCACTTTAGAGAAGTGAACTGAGTCACCGATAGTGTTAGAGATGGTGAACGCTAGGTAGTTGTCATTGCCAACTATCACAAGAGTGTGGCGAATGATGGTGATACTATAGATGGCACTAAGTCTTCACACCACTCCTCACTGTGAAGTCTTCAGATATCCCACCACAGGAGTAGTGTAGATTGGGAAGGCAGGCAATCATATGTAGCATGTTGAAGCACCCGTTTCAGTCGATGCTTTTGCTTAGTCTTCCACTGTTTACAATTCAGATCTGGGAAGGCATCCGTGGATCACTGGTAACTGGGTTAAATCCATCTCAAGAAAGTGTTTAATCCAGGATTTCATTGGCTTGCCTTGGTCAGTGATCACTTCATTCATCTTGTACTTCAGAGTGGTGGTCTTGCTGGCTGATGACTGTGACTTGTTTAATTACCTCATACATTGTTCTTTCATCTCCATGCGACAGGCGATAAGTAGGGTTTTGCCTCCCGCATTAGACTCTGCATTAGGCATTAAATATTTCCTCTTCAATAAATGGAAAGAAGCAGTGAATTACCACGTTATAGTGTGAGGTCATAGTATGCCAACTATTTTGTTAAATGCTTATATATCGGAACCCAGGCCTCCCTTTCTGTAAAAAAAAAAAAGATCGGCATCTCTACTCTGACGAAACCTTGAAAAATGTAATCAAGGATTTCAGGAAACTTCCATTAGCAACCTGGTAAATTTAGTGCTTTGAACAACTTTATAAGCTTTCCTAGAAGCCCTGAACAGTTCTTCTCCCATTTGCTTAATCGGCTTCTAAAACAAGGCCACATGGAAACAGCACCGATTGTATAAGTAGGTCGTGCTGTGCTGAGGTTTCCTAACCAGCATATTAAGGCTGTCACATTTACTCCAATACAACACTTCCACCTTCTGAAGTAATGGGAGAAGTCTTTTAATCTCCTTCAAAGCAGACAGAAGGCAGGACTGTGTGGTTTTTCCCTGCCTTCAGAGTGCAGTTCTGTCAGGCAGAAAGAAAGAGAATCTCAGAGACGAAGAACCTGCTCTCAAGATCTTCTCCAGCAACATAGAACGAGAGACTCCTCTCCCTCCAACTTACAGTAATCTGGCTGTCTTTTGTCTCTCTGTCTCTTGCTGGCTCCTGTTCTGCGAACATACTCCTATCATGTGGAGCCAATTATGCTAAGAAGCACACTCTGACGCTACGCCGGAGAAAAAAAGAAGCCTGGTTCAGCCAGAACAAACATATTGATTAGTGATGTAATCTGGTTCACTTTCCATTATCTTACTTAGACTTTCATTAACATCCTATTGGATGTTTTAACCAACATCCTGTTGGAATAAAGCAGATTAGGGAATTCATCCATCCAAAACCCACATAAAATAAAATAACATGTAGGATATTCAAATATTTTTTTCACTAAAACCTAATTTGTATCAGTGTAGAATATTTTCAGAGTGTGAACACAAATTAGCATCTTTATAATGTAATTAGTCATTGTGTATAATTATACGATCCCATGAGTGTTATATGTTAAAATGGTGACTGAAATGGCAAAAATAATCTCCTCATATACATTTAAAAGAGCACTTAAAGCTATAAGTATAATAGTATTAATAGTCAAAATCAATGAGAATTAATGAAGAAAAGAAAACCCGGTATATGGTAACATGGTTCAACCAAATTATACCTTTATAATACTACAGTATAATAGTGACCACAGAAATGAATTAAAACACTTTTCTTAAAGAAGTTTTTTTTTTTGTATCCTAAGACTACAGTCTTATTTGGATTGCAAGGTGACAGCTGTAATAAAAGTCTACTCTGCAATAAAAATCAATGCATCCAGATGTTTAGGAATTAGTGAGTGAGTTTCTAGCTGTTTGTTTCCTATGGATCTGTATTTTTTGTACCACTTGATGATATAATCACATTACTGAATTACAAAATTATTGTTTGGAACATACGATAATCATACTGTAAAGTGAGCTTGTCATTATGATAGCCCATTAAATTATACAACAACATTGCAACCAATTAATTATGCAGTTGTTTTTAATGTTTAAATGGAATGAAGGCAATGTGATTTGACAGTCAGAGATGTTTATTTTACACGAGGCTAAAATGTAATCAGAGGAAGCAAGAGCACTGTCCCAAAAGCATGTTAAAGGGAGTAAGCGTCCATCACCACAGTAAAATTAAAGCTTCAATTTCGACATCAATCTTTCCAGTTCTAATTCAGAATCTATTGTGGAGGCTGCTGCTGACAAATCCATGCCTCCAGTACTATTTGCACAATTAGCAATAGTACAGCCAGAAAGATTGATCGATATCACAGTACATGACTCTTTGTGTTAATGGAAAAAAGGAAGCACTTCTGCCTGTCTATGCAGATCAGCGCGCATACACAGCAAAATCATGAGTGTTGAATAAACAACAAGAGTGTTAAATTAACACTGTACAGTGTTTACATACTGTAGGTGCAACTGGACTTCAAAGAAAATTTTCTGTGTGCTTTTGTGTTTCCTTTAGTTCCTCAAATTAATAGAATGGTTTCATAATATACCTCCATAATTGTGTGAAGACTTGTTTTCCTATTGGCATTTTAGAAATAACTCAAATATGCATAACTGTTGAGCTGAATTATAAGCAATATTGGCATATTATTATTTGGTAATAACTACAGTATCCTGCCTTTTTTCTATTATAAATGCACCTGCATGACATGTAAAGCAAAAGCCAACTCTCATTGCAACTCATAAAGTTTCCATCAAATGCCATGCTACCAAAATTCATGACAAATCCCTGAGCATTCGTGAAACACTCCTGAATCTTGATCATGAAAATTAATGCGATGCGAAATATCTGCACTAAATGAAAAATGCCACAAAATGAGCTTCAACTTATTTAAATCTGGTACGGAGGAAATGAAACCAGATTTAAAACAGCCCCAGGGAAGCTGCATTATAAATATCCTAAGCAAGAAGGAGCAAAAATAATACCTCTTTCTACTTCCCTGTCTAGCATCTACAGTACTTCCTTCTTCTACATACATATCTTATGTCTTAAAGGGAAAAAAATAGTTGCACTGAGGACTTCACCAATATCAAAATGAAAATAATTTGAAATCCTTCTGAAACCTGTCACGGGGCAGGGTAGCTCAGTGGTCTTCGCACTGGACTACTGATTGGAAGATCCAAGGTTTAAACCCCAGCACCACCAAGTTGCCACTCTTGGGCCCTTGAGCAAGGTCCTTAACCCTCAACTACTACAATGAGATAAAATGTTAGTCACTCCATATAAGGGTGTCTGCCGTAACTGTAATCTGTTAAATAGCATGCATTTTCCCTGCTGTTGCTTTAAACAATCATAGCACAAAGAGAAAAATCCTGAAGAGCAATTTATCAAAACTTTGCTCTAATTGAAACTTTACTTTAATCTATCATATATCCTCAACTGGTCTTCCTTCTCAGAAAGGCTAAAATGATATGTGATATGTACATCTGTTCTGGAGGCCAGTAATTATTTTGATCTTATCATAAAGGTGCTATGATTATATGGTATTGATAATACAGTAGCTCCGTTTATTTTAGCAATAGATTCTTCCAGTAATATTATATTTAGTAGTGATGAAAGCCGAAATATTTAAATATTTAAATTAAGGCTCTTGGCAGCAGTCAACCCTATGGAATAAAATCACTGTCAAAAATAATGGTGATTTTATTCCATATAAATTCAGCTACTGTAGAAAAAAGAAAAGATGAGAAAACTTAAATTATTAAAACAAAACAGTGCAATCGATTTTTAGGTTTTTATCAACTTTTTAAACACTGAGTCATCGCCTTACAGTTTTAAAGAAGAAAGCTAGTTGTTATGTGGTCTCAAATTCAAATATTAAATATTTTTCTTCACATAACTTATCTTTTCCTTGTTATTTTAAAACTGTATTCAAACGTAAATAATTAAAATTCAGATATTTTTTAATAGTGCTATTCACCCACATCCATGAGTGGATAAAGCTGCTGTGATATGCATGAAAGTCTGAACATGCCACATTAAAAAACACATAATTTGCTCAGCTTGGATTCAAACTTGCAATCTCCGGATGATGAGGCAAATTCTTCTCTGTTGCATCACTAATTGATACATGTGATGTTCTTTTTCTCCTAAATTTTAGGATTGGTGGGATTTCCTTTTTTTTTTTTTTTTAAACAGGTGCCACACTCAGCATGCACAATGTACCACCATTTACAACTCAAAAGCCCTTGTCTTACTGCTTTTAAAATGTCACTGGATCTTACCGCATGGATTTTCGCTTCATTTTTATATGTTGCAGTGTCCTACTTCATATGTTTAACATCTGAGATTTTTCTTTTCATTCTTATTTTTTTTCTGCTTTTGTATGGTTGATATCGCTTCGTTTACTGGTTACTGATTTATGAAGGTGCTATATAAAATAACCTTTATTTCAGCTTAAATGTATTACTATTATTACTAAACGTATTACTGTATATTGATAACTATGGTGAAGCTAAGCTGAAGGTTAAGTCATACTTAAAAATTCAAACAGTTCCAAAAGCAGGATTCACACAGCTCCTTAAACGCATTGGTTCAAGGTCTTCACTGGTTGTGTTTTTAAAAGTTTTAATTTGCTTATTTTTTGTTTGTCTATTATAAGTAGACTAAATAATATTTAGTAGAAAGCTGTGCATCATACTGTAGGTGAAGTTCAAATTCGCTCTAGGGCAAACATTTTTACCTGATGTCTGAACACAATTCAAATACTGCTGTGTAGTTGTAACAGAAGACGATACAAGCTTACCATAAAGCTGACCATCATGGCACATCAGACCAGCTTCTGATCACCTTCTACACATCACATCTACGCACATATACGCATCTACGCTTACGCAAGGTTATTGTCATTCACACATAAGTACAAGTCTGTCAAAAGTGAAAAATAATTAGTTTTTCATTATGCCATTAGGCGTTCATTTTAATGTACATTTATTCCATGTAGAACTAAAAACTATGAAATATGCATTTTCGCTCTTGCCCAAATATAGTGAACGTGCACACAATTAGAAAATGCTCAACAGTGTTGCCTTTGTTTTTTTTTGTTTTTTTTTACAAAATCCTTATAAAAAAATATATATTAAATATCCTGTGTCCTACCTAGTGTAGGAGTGCAAGTCCTTTCTTTCCATTCTACAGGTGTGTAACAGAGCACTCAGGTCATGTGACATTGTGAGAACTATAACTTGTGGCAAATACTATCGTTATTATTTTTTATAGAAATACCACTTTGAAATGTGAGTCCACATTGAATTTCAACTTGTTAGATAGAAATGTTAAAATCGTAAAAACCCTAAATGAACATGCCAGATATGGATTTGGCGGGAACGCTGAGCAGATTCCAGAGCCTCTGTCTGGCTCAAGGGTGATTTGCCCACAGTGATATTACTACACAGAAGAACAGATTAAAGTGATGATCACTGTTACAACTACAACAAGGAAGCCCCAGGAATGCAAAAAAAAAAAAAAAAAAACGAACGCTGCATTAATGGCGGTAATGTTTTTAATGTGTTAAAAGAAGCACTAATATACATACTAGAACCTATTATAGACTCAGTGTAGTGACATATTTCAGCTGCCTAAACAATGCCCAATGTTGCCTGCGCCATTGTATCCTTATCTTGCATCTTGCCTTATAAGTCTGGCCTGGCATTACCTATCACATAGCAGTTATTTTATAGCAGGTTTAAGATCTTATCATGTACAAGAAAAGAATTCAGAGTTCCTTCTTGCAATTTAGGGCACTTTAATTAAGTAGTATGATATAGTTAACTACAGTATCTCATTCCAACATATGTGATTTTATAAAGAGCTAAAATCTTGCGCTGCCGCAGTAAGCACAGCTACTGTAGGGATGTGTGATGCTTACAAATTAGAGGTCTTTGGGGATGGGGATGTCTTCAGGAGCCCTAATAATGTTAACACACCAGAACTCCTCTGGACTCCTTGTATATCCCCAAACTAAAGTCATCATACTAAAGTCACCTTTACAGTGTCTTCGCAGAGTCATTAGTAGTACTGTATCGTTAGTAGATAGCCTAAATTCATCTTAGGGAGTCTCGAGTTTTAAAGACCTTCTACAGATGACCTGAAGCCAGGTCTTCATGCCCACTCGGGTATTAAATTTAATAATTCACCTTGACGCTTGAAGTGTACTTAAATTTTTTACTGATTTCCACTGCAGGAAAATTAGACTTTCACTCTGAGTTCCTGCATAGGGATTACAAAATATTTGTCCTCATAACTGTATGTGAGTGATAAAAAGAAACCAAGTGTGATGATGGAACAAACTAATCAATTTGTAGTCATATTACAGTGCAGTGAGCCACAGCAACAGCAGAGCCCATTATGATTTATAGGCCATCAAATGCCACATTAAAGCCCATTCCACTTATGCAAATCATTCTCTTGGAAATGACACATAGGTCTACTTGACTCCTTATTAAAAAAGAGAACATTACACATCAGCAGCCTATAACCAGTGATTGACCCATCTCATTTTGCATCCTCTTAATATTTCTAATGTATACCTTACATGCAGGCTAAAATATGAGTTCACACTTTCTGCTGAGATAAATAAATTAGATTATGCTCTATAAGAATCTTTGATCTATTACTGTATTATATATGCTACGTAATTGTGAAGTAGTCCCTGTAGCAACAAAATATCTGCTTATCAGTGAACCATGTGACCTCCAGGTTGAGAACAGTGTGTAACTCATGGTAGCAAAAAAAAAAATTATTAATTTTTTATTTATTATTACAAATGTAAGAAATAAAGAAAAAGCAGCTAAAAGAGAGAGATTTTTGTTATTATCCTGACTTAAAGAAGCCATATATATGATCTCAGTTTGATATAAAGTGGTAATGAAATGCTTATTTAAAAAAAGAATTATGAGACCAGTAAAACAGACAAGATTTCACTGTAACATACACCAAGTTCTAAGGAGTTAGCCTATGCATGATTATTCTGCATAAACTCTAACGGATTGCAGAAGCCAAGTCAGTGAACAGATATTCATTCAGAATCAAAGACATTGCTTTGGGGAGGGTGTGAGGGGGGGGAGGGGGGAAGGAAGGGGGTGAGTTGGGGTTGGTTCTTGAGTGAAAATGACTCTTAAACTTTCTTCTATCCCTGCTTATAAGAGTAATATATTATCAGACTTTGTTAACCCACAAATTTCACCCACCTAACATAGTATTAACCCTTTTGTCATAATGTGAGAGAGTAATCTCCAGGCATACTGAACCACCAAACAGTGGAAGAGAGACTCCCCAACACCTGAAACAACAATTGTTCCTACATTCATGGATTCTAAAGTCTATTTTAAAAGGTCAAACACAGGGAACAACTACATTTCTGACACTAAATGTCCTACAGGCAACATGACATCTGACCTATCTGACTCTTTCAACCAACTAGGGGAAAAATCAGAACCAACTTTTATTGTTCGTCTTCGGAATTTGTTCTATTTTAAAATATTAAACATAATTACTTTAGTCACAATTATTTTCAATCATATATTTTCGAGGACTGCTTTCTGTATGGATCAGTACAGTGAAACCATGGATTACAGAGCAAAATTTATTTCAGAAGTGTGCTTGTATGTTAAAACACATGTAAATCAAAGCAAATTTCCACACACATGTCAGTGCAGGCTGACACAGAGAGAGAGAAAATGGATCTTTAATCTCTCTAATGAGACTTGCTTTTGCTTTACATGTGCACACATGTGTTGTAATAAACACATATAAAATAGACGACACATGCATACAAACGCAAAACACACATGATCACAGTGTTATAGTAAACAGTACACGCATGCACGGATGTTGATTATACCACTGAGACACGCGCTAACTACGAGCAAGGGAGACGATTCACACAGTTCTGCAGCGCAAGAGAGAAAAACCGTTGGCTCAGTTGTGATCACATGACGTGCTACATGATACTCGGTATTCGTAAACCAAGACTTGTTTGTTTTTCAACTAAAAATGTATTACCAATTTTTGCTCGTCTTGCAGAATGTTCGCAAACCGCATTACTCGCGATCCAAGGTTCCACTGTACTTTATAAATCAGGCTTTTTTTATAGCGTGTAATTTTTAAATGTATTGATAGATACAGTACCTACAATTACTGTATATTGATGAATGCCTGGATGGATAGCTACCAAACCCCACACAGTAACCCTAAACAAGATTTCATTCGTGTTCATTGATTAATTGATTCATTCATTGACCCTCAGGGGTGAAAGACAGTGCTTTATGGTATGCCAGTTCATTTCAGGGCATTCAATTTACAAAGCCAAGCACCTACAGAAACTGCTCACATTTTGTGTGTGATCGTAGGACAGAAGATGCTATATACCACACAATACCTCAAGTTCAAGATCAAACCCAAGACCCTAGAGCTCAAAGTAGCAATAGTACCCATTGCACCAACAGCCTCTTACCTTAATATTGCTTGATATTGATTACACAGTACATGTGTGATTGTTCAACTTAATACCTAGACTTTGGTACATTTATCGTGAAGGAGGTTACACAAACCCACTACAGAAAGTAAGCTCTATGTTATCAAGATGAGAATATAAATTTTTAATGTTTTTAAGCAGACTATTGTACAAGTATAGCCTTGAAGGAAATGTTGTCTGAAATGGGTAGTGTGATGCAAATTGCTTTAAAAAAAAAAAAAAAAAAAAAAGACTTCACCCACAAAGAAATAAGTGTTCTGCTGATACTGAGTCATGCAGTGTGTGTAACTTGACTTCTCAGTTTTCCGAGTGACTCATGTGGGGTCACAGTTAGATTAAAATGTGTGAGCCCACTGTGTCTGCATTGAATTTATTTAGCTACAATTGCTTCCTTTATTGCTTATATCTCCTGCTCTACACCGACTTCAATGTCATTTCCACAGCACTGAATACTAGTAAACATACTGAGTAACTGGGACAGAGAAAGAACAAAGACAACTGGAAAAGAAAAAAACTGTAGCAAGGGAAAAACCAATGCCCAATAGTGCATTGACAGGATGGTTTGTGAAATAGAAAAAAATGCAATAAGAAGAAATCATGTCAGATCTTCCATCACCTTAAAAAAAGAGTTCCATATGTGTGTGCATCTTTTTTATCTGTAATTGGGCATGTGATTATTCTCAGCATAAGAATATCTATCACATTCAAACTCATACTACTTAATATGACTCTTTAATAACGATTTTTTTTTGTTACTTATTTGTGTGTGGCTTCAAATGAACATGCTTTCAGGGAAAGCAACTGTTCAAATACAGTGTGTGGAGGGTCGCACACTGTTTTAGCATCCATGCTAAAATTTTTACTCACTGAGTGCACAGAGATACCACAACACTCAAGTCTACATTATATCCGCAGCACAGAGACCTCTAACTGAACATCTTACACCGACCTATTGGACAGAAGCTTAATGTTTTATACACACCCACATGCTTGAGCATTTGTCATGATTAAAATGTTTCATATAACTTTTCCAGGTGATTTCTTTATTTCAGGATTTTTCTGACTGTACAAACCCTGATATAAACAGTGCACACTGGACAGCAGATTTTTTTTTTCAGGACTGTAATTAAAGGCATAATGCTGCTATTTTTAAATATCCCAGGATACGGGATTATTGTATTACCGCCTAACCCATAGTGATGCTTGGTGGTGGCAGAACCATGACAGCTTATCTTCAGGGCAGATTCTCTTTAATTGGGGCTAGGGTTCTATTCATGATGGACAGAATCGTGGATAGCTCCAAATACCAATCTTTTTTGGTAAAATAAAAAATAACCTGCAGACCTCTGTGTGACATGGTAAAGGAAATGTTTACCTTGCAGCACAATAATATCCTAAAGCTCAAATTCATCTCACATAAGGAACAGCATCAGGACAAGATGATCAATGTTGTAAAACTGGTTGTAAAATGGCAGAGCCCTTCTTGATCTTTGTAAAAAAATAATAATAATAAATAAATAAAAAACACAGGACATCCCGACATTCTGGAAAAAAAGCACTGTTGCGAGTGAAATAATGGTGAAAAGAAATTGCCAAATCAACAGGTGGTAACATGGTAAGATGGTAGACTATTACAAAGTTGCAAAGCTGCTTTAACAAACAGGATTAGCTGTGCAAACTGCTCACTTATGCAACCAGATTATTGTAATTTTTTTCCCTTTAAAATTTGCTTGTTCGATTTTGTTAGCTTCTATATCACGTTAAATGTGAAAACAGATCTAACATGATGATTTTGGGGGGGGGGGGGGGCACATTCATAGGTCAAAGTTAAAATATCTGGATTTTCGCTCTTATTTAATACACTGCACTCCCTGCAGCACACAGGTTCCCATCTTTGGGAGTCAATGTGATATGAGGCTTATTGAAACCTAAACCCACACCTGGATAGTCAGTGCCCGTATAACAGTGTAAAACAGCAAGCAATCATGCAGTGCAACTCAAGAAAATAAACTGTGCAAAAAGGGCTTGAATGCTTGCTCATGTGTCTGGGAGTAAGAATGTGAGAGTCTATTCCTGTGCAGTGGAGTCAGCACTGTGTAAATGCAACACTAAGGCAAAATCTCAAACGCAGCACACGCGAAATAACATCAGGAGAAAAAGGAATGAAAACGCGTAGCCACACAAAACAACTATCGCCTGCTTCAGCTGAATAAATTACAATAAAATCTCAGCAGCATAAAACATACGATTTCACATCTAAGTTGTTTCCTTTACCCCAAAAGTCTCTGGCACAATTTAACTTAATTATTTATGTAATTATTAATTAATTCATCTTGAGTAACAGCTTCATCTTGTCACGGTCATGGTGAATATTAAGCTCATTCCAATAAACCAGGCGCACGTGGGAATATACCCTTGATGAGCTGTCAATCCGATACAGTCCACCATGCACACACACATATTCACAAGTAGGAGCAATTTTGAGTAGCCAATTCAAGTTCTGTTCAGGTGGGGAGAAACCTGAGAGCCAGAAGTAAACCTATGCAGCATGGGTAAGACCTGTGAGACAATAAACAATTAAACATGATGCCATTAAATTGTAAACTGACAACATCACAAATCTTTACCTTTACCTTCAGGACCAAAAAGAAGCCTATTATTCAATCAAAGGTCATGGGAAAATAGCTCTGGGGGCTCATGACAACATGAGGAAGGAAATGAGGTCAGGGAAGTAGAACATTCATTAAATTCCTCAGCTACAAATAGAGTCTTTAGGGAGCATGATGCTACCCTATTTTTATTCTCAGAGAGAGTGAGAAAAGAGCAGAGAGTAGGAAGTTTAAACATATGGATGATGTTCAGTTTGACCATGCACATAGGCACTGGCTCATCTTGAGGGTTTACTTAAACACCGCAATTATCCAAGGACAGTCCCCGACCCCATTCTGGTCATTTTGAACTCTAGCATGAAAGGAAAAAAACAGCTGTCTTGTTGCTGAACGGGGACTGCAAAGAAGTCGATACCTGTGTTAATTTAAATATGAAACAGATTTTACAGAAAACCTCAATTTGGATTCACACAAATCCAATCACTTTACCTTTACTTTGATGCAAAATTACACATTAAGCATAAAATATTTGGGAAACAAATAGGACAATCTGCTTAGCACATAATTACTTCCCATCCAGAGCGATTTACAGCTTGTAAACGTTTTGCTTATTTGTGATTATTATAGCTATAATATACTGTAAGCTGCAGTGTCCCTAAGGAACATGGGCACCCAAGGCTCATCTATGCCTATGAGGACCAAATACCAGCCCATCTCATCCACTCTCATAGAAATGCCCATGTAGCCCTAATTGCACAAAAATCAATGATACGAAATTATATGAAAGAAAGGTGTCCGAACACCCAATACATCATAGCCTGTTGCATATTGGGCTTAGCAAACAAAGACCTAAAATTTGTCGATCTGGCCTCTAATTTTCAAGATCTCAATCAGACTGAGGATCCCGTGTGATGCGCTGGATAAACAAATCAGATAAATGGAGGCCCCACCTGGGCAACCAACAGCACCCAAAGGATCTGTTGCTAATGTCACCAGAACCACAGCACACCCCCAGAGTTCTTGTGGAGACATGCCCCAAGGGGTCAGAGCTGTCCCACCAGCACAACATTGGCCGTAATGCTTTGAGTTTTAATATTATGGGCTAATCTGTGTATATACAAAAGAGCAAAAATATCTATGCTCTTAGGATACATGCAGCTGTATTCGGTGAGACATCATGCACCTTTGAAGGTAAATATTTTCATCCTTAAAAAGTGCAAAGACAAATATCAGTAATTACAAAACCCCACTCAGAAAGCTACTGCCATTCTGCCATCAATAGATTTGAATGATTTTTGATCCTATCAATTAATTTTGGCAAAAATTATTATGTCAAATGTATTGTCTATTACAAGGATAATTTTTAAAGACCTAAGATGCTGCACCTAATTAACCTACTGTACTAATGGATGTACAGTTGTACAGTATGTATATATTGCCGTGATGGTTACAGTATACGTTGATCTATGAACAAATAAGGTGATGTGGAATAATAGCCAAACACTGTGTACTGAAATGACAGAAAACGCAGATTTTACACTGAAATTATCGCCCCTGTAGTGCACAGTTTTAAATCAAGACCAAAAAACTTTGCTGTTCCAACTACCTTAAATATAGTTTACTCTTAATTACAGTACATGAATGTGCCTTTAAACTGTCCTTTTGTATTGTATTTCACATTAATGTTTCTATTTCAATTATTGTTTTTATTATTTTTTTATGTTGCAGCTTCTCTCATTTTTATACTTGTA
Organism: Clarias macrocephalus; assembly: GCA_011419295.1. Classification (NCBI taxonomy): domain Eukaryota; kingdom Metazoa; phylum Chordata; class Actinopteri; order Siluriformes; family Clariidae; genus Clarias; species Clarias macrocephalus. Next base: position 77,258 of record JAAGKR010000263.1, read on the forward strand.
CATTAGGTAACTTTACATTTACGTAACTTAAACTGCGTTGTGTAGCCTATAAAATGTGCTGTTTAAATTGCCCAAAAAGTACTGCATATACGTGTGTGAGAGAGAGAGAGAGACTCCACATTAAGTTTTACTTCATAAATGCAATGTACAAAGTCTTTGTTTACCTTGTGAAGTCACACACTCGTCCGTGTGTCAGTCTCGGCAAACCGTAGTGTGTGTGTGTGTGTGTGTGTGTGTGTGTGTGTGTATAAGTAAGTGCGTGTGTGTTTTGTCAGTATCGGGTGAAGCTCTGCGTCAGCACCCGCGGTAGTGGACAGCTCCGCTCCGGTTCAGCGCGCGGACAGGCGACTCGTCGGGGTTTCCGTCGACGACGCAGCTCTTGTTCATCTGACTGGCGCACACACACACACACACACACCAAAATCCTGCAGCGTGGTTTACAAGTAGCTGATAAATGTCCAGGATCGTAGGGGAACCTTTGTGACCCTTTCCACCCTGTTAATCAGAGTGAGATGATCGCGAGTGGTCGGTGTGATCCCGGGCTTGTGCGCGTTGATTCCCCCCGTAAATCGCTCTGTGTGCGCACTTTTATAAGGGACAGGGTCGTGAAATTGTTTGTTACCGAGATTTTGAAAGTCCTGTGGTCAATAATAATGGGTAATAAATGTGTCCGCGTTTACACTTTTGCGACACTAGACACGCAGGATTGTCTCAGTCTTCACATTTAAACCCGATTTTCTGACTCGCTCTTGAACCTTGAAGAAAATCTCAAACAACCACATCGTTTCTTCCCATCCGGAGCGATTTCCAGCTGGTAAATGTTGTCGACATGAGCCGCATCCGGATCATTTCAGAAGACGTGTTCAGAACCACTCGTGTCTTTTGGGGCACCGGATCCATCCGCCATCCTGGAGAGTCAAAAACATCAACAGTAATAAAGACATGACAGAGTTTTCCTAACTTCCGTAACGGTCATGTACAGGATCAGACACCGACGGAGTTTCCTGGCGTGATCATCGGGAAAACGATCTCGATTAGCCTAAATAAACAAGAAGAAAAAAATCCGTACGTTCCTGAAAACGTCTTCTCTTTATAATCTACATCAGAACATCAGGACGCTGTTTAAGAAATCGACGGTGTGAATAAAACCCAACCCGTATCATGCTGCTTTTCATACTGCTGAGAGTCTTCCTCAAACACACGCAGACAGATCAACACACATCGCGGGCAAAGTTGCACACATTCCGCATTAACGCTAGAAATGCGATCATTGAAATTCCGCTCTCGTTCCGCTTGTCATTCACAGTCCCAACACAGAAAGCGCGCGCGCGCGTGTGTGTGTGTGTGTGTGTGCTCATTATAAGCACCGAGGTCCAATCCCGATTCGTCCACAGCGCCCGAGATCAGTCAGAGTGCGACATGTCTGTTCGGTAAAACGTTTCCTTATTCATAGATCATCATCATCAGAGTCTTTGGTCTGACCGGCAGAAATCGCCGGCTGCATGTGCTGTTCGCCTGAACACAACAGCGCCTTCATCCTCCCAGCATCCTCCCGGTAATGTAAAGCACGGAGGATCCAATCCTCACCGCGCCAATGTGCGCTCTGTAAAACACGGTACAGCCGCCCGGATCGGACTGCAGACCAAACCCTGTACACACACACACACACACACACACTCACAATACGGGCCTTACAAAATAACCTTTATCATACAAGGATTTGATTTAAAATGTTGTAAGCCTGAATGCTTGACGTTTATTCTAAAATGTCTCTATATAGCGTCTATACCGCTTTATCCTGTATTCAGGGACGCGGGGGGGGGGGGGGGGG
>JAAGKR010000263.1:82706-99513 GCA_011419295.1 Clarias macrocephalus
GGGTAACACTTGTTCACACAGGGCTATGTAGTTTTGGATTTTGCTTTCCCTTAATAATAAAAACCTTCATTTAAAAACTGCATGATGTGTTTACTTGTGTTACTAATATTTAATTTGGTTTGATGAAAACATTAAAGTGTGACAAACATGCAAAAAAAAAAAAAAAATCAGTAAGGCGGCAAACATTTTTTCACACCACTGTATGTATGTTAAATTTCTGCATTTTGAGGTTACTCAAATCTATTACGCCCTAGACCATTTTCCAATAAGAGCACATCTCAAGCTATTTCATTCAAAACAAAACTGTTGTAAACTGTAAAGCACTTATGCATAAATGATCCATAAATGCAAAACAAACTTCTCTTAACTAAAGGCTTTGTTAAATAACATAATTTTTATATTCATAGACTGTGTAGAGTACCCATGTAAATTCTTTGTAAAGTCCCTGTAAATGAACTGTTACGATAGAGACAGTAATATTAAAAGAAGAATATTAATGTATACCTGCCATTTCAATGATCACGCTGTCACAGAAAATGAATCCACACCTTCAGATTTGAGCACAGTGTTTTGACAGCATGGTGTTATAAAATGAATTCTCTGTCTTATTTTTATATAATTTGAAGGTCACAGATGAAAAGCTAAAACGTCAAGTAAAAAGAAAGTCTTGAAGAAGGCTTAGTTGTCGTTGTGTCTTTGCATAAAAGAATCTTTCCACTATTAGCAGCAGAGACTTTACACATTGGCTATAATTAGAAATAAGTAATAGAGGTCAGAAACATTGGAAAGCAATAGATCAAGCTGGGGAAAGTCTCAGTGGACTTTCGTGGCTGATACAGTCAGAAGAAATAGACCAGACTTGAGAAGACATGAGATGCGATTCAACTGGGACAGGAAATCCCATTTATGAGATGTTCATTGTAATAGGATAGTGCCAGGATACTTTACAAGCCAGCACTTGGTATGGTTAGTCCGTGGCTGTGCTATCATGTACAACATCAGCTTTCTGTTGTCACTAGGTAGCCTTGGGGGGAAAAAAAAGTTAATTACCTGTTTCCTGTTAGACTGCATGGTGGAAGACATAACTCTCAACAGTCACCTATTATTAAATGACAAAAAAAATTAGCTAGATAGCTTATAGCACAAGTCAACACCTGATCCTGTCTCTCATTTTTTAGACGTTATGACATTATTTTTTATCATCCTACCCAACCAATATCTATGGTTATGGGCCACTACTAATCAGGAGCATTATGTCCTTAAGTATATTATGTTCTATGATCTGACTCTCATTGCATTTTTATGCAAAACAAGTGCCACTATTAAAGACGATATCACAGCAATCAATGACCGGAACTAAAAGAGGACAATAAACATAATAGATCATAGATGTTTTTCTAAGCAATGCTCTGGTCGAAATGTCAGTCAGTGAGCATTTGGGCAATGTACGTAAAAGCATGCTAGCCTCAGTGTAGAATAACAGAATGATAGCACTTAGTATTTGCCTGGAGCATGTTTTCCCACAGACATTGCTTAACTATGGCTGTGTTTTCATGCTACTTTGAGTACCTGGAGTATCTGCATGATTTGTATTGCCTGTCACATCCGATAACGTATAAATAATTGCTCTGTGTGAAACAACAGGACAGAACAGAGAGCACATCTGTGGAGTTCCTCCCCAGAGACCGGCCTGACAGCTCGCTCCAGGATGAAGATCCGAATGGAGTTCTCCCATGCTTCAGTCTATCTATTTGTTAATGAGGCTCACATAGGAAAAAGTTACCCTGTGCTAAGAAGAAATCATTGCAAGCAAATGAGACAACATCTTATACTTTGCCAACTACAATGAATTGACTTTCAGTAAGAAGGCAGACAGAATTGCTAAAGAGGACATGCGGTGAATATCAGCAGGTCTTAATAATGCCACAGACATAGGTCTCCACGAAGCAGATTAAGGGAGCTCAACCAGCAAACAAATGCCAACTACCTTTGGCTAATTCATATGCTCCACTGCACTTTGAGGTCTTGAGCCACAAACCGCAGGCAAACTTTGGACCAGTCTTTTAGGGCACAAACTAAATCAGTACTCAATATACTCTGAGAAAAAAGGGCACCAAAGTGTACTTGGCCTTGTCACTTTTGTGGGAGCATCAAACGGTACCCCTTTTGTATTCTAAGACTGAGCTTTTGATTTCTTTCTTGTTTGCACATCAAACATGCTTCCACAGAGGTTGAACCTTTTTAACAGCTAAAGTGCAAAACATTATGTTCTGTGCTTACAGAGATTGAGGCTGCTTTTAGCTAACATAATTTAGCTATTATTAATGTCTTGATTATGCTGGTTAATTATCTGCAGTATGATATCAATTTAAAACTATTGTTCTTTGCAACAGTGATGCGAATCCATTCAAACATTGTTTATAATGGTGGTTATGTGTAGGGTCATGAGGGGCATGAAGCCTATCCCAGGAATCTTCTGGCGCAAGGCAGGGTACACCCTGGATGGAGTGCTAACCTGTCATGGGGCACAAAATCATTGGACACAGATCAGAGGTCAGGTTCAAATCCCCAACCCTAAAAGTCACCATGCCACCCAAAATGAAGTATAGTAATTGGAAATATTGCAACTGTCCCACTTAATAAGAGTTGCAATTTTTTAAAATTAAAAATCAATTAAATAATAAAAACTAAATGTAAATATTAATAATTACAAGTATTAAAAGCACTGCCACTCGCTCAGTCCTTAGTAGAAGTTATTGTTATGTGGTCATTGCTCTAACCACTGGCAATTCAATAAATAAATTTTAAAAATGTCAATAAATTCAATAAATTATTTGTCCAATAAATAGGAATACTCTTATGGTGTGAAAACAAATAAGTTTTAAATCAGAAAACCATTGTACAAAGCAACAGGAACTCTCCATAATATCCATAAGGCCTGTCATGCACAAGGCTTGCACAACGTATTACTGTATAAGTAAAATATGTGCTATTTTTTCAACTGTATAATTTTTGTAATGTATCCTTTAATACATATTGAATATAAAAAGAAATCTAAGTATGAAATATAATCTTGTAAATTTAATGCAAGTGTGAGAGTTTGGTGATGAAGGCAGAGGCAAATGCAGATAAATTTTTACTCCATTAACTCCAAGTACCAACTCAACAACATCCATGAAAACAAGAATATAGACCATAGACTAGTAGATGCTAGTTGGGGATAAACAGAAAATAAAACAAAATTTTATAATAACGGATCACTAAAATAAAAAGAATAATTAATAAAAAAAAATATGATGAAATTTAGTTGAGTGCAAGACATGCTATATTTATACTGGCAATATGTAACCCCCTAAATGTGTAAATCCCCTAAATGTGTCGTACTGAAAACAATCAGGTCGCATGATGCAGTGTGGAGCAGTAGCTCAAGCCTTGTAGACCATATCCCCTTGGGTGCTACCGTTTCTATGTACAGTATTATATTTGTGCTACTTTTTGGATATCTGTATCTGACAGGCATAGTGTAAATATGCAGCACTGCAGCATGATGCCAGAAGGACTAATTATGTTAATCTGTCAATGATTTTAGTGAGTGCAGTAAGGTAACTGTTACAGACCAGCTGTATTGCTGTTAAATGGAAACAGCCAGTAGCTTTCTCTGACCCTACTTTTCCACTGTTTGCTATGCACAGTATGTTTACATATAGTAAACATACAGTATTACAAATATCATATCCACCCATCCATCCAGGAACCTCTGTAGTCCAACTAGGGACCGTGTAGACCAGTGGTGATCCTGGCCGGGAATTGAACCCGGACACAGGTGCAAGGCAGCAGCGCTAACCACTACACCACCATGCTACATAAAATCACTTGATCTAGAGAAAAAGAAAAAAATACTGTCATAATTTAATTATTATTTGTACTTATTTTAATTCTCATATATTTTAAATTCATTTCAGATCATTATTTATAGTGAATATTTTTGAAGCCTTTTTTTGTTTTTATTTTGATGATTATGGCTTACAGCTCAGTAAGAAGATTGTCAAAGGTGAGAATGCAGTTATCAAGAGCCACCATGCACAAATGTCTTCACGAAACAGTTGCATTTCTAGTATCTTTCCACTCCTAAATAAGAGACAATGTCAAAAATGTCTTATCTGAGCTAAGGAGTACAAAATGTGGTTCAAGTTCCTGATTTGAGCTGCAATGTCAGCTCCTACTCAAAGACGGTAACATTTTAGGGATTCCGTCTGCTGACAAGCTTTATAGAGATTCAGATTTCCTTTTCCAGCAGGACTTATCACCTACCGACACTGCCAAAACTAACATTAACGTACCATGCTTACCCAGATATATCTGCTGTGCTTGATTGGCTAGGGAACTCGCCTGACCTGAGAATCTATGGGATATTGTCAAGAGAAAGATAAGAAACACAGGACTCACCAATACAGACGATGATGATAATGATGACTGCTATCAAAGCAACCTGATCATCAATTATGCCTCAGCAGTGGCACAGGCGGATCACAACCATGCCATGCTGCATTGGTCCAGTAATTCGTGTTAAAAGGAACCTGACTAAGTACTGAGTTTTTTCTGACTTTTTTTTTCCTTTATTTTTCTCTTGATCTTGGGTATACTGGATATTTAGGAATACTGGATATTCATGAGTTTGATGAACCTGATTAAAACTAAAACAAAAAGGCTTATTAATACACATTTCATTAATCTAGAATATATGAGTTTCACTTTGATATTATTAGAATTCAATTAAATGTAAAATTAAATAATATGATGAAAAATATTTTTTACAATATTCTAATTGTTTGAGATGCACTGTAATTTATATTGTTATAAAGAAAACTCTTTAGTTTTCAGATCCACACAGGTTCATATGGCTGAAAAATTCATCACTGTAGCTGGTTTTGTGAGAGCAGATGGTCCTTCTGGGCTCTCCTGAGTTCCCTGTGACAGAATGAAGAATCAGGTTATTGTTTATGGCTGTGAAGATGGAGCACCTCTGTTTAGCATAACAAATTAAACTCAAGCTGATGGGCACTGGTTCACAATTACACAGGGGGCCAATGCATTGGGCACTCCAGCATTCACCAGCACAATAGAACATGTTGTTCAATTCAGCACTCAACAGGAAAAACATGAGTGGGAGGCTACAGCTGTAATAAAAATGTAATCTGTTGTGTGGACATGTAGCCCTTTTATCATGTTACATGTTATATAAGTTGCTCATGCAAACTACCAGTAAAAGTTAATGACTGATGCCTTCAAAATGCAGTGAGCAGTAAGTGTTTGTGTCATGCTAAAAGGTTAATGTAGCTTTTTCTATGGAATCAAAAAAGAAGAATGAAAAGTCTTACATTAAAGGGATTGAGGTGAGAATGAAGTAGCGTGGAACTTGTGTAGGCGTAAGTGGGAATCATTTGGGAGGTCAGCTTTATCATCACTTGCAGGCTACAATAGGCAACCAAATTGATTTAATTAATCACTTGATTTAACATGTCATTCGCTATTAAATGGGTGATCAATTATTTAAAAAAAAAAAAGATATATTGTGTAAATGAACAGTCAAGCATTTCCAAAAGTACGTTGCATGAAGAGAGAAGTGATGTGAACAGGAAAGCCTAATAAGCCATAGAAATATGGCCCAAGTGAAGTAGTCAAAAGTACAAGTCACCAAAAAAGATGTATTGAGATATATTTTCCGATCAATCCATATTCATTTTGAGAAAAAAAAATGACAAGCAAAAATATTTGTTTTCTGAAGTATTTATTTATAAACTTGAATATACATTTATAGACAATGCAGCATTTTTATATTTTAGCAAATAGGACATCAAATGAGATATTCTAATATACTGGCTTGTACAGTATACTGAATTTTAGTAATATTTTTTTTTACACTATACAGTACAAGATTCTTTTTCAGGAAATAGTGCTTCCTACAAGGGAAAGTCATTAAAAATGTGAAAAATGAGAAGATGCAAAACCAATGAGATACCAATGTATTGTATCATTTGCTCCTTGATAAGATTATTCCAAAACAAATGTTTTTATACACCAGAAAAAAAATTATCCATCTTCAATTCCGCTTATCCTGTACAGGGTCACAGGGGGCCTGGAGTTGATTGTCACTTTTTAAAATATAGATTACTGCTAATTAAATTAAAAAGGAATTTATTTAGAATTGTTTTCAGGGTGCTAAGCGTTTAGTGTAACACAAAGACGTTTGAATATCTCTGAAATGAGAGAAGATACTCAGCATTAACACAAAATATTAGAAGTGCTTCAAATTAAATCCAAATTTTGCCCCAAATTAGGACTGCCTTCCAAATTGTGGACTTTTGTCTTGAGCTGTCCTATCCTATTCAAGTTCCATATATTTATAAAAATCATTTTATTGTTTGTTTGCTTAATTATCATTATTTGTTTTTTTATTTATAAACACTGAAGCCATTGGAAAGGCAATGTAAAAAAAAAAAAATTAAGTATTGGAAATATGTAAAGATCATTCCACAGGGAAATGTCAACCATTTGCAAAATTCAACATCCAACTTTTAAGCACAACTGTACCCTTAAGGCACAAATACTTGGACTGGTGTATGTACTGTATTGTAAGGAGCTTGTCAATCTTGGTTTTAGGTTTCCTGTGATGAGTCAGATTTTGCGTATGATCCATGCATACATTGCATGTTTCCTTTTGCTAAACCTCGGTTAAAGTTTCTGACATAAGTATCTTTTTAAAAAAATAATAACTGCATTTCCTATCCATGACAAACAAATATTGCTGGTCTGTATCTCCTTTATTTTTTCCCATTTTCCTCTGGCTGGTTGCATTAAATGCAGAAAGTAGTATTGCAGGACCCAATTCTTCTCAAATCTGTGACAATTTGCAAACAAATCCAAGGATTTTTTTGGGGCATACAGTACCAGACAAACTTTTGAACACACCAGTCAAAAGTATGATTAAGAGGGAGTTAAGAGAGAACAGTTGGGTATGGCCTCAGGCACATAATGTATAAGGTGAATGTATTTTGGTGCAGAGTGCAAGCAGGGGCTATAACAGCATAACTAAAAGTAAAGCCAGAAGTACACACAGACATGAGGGCTCCCTGGAAAGTTACTCCACTGACAAGAAACCTGAGTGATCAGTAAGAGTGGGGAAGACAGCATCCAAACATACAAGTTCACTATAATACTCTACGTCCATGAGTCCCCTAGATTTGGTGCTTTACCTTATACAGATCTATTCACAAAGTTCTTGAATAAATAAATAAATAAACTTAAAGACTGAGTCTATGTCTGAGAACATTAAATGGAAGGCTATTCCATAACTTGGGGCTTTGTTGGGAAAAGCTCTGCTCCCGCTGTAGTTTTCATAATACAATGTCCTGACTAAGCAGCCTGCACTAGGCAATTAAGTAACTGCAACAGTCCATTGTTATTTTAAGACATGAAGGTCAGCTGTTCTGGAGTAGTTCTTGCAAGAACACTATTGTTGAGTGCATTTGCAAAACCCATCAAGCACCATGATGAAACTGGCTCTCAGGAAGACCATCCCAGGAAAGCAAGACCAAACTTACCTCTGCTGCAGAGGAGAAGTTCATTTAGAGTTACCACCCTCAGAAATCAACATTAGAGCCATTATGAAGGCTTTACAGATCATAAGTATCAACTGCTCAAATGAGATACTGCATATTTTAGATACATTCAGCTTTGTTTAGGATTTTTTATTTTTTGTCGTATAAAATTGTTAAATAATATAATATTTATTGTTCTGTGTAACTTGACAAGGACAAGAATTGGCCACTCTGAGCAATATGTCACACATCATACTAGTAGAGGAGGAGACATCGCAGTTATTTATAATGATAATCTAAACATTATACAAAACATGGACACAAATTTAACACAATTTAATTTATCCATACCAACATGAACATAGCCACAAATACTAAGACTGCCTATGCAATTACAGTAATTGTTATTTATAGACCCGCAAGGGGTTACTGGGCTACTGATTGGAAGATCTGGGGTTCAAGTCCCAGCATCGGCAAGTTGCCACTCTTGTGCGCTTAAGCAAGGCCTTTAACCTCCAGGGGCCCTGTATCCTGACTGACCCTGCACCCGAACTTCCTAACTGGGATATGTGAGCGGCACATTGGTGTAGTGGTTAGCCCTGTCGCCTTGCACCTCCAGGGTCAATTCCTGCATGTTCTCCCTGTGCTTGGTGGGTTTCCTCCGGGTACTCCAGTTTCCTTCCAAAGACATGCAGATTAGGCTAACTGGCATTCCCAAATTGCCCGTAATGTGTGTGGGTGAAAGTGTTTACGTATGTGCCCTGCGATGGATTGGCCCCCTGTCCAGGGTGTTGGCTCCAGGTCCCCCACGATCCTGAGTACAGGGTAAAGCGATATGGAAGATGAGTGAGAGTGAGTGAGACCCCCAGGGCCGTCTTTTGAATTTCTTTGTAAATTTGCGGATTTCCTCTCCAACCCGGTCATTTCTATACACAAAGCATTAGTTGCTGGAGACTTTGATATTCATTTTGAGAATCCAGAAAACCCTCTGAAAACAGCATTTATGTCCATTTTGGACTCAGTAGGAGTAAAATAGTTCATAGCAGGACCCACTCATTAAGCTGGTCATACTCTGGATTTAATATTAACCTTCAGATAAAATATAGAAAAAAAAATAGTGGCATTTCCACAGTCCAAAGTTATCTCAGATCATTATCTCATCTCATCTAAAGTGTTTCTTAGTAATTATGTACGTGCATTGCTGTGCTAGCGCATTAAATGTACATTTCCATCAACTACTGCACAGAGTTTTATCAGTAATCTCCCTGCGCCATCAGCTATGATTGGTTCACTATCTGACCCCACAGAACTCGAGCATGTGATGAATATTTGGATTTAACATTCCTTTACACCATATATAACCCAGCTCCACTTAAAAGAAAAATAATTTAAGAGAAAAACTACCACCCCTTATAATGATCGCATATAGAAGGAGAGCTTCTTGAAAACAAACAAAAAAAATCTTGGTGCTGCAATATCAACATATTGTATCTCTCTACTCTCCTAAAAAATAAAAATAATCCTAGATTTTTTATTTAACACTGTTGCAAAATTCCATCCGTCCTCTGTTGTCCAGTGGTTACCATTGTATTTATTTCAAATTTGCATGTACATGGTAGGACCTACAGTACGGTCTACATTCACACTCACATTCACACACTACAGGCAATTTGGGAATGCCAATTAGCCTAATCTGTGTGTCTTTCGACTGTGGAGGGAAACCGGAGAGCCCAGAGGAAACCCACCAAGCGCAGGAAGAACATCCAAACTTCATGCATACAGACCTTGAATCCAGGACCTGGAGGTGCAAGGCGACAGTGTTAACCACTATGCCACCATGCTGCCACTGTAGAAAAATTTACTAAGAATAAGACCACCACAGACACATGCACACCAATACAATGTAGTAGAGACGACTTCATGTATTTTTTCAATAACAAAATTTCAAATATCAAGCAATTTTTTTTAAAATAGGTTATCATCTATGTACAGTAAATATCTCAGATCAGCATTTGGAATATTTTACTCCTCTCAAGCGACTGAACTAATTTCACTAATCTGTTCAGCAAAATCATCAAACACATAATACTGAACCCCTCACTTAAAAATTTTATTTTTAAATATTTTAAACTAGCAGTTACATCAACTGGATGCTTATTAATTTACTGCTACTTAATTCAGACATGACAGAAGTACATAGTACTAGGTCTACATGCAGCTAGAAGTAAGCTTCTTGATAACACAGTAACTTTGTTTCATCATGTGCAGCAGTAATAGACCTTAGTGTGACTTTTGAAGGTCATGTAATGTATAATATTATAGAATAGAATAGCACTAATAGCCATTTTAGAAATATTGCCAGGATACAAAATATAAAGGAACTTCATAATATAGAAAAAAAATAGTTTATGCTTTTGTTTCCTATCGTTTGGACTACAGTAAGACCTTACTGTCTGGATGTTTAAGTAGATGCATGAACAAGCTCCAGTTAGTCCAGAATGCAGCACCCAAAGTCCTCACTAGAATCAGAAGAAATAAGCACACCAAGCCTATCCACACTGCACTGCCTCCCAAGGGAATTTTACATTGATATACTGCTATTGACCTATAAAGCAATAAATGGTCATGATACCTGGGTGCACTGCTATTGTTTTATGATCCACAACATCTACTTCAGTCAAAGTGAGCAGGCTGCATCTCAGCACCTCTTATTATGAAAACAGAGCTTTTTTTCTTATACAAAGCCACAAAGTTATGGAATAGCTGTTCAATTACAGTTTGGGACTTGGACATAATCTCCGTGTTTAGGTCTAGGCTGAAAGCCTTCTGTGAGTAGATTCGTCTTAAGTGCAGATCTGGGAACTCATGGGTGTAAAGTTAGGAAACTGGTACTGTATGTTTGGATGTTATCTTCCCCCACTCTTATTGATCACTCAGGTTTGACAGTGAAGTGACCGGTTGCTTTACTGTGCTTCCCAGTGAGCCCTCATGTTAGTGATGTCAGAGTTCCCGCTTGCACTCAGCGCAAAATATCCATTGGGCGTTTCTGTTATGAGACTGTGAATATACCTAACTCTCTCTCCCTTTCTTTCTCTCTGTTGACTTACACATGGTACTTCTTGGTTGCCAGAGATCCGGACTCCTTCTCCCTCGCCGGACCTGTCTGACACATCCTGGTACCCTGCTTCTGGTTGCAGTAGTGAGGACTTCATGTATTTTGTCACATGAAGGCCTCTGGTTAACTCCTGAGAATGGCCCTGTGTGGTCTGCTGGGGATGTGTATGGGTTTACTTTGGGTTAACTCTGATGGCTTGTGACTGCAGTCACTCAATAGTTTAGGACCAAAAATCCTACACAAAGTTTTGTACCTGACCTCTAACACTCACTAGAACTTTTATACCATTTTATCCTGTATTCAGGGTCACAGGAGCCTGGAGCCTACACACACACACACACCTACACACACACCTACACACACCTACACACACACCTACACACACACCTACACACACACACACACACACACACACACACATACACACACACACACACACACACACACACACACACACTACGGGCGATTTGGGAACGCCCATTCATCAATAACCTGCATGTCTTTGGATTGTGGGAGGAAACCGGAGTACCCGAAGGAAACCCATCAAGCACAGGGAGAACATGCAAACTCCATGCACACATGAGACGCAATCGAGCCTGGCCGGGAATCAAACCCGGACCCTGGAGGTGCAAGGCGACAGTGTTAACCACTGCATCACCGTGGAAACATCCTTTTCCATTATACTAAACTAATAGCACTTGAATTTAAACAGTTTAATTTAAACTGATCATCTCAAACCAGTCTGATATTCTCTGTTGACCTCATTTATCAATGAGGTGTTTATGTCCACAGTGCTGCTACTCACTGGACGTTTTTTCTTCATTGCACCATTCTGGGTAAATTTTAGAGACTGTTTTGTATGAAAATCCTTGTCTTGTCAGACACCAAAATCATGCTATGGTCAAAATCACAGAGATCATATTTTTACCCCATTCTGATGTTGAACATTGCCCAATGGTGTTGGCCCCTATCTAGTTTATTTAGCTATTTTGCACTGATACACTATATAGAAGACAACATTATGTAATTAAAGCAAAATGATCAATGGATGGCTAATTGTCATGAAACTGAAACAGAGATATTGGATTTTACTTTAGTTGCACTCCATTCCACTGTTCACTGATTCACAGGTTCACTGCACTCCAAATTAAGTCCATGCAATAAAGTAATGGTATGCATCAAGTGGACATTTTCTCTCCTTAAGAAGAAACTTATTGTCTTTAGTGTTGAAGAGATGGTAGGGAAAATGTTTCACTTAATACACAATAACCTGACTCATCCTGGAGTATATTTTTTTAGCAGTGTGTGCACTGTTAATGGATGTTAACCATGATATGCTATATTTAACCTACATTATTTATCTATACTAAAGCATCTAAATCTAAAGAATCAGAGCTATTTCCATACTATAGTCCGACTGAAAAGGACTTTCAGAAAAAGAAAAAAAAACTTTATGGCATTAAAAGCATCAAATTTTACAAATGCTTTGACTTTATAACTGAATTATAAAGAAATTATAAGTCTCTCAGACAAACATATTCTCATTGACTATTTAGTAATCTTCAAATGTTCTATTAATGTAGATCTTTTTAAATCTACCTTTTGTAATAAAACACACTTTATTTTAATTTAAAAAAATTAATCCGCACACAATGAATCATATCAGCAACACAAAAGCAAACTATTGCATAAGCATTTAAAAAAAGAACAGATTCCTGAAGGAGCTACTCTTACCTGCTGTATACTAAATTAACGTTCTTCCTGCACAAACAGTCTGCTAGGGCATAAAGAAAATATAGTTTCCAGTCTCATTACACTTGCAGAAACTGATCCTGACATACTGTTATAAGCCCTGGTACATTGTTTGAGCCTCCATAGCACCAAACTGCTTAAGAGAAAAGAAAAACTGACTTTGTAGTAGTCGGATCTGCACAATGGTGTAATAAACAACAATAGTAGTGTCACATGTTGGCTGTTCCTATGTGATATAAAAACAGAACACATTTAAAATGTGGAACTAAAGTGGAATTAGAGTTGGTATTGGGGGGGAGTTTATGAAGTATTACAGGTAAGTCACACTGGCATTCATAGTGCTAATTATATATGAATAAACTCTATAAACTATATGGTCTGACAGAAGGATGATCTTGTTTCTTGTTTATCAGTTCTAGTATCAAAATCAATTATCACACTAAGAAGCTAAATAAATACAATGTTAAAATGTATATTTACCACACAGTGGACTTAAAAGGTATATTTATTTATATATTTCTCTTTATATTAACTATCAATATACTAAATGAATAAGTGTTCTGATCTACTGGTAAATTGAAAAGATTTTATAATGTTAATATTCCTCGTTGCTACACTAACTGGTACTAATTAATAATTAATAACAGGGGGGAGAATATATTCGCAATATAAGGAATAATATATTGTATTAATATATTACATTATATTGAAATATACATATGGAATTGCAGGTTTTCATACATTGATAAATATACAGTATATATCTTAATGTGTGTAATTTTATATTCAACAATATACTTGAATTTGATTAAACATATCTATTTCTTTATATATGTTTTACAATATGCTTATATGTTAATGTAGTTTGAACAAAATTGACTTTATAGGCATAATCAGACCACACAGACAAAGCAAAAGTGTGTGTCTAATTCTTAAACAAGCATAAAGTTTTAATAATGTTTAAATAAAACAATTCGTATTAATAGTATAAATATAATGATTTTTGTCTTCATTGCAATATCCATACATGGACCATTCATATATTGCAATATATTCATAAATATAAGCTCTGGTTTCCTATATATGAAAATGTATTATTTAATATTTTGCTATATATATTTTTTTTCCATAAAGTATTTTATATCCACATTATGATTTATATTTCTATTAAATAAAAATTGTATTTGTGGTCAACTCTGCTTACTATTGTTATTATTTTATTTAACCTCTGCTTATTTTGCATTACAGATTTTATTCCCATTTTTTAAATTTTAGAATAAGTTTGCATCTGTTAAGCCTAGAGTCATTGCATAAGAGCTTTAAACAAATTGTTGATGTAAATATTATGGGGGAAAAATGTGATATGATTTTTACTTAAATCAACATCAGAATTCATTTAGCAAACAGTCATTTTTAGGAGTTTGAGTCAGAGGTCTCATCACACCAACTGGTTAGATGAAATTATATTTGCCTTATATAAGACCCAACCTTTCACACAAACCTTCCACATGCTTGAAAATAAAATCCTTTAAATTAAACCCTTAAAGGATTAAAGGGTCTCTAAACAGCAGATACCATCATAAATTCGTCTGAAGTACAATATGTGTGTGTTTTTTTTTTTGTTGTTTTGTTTTTATATCAATCCACTGGGTATTACAATAGTTTGGTGTGAATATAGCAGTACTTAGATTCCTTTGTGGAATCCAGTATTATCAGCAAACGTCAGTGAGTTTTTTTTTTCCATTTCAGTAAACATAATATGTTTGATATTGCCCTCAAGGAGATATCTATCTTTGTTTAGGCAGGGATAGCAATATAGGTATGGCAGCATATAAATTCCCCCTCCAAAGTAGAGCTGCTATTACTCAAGAGCTGTGAAAACTGATGGGTATTTTGCCCAATAATGGAAAATGCTAAACGCCTGGCTAAAAAAGAACCATATCTATTGGCTCCTGTGACAGGCATCAAGACCAGGGCATCTTGTGGAGCAGTGGAGGTCACAGGCGCTAACTGTATTAATCAACCCCACAGCCAAGAGTGTAAGTACAATCTTTGTAAGGTCATTAATTTAATCTCATGGAGAGAATGAGTCAAAACATGTTTTTGTCATTTGAAAAAACTGAAAAGTAACTGGGACATCAAAGTGGCATAGTGGTTAGCACTGTGGCTTTGCACCTCAGGGGTTGAGGCTAGATTTCTGCCATGGGTTTGTGCGCACGGAGTGATTGGTGATTGGTGGGTTTCCTCATGGTACTGTGGAGGATTAGGTTAATTGGTGTTTCCAAATTGCCCGTAGTGGATGAATGAGTGTGTGCTTGGCCCTCAGGATAAGTGGTATAGAGACTAAAGGAAGTAATACAATGGATAATCCATGATTCAGACAAAAATTAATACCTGCTGTCAAAATTATGTGCAAAAACAGAAGCAAGGACAATAGTCAAAGACTGTTGCAAATTTCCCCAAAATGTCTAGTCAAAACAGACCAGTATTTTTATCATGCAGTATGGAGTGTATCTTTAATTCGTTACCATAAATCTAAATCATACCTTTATAAATCACCACCCTGAATCTATATTTAACATTGAGAGATCTTTACCTGTCACTTAGCCAGAGACATAAGATTTAATAAATAAAGAACATGAGCTAATACGTATTAAAGGTTAAAAGGTTAGAAGTTTAAAAGTTTCGTCAAACTGTCTTGTCTGAATTAATCTAAAATCAAAAATGAACATCTGAGCCTCAAGGTTAAGGCTTATGTAACCTACTGGTATTTGAGGCAGAGAAGCCTGACATGAACCATTTAGAGTGCAAAGCATTACATAACAGATGCTGGAAAGTCTTAAAATACTGCACTATGGCCTTCCATAAAGGAAATCTCAAATCACTCCAAGTCACTATCATCCTTCATTTGCCTTTTTTTTTTCTTAGAAAGTGCATTCAGGATTTCAACCATTAGTGGTGTACATAATAAGTAATGGCTACAAATGGATATACAATATGAAGACTGGAAATGGAGTTATATTAACAGTGCACAAATAAACACCAGAAAGCCTAGTTGTTCTGCATGTGTGCATTACAGTTCAGAAGTTTGTCTATTTTTCTTCCCTTAGCTATGATGAGATTCACATATTCAAATCAAAGCAATATTCTGTGCCTTTAGATGTTAGTTGTTCCATTAGGTGTTTAATGAAGACTCCATTAGGTGCAGCATTATATTTTGCACTGATCAGGTACTGTTTGTTTAGGAAACTCTGAGCCAATCTTAGTTTGCAAAACTGGATCCTTTAAAAGGAGACACTAGGCAGCTGCAAAGTGCACCCTCTACGCATTGCAGTCAGCTGCTAAAATAGGATATGACAGATCTGGGTTCTGAGTACCAGCTCGACGGTCTTACTTTAGGTCTGCTTTTTCTAAAGCTAAATATTCTATAATAATAATCATTCTTAACTTGTGAGCCAGGGACCATTTTCATCAAGATCCTAAGGGTAGGAAGTCACTCATAAATGCTCAAACATGAGACCAATGTCACTTTGACTGGTTCTAGTCTTTCAAATATGAATGAAGCTATGAGCTATAATAATATTTCCTATACATAAGTGAATATAACCCCATGAAAAGAGAAGGTGGGAAGTACCCTTTTTAGTTAGGAATTGAAAAAAATGACTCTAAAGAGATGCAGAGCCATGCAGCTTTCAACAGTGGAGAAATATTTTTGCATGATCTGAAAACAATATGCAGATTTAGTGGCTAATTATGGTCTCATTGCATGGTGTGATTTAATGTACAGCTTGTAGTCAGGACAGCAAACATTCATCAGAGCTTGCAGTTATTACATCACTTAAGAGTGGGACAGAAAAAAAACCTCATTATACAACAGTTAGTTCTGACCAAGTAATCTGATTGGAAGATGGGCGTTTCATGAGTGGGTGATATACAGTAGAGCATAACAAGATTTGGACAGCTAATTATATGTATCACTCCTAATCACTCCATTTTAACAATAGTTAATTACACTAACTGTTGGTCGCAGCATGGGTAAAAAATCAGTAAGAATTTAAAACTACTTTACCCCTGTTAATTATACTTAATGTCAGTAGCTAAGTGTCGGTAACCAGTTCATGGAAGGATATTTGTTGACAAAAAATAACTGTAAATAAACTAATCATAATTTCATGATAATAAATTGAGTTTGTGGCACAACAGTGGCTATGACCACATCACAGTTGTGCTGATATTCAGTGCAACAGCACCCCCTCTGCTGTGATATTGCCTAATTAGCACATAATAACTATAATAAACAGGAGAAAACTACTCATTTCCTTTTTACACACACACACACACA
>JAAGKR010000263.1:99533-242549 GCA_011419295.1 Clarias macrocephalus
ACAATATGCAGATTTAGTGGCTAATTATGGTCTCATTGCATGGTGTGATTTAATGTACAGCTTGTAGTCAGGACAGCAAACATTCATCAGAGCTTGCAGTTATTACATCACTTAAGAGTGGGACAGAAAAAAAAAACTCATTATACAACAGTTAGTTTTGACCAAGTAATCTGACTGGAAGATGGGCGTTTCATGAGTGGGTGATATACAGTAGAGCATAACAAGATTTGGACAGCTAATTATATGTATCACTCCTAATCACTCCATTTTAACAATAGTTAATTACACTAACTGTTGGTCGCAGCATGGGTAAAACTAGATCCGCAGTATTAGAAAGAGGGTAGAGCAGGTGTCTGCCAAAACTCATGTTTAAAACCAATCACAGAAGCACTTTAAGCAAGAAAACACATTTGATAACATTCTGGCATCCTAAACAATACTTAACCTTAATTAAAGTAATTGCTTCTAAACTGTTCAGAATTGCCTCTGAACTGTTCATGTTTTGTTCACAGTTAACGCAAGCTACTACACTAGCTACTAACACAAGGCTGAATCTCAAATCCTTCTCTAACCCCTGATCAAGGGCACTACTTGGAGTGTGAGATAAGGAATTCTAACTTGCACCCTTGACGGCACACTAGCTTTTCATTTTACGCTATTTAGAATTCAACTCCAGAACTCTGGAAGTTAGCTATTATTTTAAAGTAGAATAGGTGGAAATTTAAACCTTGTCAGTTTCTTAGGACTCGCCATGGTTTATTATCCCCACCTGTTGGCTACATAGTGCCAGTAAGAATTTAAACCTACTTTACCCCTGTTAATTATACTTAATGTCAGTAGCTAAGTGTCGGTCACCAGTTCATGGAAGGATATTTGTTGACAAAAAATAACTGTAAATAAACGAATCATAATTTCATGATAATAAATTGAGTTTGTGGCACAACAGTGGCTATGACCACATCACAGTTGTGCTGATATTCAGTGCAACAGCACCCCCTCTGCTGTGATATTGCCTAATTAGCACATAATAACTATAATAAACAGGAGAAAACTACTCATTTCCTTTTTACACACACACACACACACACACACACACACACACACACACACACACACACACACACACACACACACACACACACACACACATCCATTACACAACATCACAATTTTGCCTTTATTACTCTGTTAAGTATGTTCCTCTAACCAGCTTCTGCTCAAATTGGGTAAATGAACTGGCCAATCTACTTGGTTAGGTGCTGAAAAACTGTATAATTGTTTTAGAACATTTCCAACAGTTCTGATCACTGCAGGATACATCAGGTTGCGGCCATCAGGAGATACACCATCAAGAAAAACAAAGTGATTCCACTGGCAGACAAACATGCTCAGGTATGGATGACACATCCAACATCAATAATGCTTCTTTACTGTTGCACTCTGGGCTTTATTTCTGCTGGTTTCAATAGACAAATCAATTAATCAGAACTGTTAATGTATGATGGAATAGACAGTTAGACATGGCTGTGCGAGTTAAGACCAGTCGAATGTATTTACAGTAGAACTTAGTTTCAAAGTTCAGAAGATAAGTAGTTTACACTTTTTACACTTTTTAATTTATACCACATGCCCAAAAAATTCACACACACTGATATAGTATTATTCCACTTTATCTACATTTATTTCTGGACAGTGTTGCATTGATTTTTGGCTGTGATCTTTTATTGATGATACTACTCAATAAAACCTTCTTCAGAACTTCTCAAAGACTTTTCCTGGGCTTAAGGTGTGAAAATAAGTCCTCATGCTCCCAGAACCACTCTTCCACATTTTGACCGTAATGAATCTTGTCCTGAAAAATGCCCATGTCATAAGAAAAGAAAAAGTCCATTGATGGGATTTCCTGTTCATCCAGTACATTGGTGACTAAATTTTCTTGTCAGATAACATTGTTGAGCCAAGAGCTGACCAGCTGAAGCAACCTCAGATCATGAGACGGCATCCAGAGGCTTGTACAGTGTGCACTGTGCATGATGGATGCATTGCTTCATGCGCTTCCCTTCTTAACTTGATTCACAAATCACTCTGGAATAGGATAAATATGGAATTATCTTTATACCAATCTTTATACTCCCAAATTAAAGCCTTCTTTGTCATTTCAACAACGTTTCTGATGTTGTTGGCTTTTATTTGATGCAGACCAATAATCTGACCCTTCTAAAACACAGAATCATATTTTCCACAACCACAGCCTATGCCTACCATCATTGTTGTATAAGAACCCATAGTGGCGCAGGTGTCACATACTATGGAAAGATCTTTTTTTTTTCAGCTATTTCCTTGACATTAACTCATTAAGTCCCTAAATGACAGCAAATGCAATATGGTGGAGTCATGTGACAATCCATGAATTTGTCTACCCATGGCAACATTTCCAATATGGTGGGGTTTCTGGGTACTGTCGCACTGACTGAACTAGCTCATTTTAAAAAGCTCCATCCAATTTAACAATTATAATAATTTGATAGCTAATGATTTAAATTATATTAAGAAAATATTACTGACATTTGTCACATATTACTTTAACACTAAAATTGTCAGAGCAAATGCCATGTGCTGTTTTTCAAAATGTGTTCCATATGGTCTACTGTATTTGGCCTATGTTATATCTGCCCTACTTTTGTTTAAAGAAGAAATGGGTCTGAGTTCTTATGGGTGAAAACAATGAGGTAAGTTACTCACTGCACAAGTTAGTGATTAAATAATTGTTGCCAGCTGTAACATATTGATCACTGCTGTAATTATCTAATAAAAGGCTCTTAAGTATTTGTTTATTTACATCTAAATAGTTACTTCCAATTTCTTTGGCCAGGTAGTGTATTAGTCTCATTAATAATGATCAAAAACCGCATGATATAAACTGTATAAACAACACAGTAATGTATAATATTCATATTTTCATTTTTAATTCTATTTTAGTTTAATTAAAACCAGTAACAGAACGTTTTGATTTTTTTTTCTTTTTCTGGGATATATGAACATCTCTTTTTTTTAGATGTAATTTTGAGGTAAAGTATGGATACACAATGCAGTGTACTGTATTTATTATATCTTTCCTCATCAATCAGTTTGATTAGTATTTCCATTCATTTTTGTGATAATGCCCTTGTACCATAAAGATTTCCAAATCACTGTGAAATTGTTTCAATTCCAAAATATTAGTTGTTTTAGAATGACACTTAATTCACATTTTTCAGATTGAATCATTGACGTATTTAAATAGGAATTCCTTACAAGTACACAATAGTGTATTTCAGTGTAAAAGACATACAAGAGGCAAGAAACTGGGACTTTATTTAATATGGTGACACACTATTTCCGTAAAATATGTTGACATCTACCTGAAACACTCATAGGTGAGCCTCCGATTAACTGTTCAATAAAGCTCAAATTACACAATTCACTAAAAGGGTTTAATTTAGAGGGTTTTATGATTTGGAGGGTTTTATGATTTATTGCATTAGAGGATCTTAGTCCAAACCTGTTCCCAAAACTCATTCACAAAATGAACTCCAAAAGAACATTTGCCAAAATTTGTGTGGAAGAACTTAAGTGACCCTCAAAGAATGATCCCAACCTGACTGCATGCCTTTGGGGTAAAGTGGAATGCTGACAGTGCACCATGGCTCCTTGCTGGATATCAGTCTCCAACCTTGCCAATGTTTTTGTGGCATGAATATGTGGAAAATGTCCCATAGCTACACTGGAAAAAATCTAGCCTTGTCAAACTGAAAAATGAGCGTTTCCATAATCGCACAAGAACAAACCAGTGATTTTTACACAAAGCATTGCTTAATTGCTTCACTTCAGTAGTAAATGTATAGTAAATGTAAACACGCAGTTAAACCTCAAATTATATACAGTATGTTACTTATTTCCAACAGAAATTTAAACAGGATTATTTTTATGTCCTATGAATGAATTGTTTTCTGGTTTTGTGTCAGCTTTGAGGCCTACAGTAAGTCTATTATATTGTGAAATATTTTGAAAGATCATGTTTTATGGTAGTTTCAGCTTGGTGGTTTGTTGTTACATCTAATAATGCAAAGTCATCCCTTTGTGTAGACAAATGAATGAAGCCTGAAATTTGGTCAAATCAATCCTCCAGCAAACCTCATACTTGAACATTGAAACAGTCCAACTGTCTCAAATGCAGCAGGTCTATGATACAGCTGTTTCATATTGCCCTCAGGGAAAGATTTAAAATCCTGAATAACTGTCTGGCTCTCTTAGACAGTCAAATGCGTCTGATTAGAAATGCCTGCCAACATTTCTTTTAGAGTGCATATAATTATTATTCTCTCTCTCTCTCTCTCTCTCTCTCTCTCTATCTATCTATCTATCTATCTATCTATCTATCTATCTATCTATCTCGCTATAGAAAAATCTAAAGTTTGGGGATTTTTTGTTTGTTTGTTTTATTCATTTATTTTCCACATTATAGAATACTGGAGATTTAATAACTGTGTAATAAAACATATGGCATTAGGTAATTAAGTAACAACAACAGTCTGTTATCTTAGAACTGAAGGATGTCTGTCCTGAAATAGTTCTTGCAAGAACAGTATTGTCAAGTGCATTTGCAAAACCCATCAAGCACCATGATGAAACTGGCTCTCATGAAGACCATCCCAGGAAAGCAAAACCAAAACTTACCTCTGCTGCAGAAAATTTTATTTAGAGTTACCAGCCTCAGAAATCTCCAATTAAGAATCATTATGAAGGCTTTACAGAGCATAAGTACCAGACACATCTCAATATCAACTGTTCAAATGAGATTATTGCAAATTTTTTGGATGGCGTCTGAATTGTTTTACAATGTAGAAGAAATAAAAATCAAAAAAGACCATGGAATTAGAATATAACATGATAAAAGTAATAATGATGCTAAATGCTTCAAGCATTTAAAAAATTATAAGTAATTTATAATTCTATTTATCTGATTAATATTAATATAATATATTATATTTTATTATTTGAATATGTGTCTTTATAATTATTGTACCATTTAAACATTTTTCATAATTAAAAGTCGGAGCTGTTACATTTACAGCCTGACTTCTTTAATATAAAGAAGAAAAAGAATTATTATATTAACAGTACTAAACAAACAGCAACTGAAAACATCAAGACAACAAGTAAATCATAGACAATTTGATACAGTAAAATTAATTAATCAATTTATTTATTCAACTTATTTGATTAATAAGTTGCAAAAGCAATTTGTTTTACAAGCTCTACTAGCCGTCCTTGGGATAACGTCTTTTAGTCAGGGATTTTCACACACCACCAGTAGCTGTGTGTTTACATGAAGCTTAATATTCAATTAATAGTCCAGCTGACAGCTAATAAAAAAAGACACTGCTGTTGGAATAGATTAAACCAACTGAGGCCAGTAATATTATTTGCACAGCACAAATAAAGCAGGTACAGGATTAGGACCCAAAGGGTAAAGGTTAGAAGTAAAGACTGGTTGTTAATAGAAACTCTAGATAATTGAAAAGCTATTTATTAAATGTGCACAAGAACTATTATACATTGATGGCTGTAATGTATATTATTTATATTATTATCTTGGACATAGTCTTTAATATCAAAGCTAAATAAATGACAGAGCATGTTCCTATCTGCAAAATATTCTGCACAGTGCGACTGACAATAGCACATAACCACCTGATGTATGAATATGGCCATAATAAGCCACCTGTAGAGTCACATAGATTTATACAGGTGGTAGAGCTGTTGTTTACCACCTATACCATAGGTGGTATAGTTATTGTGTTTTATTATGACAGTAAGAGCAAATTTATAGAGTTGAGTCTTGTATTTTCTTCTTTTTATTCTATAGAATATTTATGTACAAAAAAAGTGTGCAATATGTTGAAACTAGGGATGTGATCAAGCTGGAACCTTGCCACTCATGTGTGCCTGTACTGGATGATAGATCCTGGCACCTCAAGAAATGACACAAAATGTGCTCACACCAATGCTACACAGTAATAGCTGTTCAAAGCAAATTCAGATATTCATATCATTACAGTATACAATTTAGTGATTATATTAGTTAGTTAATGACCTAGTTCATATAGAGTTTTCATGTAATCCTTATGGAGCTACGGTCACGTTGTGGGATAGTCTTTCTTCCCACAATTGAACAATGGATTTAATGTTATTAATTTTGTATATGGTAAGTTGTAACCAGCTACTGTTCCAAATAGCCCCATGTTGATGAGCAAGTTTGATAACTGGAAGAAAATGAAAGATATTATTGAGTTATATTTTTAAAAATTGGATTTTGTTATTTTGTGGATTTATGGACAATTATGGGATGTGTCTGTGAGAAGATATGTTTAAAAAGTAATATGTTCACTCAATAAGATTAAATTATATCAGCAGTGGGTCTCATTATGCACCATGTAAAACCGATATCTTAAGTAACTGGGGTGAATGAAAGAAAAAAGCTTTCGGACCAAATCCAGACTCATTCTTTGTGGTTTATTTTATTTTATTTTATTTGTTTTTTACATTTTTAATAACATATTTTACAGGATAACCCAGGATTAATAAGTATGTATTTTCATGGTCTACTGTACAATGTTCTTTTACTCGACCTAGGGGTCTAACGCAAACATCTTTTAAGCATGACAATACCCTGTGTACAAAACACGTGTCATTAGGAGAAGGTTTGCCAAGATTGGAATAAAAGAACTAGAGGGCAGAAGCAGAGCTTGATCTGGGGCAAGGTCACAGGGGCATGGGCAAGTGGAAATATGAGAATAGGTTGTTTTTGAAAGTCAGAATTACTTTAATAAAAGGATGTTGGACAAACATTGACTTAATGACAGTAGGATAACATTGAAGGAATGACCACCACACAATATTGTAAGTATGACTTTTATATATAACAATATGTACTGCATACTGCTGATGCTAATCTTCAGTCAAATCTGAGCCAGAGTCAAACCGGAGGCAAACCCAGGCTACGGCAGAAGAGCAATGGATGCTATCCACTAATCTACCAGGGAACCTGCTGTAAGTGCCCATATATTGCTTTGTCAACAAGGAACAGCACAAAATAACTCCTACATTAAAAACAAAAATTGCACATCTGCAGTTTACCAAAGCATTCAAACATGAACCAGCTAAATGAGAATAAAACCCAGCATTGACAACATCAGCATGGCATGAGTGTATCAAATGCTTTAATGTCTTATGGGATCAGTTCTTTGAAACTGAACATTGTACAGTTTGGACATTTTGCAAACACCATATTACTGTACAGGAAGATATAGATATGGAGCAAAGCACAAAAGGAGACTAATCAGTATGCACCTCTCTCTCTCTCTCTCTCTCTCTCTCTCTCTCTCTCTCTCTCTCTCTCTCTAATGCCCTTGTGGCTTAATGAGCACACATTTTCACTGCCATGCTCCAGAACCTAAGGAGTGTTAGATAAAAGTAAAGGGTGTGACTAAATCTGGAAAAGGATGGCCCAAACATGCATAAGGCTGTGATGATTAGGTGTCTACAAACTTATCGTGTATGAAACACAGCCCACTGTTTGAGCCTCTGGTGGGAAACCCCAGCCTCTGGGGTGCACTGTGAATGTCAGTTCCAAGCATAAAATGGGTCGGGTTTGCATGTACATTATTTGTGTCAAACATAAAACCTGTGCCAAATTGAGTATGCAGATGACATTTCTTTGTTGCAACATCTAATGGGAAAAACTGAAAGAAGAATGATACCATACTCTGAAATTTCCCAAAACATCTCTGTACATAGTAGAAAGTGACGATTTTGGTTTTGATTATATAATATTTTCTTTTCTGCTGCAGTTGGATTACCACAGCTACATGATTGGCAGGTTGAAAAAAAACAATGTCTTTGTTGTGTGATTAAGAGCTTAGATGTTGATCATGCATTGAACTTTGTATAATATAATATAATATAATATAATATAATATAATATAATATAATATAATATAATATAATATAATATAT
This sequence comes from Clarias macrocephalus, assembly GCA_011419295.1. Classification (NCBI taxonomy): domain Eukaryota; kingdom Metazoa; phylum Chordata; class Actinopteri; order Siluriformes; family Clariidae; genus Clarias; species Clarias macrocephalus. The sequence goes on from JAAGKR010000263.1 coordinate 107,592, forward strand.
TAGGGTGGGTCAAGAATTATCCGCACTTCCGTCGGCTGCACTTATCTGTGGTTTTCATTCAAGGCTACTGTCTCCCCAGTCACTGCTGTGCAGATGTAAACGTCTAAATCAGTTCATTTATAACTGCGATGTGGGCAAAAATTAATACCCCACTTGTGATTCTCACAAAAGAAGAACATTGTGCAGTGATTTGTTTTTTTTTGGTCTGAGGGTGCACCTGAGGCTGAAAGAACTCACAGAAGAGCATAGAAGAAGAGTTTGGATATCTGCAAACACAATTTAGACCAATACTCTCTAAGGAAGGTTAAAGTTTTATAAAGAGAATCATTGCTGGAGACGGGACATAGAATTATCACTACGAGCCTGAGAGTAAACACCAGAAACATCCTCAGTCACTGATCAAGAAAAGTTCAAAAATCAACCATTAGTTGGAAAATTGATGCTTAAAGTTTTCTTGGATTCTCAAGGGCTAGTATTAGAATATTATCAGGAAAAAGGTTCAAGAATCGACAGTGCTCATTACCGTGAGCTTATTAAAAAGCTAAACTTCGGATTAAACGCAGAGGACTGCTATCCATGGGCGTTGTGATCTTGCATGACAATGCACATCTGCACACTTCTGCTCATACAGGCAACACTTTGTTTTGAGGTGTTAACGCAGCAGTATAGTCAATATAGTGAGCTATAGTCCTGATAATGCTCCATTAGACTGTAATGCATGGAGTTTATATGTTCTCATCATGCTTGGTGGTTTTTCTCCGGGCTCTCCAGTTTCCTACCGCAGTCCACAGACAGGAAGATTAGGATAATTGGCATTCCAACATTGGCTGTTGTATGTGAATGTTGACCGGAGGTTCCACCACCGTCGTACAAAATGGGAAGCAATAAAGTGGTCACCATTGGCATTTGGGATTTAAGCCCGTAACCCAGAATTTAATGTAGCTGATACAGCTTTATCCTGCATACAGGGTTGTGGGGGCCTGGAGCCTATCCTAGGAGACTTAGGGCGACCTGGACAGGGTGCCAATCCATCACAGTCACTTACACTCACGGTTTTATCTAATGTCTTCTCTATTTCATTTAAGTGGTGTTTCATTTCAGTTGTCATTTGCTTGTGGTTTTTTTGGGGGGGTGTTTTGTTTTTTGAATCAAATATATTAGTGTAAAAGCACAAAGTTGGATAAATTTTTTTCTGCCTTATTTCCAGGCCTTTTAACACAAATTGAGAATGACAGGAAATATTTCAAATGTATATTTAGAAGGCCTGATAATATCATTGTTATTAAAAATTTGTTTTATAAAATCATCTCATGTAAAGTCTACAGGAGGGCTAAAAGCAGTTAATTAAATGGGATTAAAAGATAATAGGAATAAGACAAGTTGATGAGGAGTTCATTCATTGTTTGGAGGCCTCTGGCTGCTGCTGAGGACATTCAGTTTGGGATGCATGTTGCGACTGAGGAGGGTTCCACTTAGTTATGAAGATGGTCTTGGACTTGGTTGATGCAGGTAATTTTTCTGTGATCGCTTGTGACTGCAGTCACTCAATAGTTTAGGACAGATTTATTTTTTTTGGGGGGGGGGGGGGGTAACCCAACAACGAAAAGTGGCCTTTAGATTAATTTATACACTTTTCAAAGTTATATTATTTATATTAGTATGATGGTATTAGTCATACCATCTGATATCACCCAATGAGAATGGATTCCTCATTGAGTCTGGTTGCTCTCAAGGATTCTTCCTATTCTCATCTCAGTAAGTTTTTCCAACATCCTCAGCCTGTTCATCATACATATAACCTATAATTTTTTTCAGTACATTTTCAAATTTATTTCCATTTTTTTATGTAAAGCTGCATTGTGACAATGCCCATTGTTATAAGTGCTATACAATTATTTTTTTTAATTGTATTGAACTGAATTGAAAAGTTCTTGTCTCAAACTTATTGAGAGGTAAAAGCTGCTGGGGAAGGCTTCAAAGGCAAGACACTATCTTATTTAAGCAATGGGTGCCTCAGGACTCAGTGATCACAGATAAGTGAATGCGTTATTACTGAAGAGGGCATGTGCTCAACCAGGGTCTATGCCACTAGTCTAGGAATAGGAAAAAGGAAAAAAAAAAGTTAAATGAGAAAATGTGGTGCAGTTTGTGTCATATGTACTAGCAATATATGATTACAAATTTAGTTTCTCTCTCTCTCTCTCTCTCTCTCTCTCTCTCTCTCTCACTCTCAAACACACACAACTATGTCAATAAATACTTCATTTGTTTTACTGCAAAATGCAAGTATCTTTTAATTTCCTTTTTTTAATATTACAGTAAAGTGCATCATGGCTATCAAATGCATAGAAAAACAATGTTAATGATACCAAGATGAAGTTAAAAAAAAAAAGTGAATATATTGGTCACAATTTAGTCACATTGCACTGCAGCCTCACTATACTACACAGCTTTGCTAAGTATCTGAAGCAATACTGTAGTGTAATATGGTGTTTGCAGTGTCCACAAACTGGAACAGTTTGGTCTGTTTTCTTCCAAGTACTTCCAATTTAATGGTTTAGTCAAATGCAGTTGCATAGTATTTTTTTTTATTTATTTATTTTTTTTTGTGGTGCTTGTTTGTTAAAGCAAAATATATGAATTTATTCAAATCAGCAGAAGGTTCCCTGGAGGACCAGTGGTTCACATTCAGCAGTGGTTTGAGCCAGACTGGCTTAATTGCATGAAGAAAAGAAAACTAACAGAAGCAAGGATGTATTTCAGTTGAGAGAAAAATAAATGCTATAATTTAGTATTGTTTTGTTTTGAAGCCGGATCTCCAACATTATATTTTAACATCTGTAACATTGGCAAATTAATGTTGCCACGATATTTTGATGACCTGTGTTGTCTATAAAAACTGGTTTGTTTCATTGTTTTAAAATTGCTTTTAAAAGATTTGAGCTAGCAGCGGGGGGGAAACGGTGGCTGCCATGGATTAATTAAATATTTGATGGACATATTGCAAACGTTTGATGTCAAGAAAAAAGAACGCTTACTGCCATTTGCAGTTACCATAGCAGAAATGGAAGTATTATTATCAAGTACTGAAGTGAATCTCAAACTGTAGGAGGCTGATGATGCACTGTAAAATTGTTTGTGAAAATATGCCAGAAAAAGTGCACTAATATCAACTATCTGTTGATGCATTGTAGCTGTGTCTTTCTTTCTGTCTGTAGTTAACTATTGTCTACAGAAACCATAACTTGCCTATAAGATGACTAACAAACTTGCATGAAGCTGGTAATTGTTAGTATTATTTACACAATCTCTGTAATTAAAAATTAAAGTCCAACAGAACTAAAACGTTTCCTTATTCCATTTTGCTGCCAGTATGACGTACTAGGGGAAAAAAACACAATAAAAACATGAGACACAACAACAACTGCTGGATTTATCGATTTTGACAAAACTGTGGATGTGTAGTATTTTCATGACCATAAAAATTTTGATATAAAACAAACACAAACTCATTTTGTAATACTTTTTGCAGCTTTTCCAAAAGTTTCTCTCTCTCAAAACTGAAAAAAAAAGGCTTTTACTGTACATGGAAACCCTTCACTTGCTTCAAACTTAATGAGAACTAGCGAATTTCTTATATTATTATAATGTTTTGGTCTAGGGATCTACAGTACAATTTAAAGGCGTTTGTGTGGAATACTGACATTTTGCACAGGACATATTGTTAGTTATAATTAAAATTGGCCATTTTACCCATAAGGTCATGATCACCAGGGAAACTGCATTTGAATTTACTTTCAAGGACTGTATGCAATAAAGGAATACCAAGAAATTATGTGACTCACTGGTTTAGACATTCTCATCAACTGAAATGAAATCCTTGACATATAGTGCTTTGCAGTGGCTGTGTATGATTAAATATAAAAGTAATAATTGAAGAAAAACACTTTTTTATAAATACAAAACAGAAAAGATGTGGGTACATAATGTGACGTTGGTAATTCTTCAGTCTGTGGCACAGCAAATGGGTATGTAAATGAGGTAAAGCTACATTCCTCTACCTGCCAAAATCCCTTGTTGACAGTGTAACTGTTTTTATTTTGCACACATTTGGTATTCAATGTTATTTTTCAATTTCACAGGAAATTATTTGTGTTTCAAACACTGTTGCAAGGATTTCAACACTGGTTTAATCAAATATGGATGCTGTCCATATGCATTTTGAATATTTCTTTTTAAAAATTCACACGTTCTAAGATGGTATTCATTGTGTGATGGCATTTTTGGAAAGCTGCCATTCTAGGATCCTAAAGCTTTCATTTCTGCTTAAATGCCCTGTCATCAGAGAGTGAGCTATCAAAGTGACAGGCAGTCATTCCATATCGGCTAGGATGGTCATCTTTCTGCAAAATGGCACAAATCCTGCCTCATCAGTCAAACTGACCAGCTGAAAAACAGCCCAAAGCCAGCCGCAGAGGAACTGTCCATCCTTCCATAAAACAAGTCAAAGCCTGCCTCAGTAATGTGCTAATCATCTTCCAGCCTCTTTTCTGAGCAAAATGTAAATTACAACCTAATTATCCTTAAGGTTGGCAATGACATGAGTTGTGAAAAGCGAGAGATTGATCATGTAGACCAATATAGACATATTCTAAAAATAATTCCCTAATGCAGTTTTTAATTTGGCATGATATTTATGGAAATTGTATTAATAAGAAAATTCAGGGAATGTGATTCCTTGTTCTGCATCCTTGTAGAGGATTATAATGTGTGAAATTGACAGACCCTTCCTCAGACACTGATGAGACCAGAGTTAAACACAGTTGGTAGGCCTCATCAGGCTGGAAGAAACAACAGATATACCATCCTCATCGCCTGTAACTAGCTTTATCATCTCTAGGTTAGACTAATGTAACTGGATGTTCTAGTAATGAAAAAAAAAAAGATCCGGTAAGTCCATTATGCAACTGCCAGTCACTATTGCCAGGTTTTTACTTAGCTTTACTTTAACCATAGTATACTGGCTCCCAGTAATTTGACACTGATTAAAATATTTTAATAACCTAATCACTGATTGGTCTCAGCACACAGTACTGAAAATGAGAATGAATATTATTATACACCATATACGTGGCATGGATATGTGCCATAAATGCAACAGACCACAGAGACTTCAGCATCTCTCCCTGCCATATTGCTGGAGTCCCTGCTTGCACTCTGCACTAAATATACATTCACCTTATACATTATGTGACTTTTACCATACCTAACTGTTATCTCTTCTTTTCCCCTCTGTCTCTCTCTCTCTCTCTCTCTCTCTCTCACTCTGTCGAGCTACATATGTCGCTCCTGAGCTGGCAGTGATCCAAACCCCTTCTGCCATCTGAACCTGCTCATCCTGCTGTCCCGCTTCTGGTTCGGGATCTTGTTGCATGAAGGTGCTCCATGTGGTCTGCTTCTGATGCCTGTAGCAACTTTTACCATGAAGACAATCCTGGTTTCAGCCCATGCAGACAGCTGTTTTCTGAGGACTTGTGACTGCAGTCGCTCAATAGTTCAGGATTGGAATTTCCTACCTGCGTCTCCGATAACAAACTGTACTCCATATTAACTTAAAGATTACCTGTTATATCAACTGTTATATTGAACTTCCAGCCTCCTAACACAATATGACTTTACAACAATTCCTGCTATACGTTGTCTGGCTTGCTCATCAGGGAAAATCTGATCATTTTGATTTATACACATTTGCTCACATTTCATACATTTTCCATAATTTTCCTTTGATCATGTAAAGATGCTTTTTGAAATTGACCATTATTAAAAGTCAATTTAATACAAATAAAAGTGAATTGAATTGAATTGAATTGAATTGAATAGTGTGTTAGGGTTTTTGGATATCATGTCAAAAAAAGTTATTACAAAACACATACATTTTACCTTTACCAGAAAACTGGAAAAGTAGAACTCACAAAATGCTCTTATTCTTATTTGTTGGTCACAGAAACATCTGGAAACAAAATAACAACATGTGTCTATGGCATTTACAGTATTTGCCTATATGAATGTTTTTTGCTTAGTCATGTTTATATAGTTTGTTAAAATGAAAATATTTTCTTATCATATTCCCTAGATTGTGCTGCACACAAAGGATATGGCATGCAATCCTTAAACCTGTATACATTCATTAAAGTGTAGTTATATGAAAAAAAAATAATGCTATTGGGTTAATAAGGTGTGGGTAAGTTACCTACATACAGTATATAATAAAAAGAATTACAACAAGAGACAGACCATTTTTCTACAAAAGATCCCTTGCCAAAAAAATGTTGAAAGTAGTGCTAGGGTCCTAAGTTTACCCTGCCCTTACTATAAGAAGTTTCACAAGTTCTCCCAGTATCTGATTGGTTTTCCACTAGGCTTTCCAATTTTTTCTTTACCTTTGCGCAACAATGTAGTAACCAGAAAAAAGCTGATAATCCGCTAATCATGCGTTCAGTCATTCTTAATTTTATCAAAAAATACTATTGAAAACACAATTACCATAGTTACCTACTTACTTTTAATAAATTTAAAGTAGCAAAAAAAAAAATACATTAGAAATCAGCATTTCTTTTACATACAAAACATCTGAGAGAAAAGTACATACAGGTAGGAGGACAATATGTGAAGCAGATCTATAACTAGGACAAACGATTGATCCCCAGCAGTCTGTCTATCACAAAGATGATTCAATATAAAACAAGATTTGCTCTGCTAAGTGTTGGGTTGTTATGGCAACAGCGGCTGTCCATTTTCTCCTGAGCTTACAGGGTAAAAACGTGATGCAGAGATTTGGGTGAATTGAAAGTATTTGAAAGGTACAGTTCTATGTGGGTGGGTTCTGGTGTGATAATAGAGAGAAGTGCCTATTGGTGGGAGTGAGGTCGTTATGCTGTGCCTAGATGGATGATTCCTAAAAGTAGAACAATCAAAGCCTCAGTGGGCAAGGATTATGCACACTGAGAGCAAATTACGTTTGCGTCTAATGCGGCTTAATCTACCATGAAAGATGAATGACCAGAGAGACTAAGATAGGAACAGGAGCTGTCATAAGGTCTATCACACATTTAACACGAAAAGGAAGAATTAATATTAAATATATATAAAGTCAGAGAGTGCAGTGTGTGACAGTGAGGCAGTGTGTCAGATTAGAAAGGAGGGCCAAGGGTCATTTCATACTTCACTCTAATAAATCACAGATTATATCTGTGATATTGTATGGCAAGTGGTACCTAAAGACAATCTATACCTTTTAAACCTTCGAATCTACATGTCTCATAAAAATAGACTGGAATAAATTGCCATTCTATATTCCCTTTTTGTGTAAAATAAGTGAAAACACCCTTTTTACCAATTTTTTTTAATGCCACAATTGAAATATTTTAAACATGTTACAAAAAAAACTCTTTGTGCCTTTGATCTCAAGGCATAGTAGAAAACTTTCACAAATGTGATCATCACAAAAAGGAAATAAAATAAATAGGTATTCATTCACCCTTTAGCTTCATAATCACCTCCAACATCTTTATCTTATTTTGCATTTATGCCTTACTGATCTATTTGTTCAACAGAAAAAAAAGGTTTGCTTTGTTTTTATATGTTGGTCTTGTTTCACACTGCATAAAATTAAATGAACCAAAAGTGGTCATAGGAAAGCAATTAAAGTAAATTTGTAAATCGAGATATGGTGAAAGAAAGGTTAACCAAGATTGTATGATTTACACAATTATGTTAATAGTCTCTAGTTTAAAATCTTTTGTTTTTGTGTACCACCTTCAGATTTTATTGCCTCCTTTTGTTCATTGGTCCAATAATAATAATAATAATGTAATGTAAACATTATCTCCCATGCCATTGTGAACAACACTATTTCTTTTACTTACAATAAATAAGATCTGAGTCAGAGTGTTACTAAAAAGTTCTCATGTGAACATGAAAAGCACAGAAAACTGGAACACATTAAACTTTTATTATTTTTTTGGTGATATTAATAACCCAACAACTAGCACTGACTTCATGTTCCACATGCAGAATCTAGTCTTCCTCTGTGCATTGACAACCATTCTGGACTGTAGCTAAAAATGGAAAGAAAAGGGGAAAAGACAGTCAATCCCACAGGACTGAAAGACAATAGACCATATTTATAGCATTGTGCTTGGAATCCATGGTATATATGGAGGAAAAAATGTCCACCAGCTGGCTGTACCAGCTTCCCTCCCCCAGGATGTCATTTCTCCATAGTCCCATAGCAGTGTGTGAGGAGGACTTGAATATGCATGAGCTTTTACATCATAAATCATCTTTTGTGAATTTGCTGCCTTAAGTGATAAAATGGAAGAGAATGGAAAGTTATTGTTGTTACACTGACATAACCTTCAGAGGCAAATAAGAATAGTATGTTTCACATTTTTGCATTAGAAACAAATTAAATGCATAATAGTTTGGGTTTTGGATTTTTTTTTTTCATTATGTTTCTGCTTATAGCAAAAGGTGTATGTAATTCTTTAAAGCCTTGAGCAAGGCAAACCAAATACGGACACTGAGAGACTAGGAAAAAATTTCCCTTTTTTATTTAACAAAAGGAATGAGGTGAGAGTCAGGGAGAAAGGTGCAGAGAGTACAGGCCATGGCTTCTGAAGATTCCAGCGGATGTCCGAACCGAGGGATTGTTGCTGCTGAAAGAGGCTGAAGATGAGGAACCAGAAGAGGCGATTGAAGTCTGACATTGGCCCTACCTCTGTGGCATTCCTCATGTGGTATAGTTTCTAACATGATCAGACTCTGGATGTGTAGATAGAAAAAACAGCAGGATAGTGGAGAGTTATGCGCTGCCTGCCCTGGAGATTTGAGACACCCTGCTCATTAACTTTTTGCCTGTGCTCAATTATGTTTAAAGAAAATCTTCTTTAGGCCTCCGAGTGGCGCAGTGGTAAAGTGCTCGTCCTATCATCCGGAGATCGCCAGGTCGATTCCCAGGTGATGCTGTAACCTCTCGCAGCCCGAGGTCTAGAGAGAGCTGATTGGCCGAGCTCTCTCAGAAGGGAGGGATATGAGGTACTTAGTGCTCCCACTTTAATCACACTGCCTACAGTGTCTCTTCAGTGTCACAGTGTTGGATTGTCTCTACAGCCAATTAGGGGCGTCTGTCAGCTGACACAAGCGGAAGGAGCGGATAGCGCTGTCTGTGCTCTGACGGTGCGTGAGCAGTTTGAAAAATATGCGGTTGGCTGGCGTCATGTTGTTCGGAGGAAACGCATGTTAGTCTTTGGCCCTTCCGACTGAGGGGTAGTAGTAGCCTTAATGAGGGAGCCCCCTAGCGATGGGGGGGTTTAATGTTTAATGTGCACCATAAGTGAAATGTGCATTATTTCATAATCTACTTTAAAATAAGTTACTAATAAGGTACTTGCTCGATATAAACAAACACCTGCACCAATAGATATTCATTAGAAAATCTAAACTAAATATTTTTATTGGGATTCGTTCAATTTAAATATGAAATCCAAAATAACAGCACTGAAGTGGTACAGTATAAGTAAATTGTAACATTTTAAGACAAAACTTAATCTTTATCTGATTTACTTTTTTGATTTCTCATCTGTGATTTCACTCTCCGATTACTGAACAGGGAGTGTATTTGGCTGACAACGAAAGTACAACTTAGCATAAACAAGGCGTAAGATACACAATCTTACAAAAATTTGATTTCTTTGTATTAGTAGGTTAGGCAGAGAGGCCCGCTACAGAAAGCCTACAGACATGTACTGTATGTGGGCTTCAACCTGAAATAATATCTGATTACATTAAAGCTGATCAGCTTATTTTTAGCTTTAGCCTTTTAACTATTTCTATAATCTCTTTTCCCGTCTACGTGGCGTTGCTGGTATACTAACTCACATAGAGGAGCTGTAGTAAGCAGAATTTAGTTATCAGCATTAATGTAACTGAAAGGGCTACGGTCCTGTATATACTCTATGTGTACTGTAAGTATAACGGCTATTAGTTCAAAGCCTAATAATACAAATAATACAAAGTTTGGAACTGTGATAAAATATATTAAATCACCACATCAGTGGGATTGCTTCCATACAGTAAGTCATTAGAAAACAGATGGTTACTGTACATACGGAACTGTGAATCTATATGGCTGAATGGAGAATTGCCAGGACAGGTTTGTTCAGAACTATTAGCATTTTTCTGATTTATGCACCCCAAGTGACCCAGGTGGCCTGGCAGAACTCCATTTATGGAATTGTCCATTATACCCTTTTTCATTCTGGACCCGCAGGCCAGTTTGATGAGAGTTTATATACTGTAACTACTGATACCAACTGAACAAATCAGCTACACCCATGATCTCCAGTGACCATCATTCATAATTTTCCCCAACCAAAGCCTTCCTTGAAGTTGACAGTTTAGCTTGATCTTTCTACACTTTAGAAGAATCAAGCTAACATCATTAGGTTAAAAAATAATAAATTGTCTGTGGCACAAAGGTTTTTTTTTTATATTGTTAGAATACCATGCCAACAGAACAATAAGGAAAGAACATGTTTTTAGATGCCACAAGCATTGCCTTAATGACTATTGAGCCAAATTGATATTTTTAAAAGACATTTTCTTGGAACTATGAGCCGAGTTGGTTCCAGATTTAAAGGACCAATGTGCAAAACCTGTCCCCTTATACGTAGGTACCTTATACACATGGTTCCCTGGCTTCAAAATTTAAAATAGCTATTGGGTGGGGGGAAGCCCAGTCACTCTTAGGCACAGACATGCCAGCAGTATTGGTTGTCATAATTAAATTGACACATTGGTACATTAGATTTCCTTACATGTTAAATGATGAGGCCAACGGCAAGGGATAATTCGCAGCAATATCCGGTTTCCTAAAAGTAATCAGTGCAAATGACTTTACTCATTTTGCTATAAGGGCATCTTGTCAGAATCTAGTCAATCAAATGCAATTTAATTCCATAAATGAACAAGCCATTTAATACCCTAACCCACATGGTACAGAGGAAAGAAACTACAATGAGGCACACAGACTTGCACATTCAGAGCTTATTATTGGTCTTTTTAAAGCATGATGTTGTGTGTATGAGACCAGATAAATACCATATTATAATATACTAGACTATACAGTATGTACTGGATTGCAAGGGTATATGGTGTGCACACAACATGGTAAGGATGGTTATAGGATTTTTTTTAAATCAATTGCCTCAAAAAGGCCATACTGAACCCAGAAGTGCCAAGTATAAACTGCTCACCCATAACATTACACTTCCCGAGAAGTGAAGTGAATACCATTGATTAGCTCTTTTTTTTTCACACCTGGCAATGGGTGAGATATAATAGACAGCAAGTGAACAGTCATTTCTTGAAGTTGATGCGTTGGAAGGAGGTAAAAGATGGACAAGCATAAGGATTTGAGTGACTCAAACAAGGGCCAAATTGTGATGCAAGAAGACAGGTTTCTGAGCATTACCAAAATGGCAGTTCATGCGGAGAGCCTGTGAACCAGTGCCAGGTCATGGTAAACCCAAGTGTTGATGAGCGTGAGTAGCAAAGTGTAGCCTGCCTTGTTCATTCTCAAAGAAGATACACTGTAGCAAAGTTTGCTGAAAATCTCCTTAAGTCTAAGTAAATTCTGGACTAAAAAAAATCAGGCACAACATAATCTCACAGATTTACTTTACTGTCCCTGTATGTCCTAATACAATACAACATTTCAATATAATAATATGGACGCATATTTTCCTTAACATAAATTAACATAGCATGATTTGTTTTGGAAGCGTGCTCGTATTTCAAAACACTTGTAAATCAAACTGAATCTCCCAATAAGAAATAATTTATTTTTAAGCTGACTTTTGCTGAATTTTGCTCACTGCACTGATGCTACTCGGAATATTATTTTACTGCACAACGGTGACTGTTCTGTTGATCACAGCTACTCTGCCACACAGCTGTGGTTCCGTACCTGCAGTTTTGTACAGTCTCTGCCATATATTACACTAATGGTTCATCTTTTCTCCAACAGAAAAATCCAGTGTTGCAATTCTAATTCATACATTATGTAGCATCCTGAACTGCAGCTGTTATCTAATTAGAAAACATTTTGGAAATAGATTTTGTGCTAAAATATTTTTTTGTGATGGTTTTTATTCTTCTTGACTCTTCTGTAAAAGTTGGCATGGTCAACCACAGACTTTCTTGTTCATTCATGAGCCTTTCCATTTGTGGCACACCATAACAATAGTTTGCTTTCTACTACAAAGGTCTGTCATATCAGTTGAAGTAGAGGGGATCCACATCTGCTTCATGCAGTTCTCCACTGGTGTACCACAGGACTCAATACTAAGTCCTTTTCTATTCTCCCTTTATACTCAATCTATAGAGAAAATTGTATTCTTACATAAGCCTTCACACCACGGTTACATAAATGGCACCTCATTAATCCCAGAAAAACTAAGCTGATATTAATCACAATTAATGCTACTGTAATTTAACATGCTTATATCAATTTCTTCTTTACAAAATCAGAATGATTCATCAAGTTCTATCCAAACAGGCCACTCAGGTGCTTGTATGTGACTTGTTTTTCACCATCCACCATCTACTTACCTCAAAACACTTATCACACCTTGTACTGCACCATGCGCCCTAACAGCCTCCAGCACTGCTTGACAGGTCCCGTATATCTCAGGGTACGAGGAATGCATGCATCAAGACTATTCTCTGTTCTGGCACCTGCATAATGGAATGAACCTCCCCTAAATGTCTGAACAATGTGTCCATGGCGCTCTTTAAAGAATGTATAAAGACTTAACTTTTAAAATACTTAATGAACTATTTTTAGATTGTGGTCTGTGGGCTTTTTTTTACATTTTCCCCAAAAAAGTTTTGAACCGATTGTATCCTAGTCTGTGAACATGAGGATGTACTTCATAGCACTACTGTAAGTCGCTCAGAAAAGGCCATCTGATAAATACCATAAATTAAAATGAAAGCGAGAGAGAGCGAGAGAGTGAGAGACAGCCACTGAAATTTATTTGATGTTTATCTCTCTATGTGATTGTGGTTGTAGTCTGCTAATCACCTTGACTGCATTTCAATATTGTTAAGCCACTTGCTCCACTTGCATGGGACCGACTATAAGTTTCCTGCTGCCCAATGGTGTTTCTGCAACATAGCAAGAGAGCTTTATATTTCCAGGAGACTCTTCTGTCATATCTTCTGCTTGGTTCACAACTGTGCAGAGAAAGTCAGCAGTATTTTTTATAGTTTTTGAGACATGCTTTATGCATCACAAACAAACATCACAGTGCAGTTAAGGCAAGGCTCTGGAAATATTCACATACAACTTGGACATTAATCATGTCCATCACCTAATTTCATCAGGGTGTTAGAATCATAAAATACTATAGAATCATAGAATACTGTGTTGATGCATATTAGCAATAGAATATTTGCAATGATTTACAAGATTTGCAGAAACCCAAAGGATTAGAACATTTATACTAAACAACATTTTCCTTTTCATCTTTCACAAGATTTCCAAGACTGGAAAGCAGAATGAGCATGACAACACTTTTTTTTTGTAACCGCCTACAGCAGTTCTATTTCAGATTTCTGGATGAATCGTTAGACTCACCTGTTGTCAATAAAGAGCAATTATATAAATAGCCCAGTCTCTTACTTCACAATGTACAGACTTTTGTTTATTTCCTGATAGTCTTGCCGACTAGCCCTCTGCTTTGTTTGCAGTTTACTTGCTCATGACTCTTGGCTGAACTCTTTTCTCACTCTGTGTGTGCGTGTGTCATAGCCATCAATATTTTTTCTTGTCATTATGTTAATTGATTGACTGATTGCCTGACAAACAGCAATTTCCTCAAAAAGCAACGAAACACTGCTTAGGAAAAAAATAACATAATTAATGGGCTTGCACTGTAGACCAGAGACATAACTTTTCAATGCAATAGGTTTTCAGTTTTATATATACTGTATACACACATACATACAGTACACACACCTTTTAGAGTTAGCTTGCTGTTTATTTAATATTCTCATACACAAATGAAGAGATTCAAATCTGAAGTTTTTTTTTTTTACAATTTACACTACAAAGATAACATGTATGCAATATGTGACCTACTGTACAATGCAGCATGTGTGCATCCTGCAAGTTACAGGTGCAGTGTTCTTCCCAACAAGAGTTTGCTGTCTTTAGGCTTTGAAAAATATTTATGAACACCACTGCAGTGGCTACCTGAACTACTATTACTACTCAATTTCTACTATTTATTCCAAGTTCTAATGTCCCAGAATGCTTTGCGTTCCTGACATAATGATTTGATTGCATTCTAGTTTTGGCCTTCAAATCTTTCACCTGGTTCTCGTTCTAGTGAGAAAATAGACATTTACAGTATACAGCCATCGTGCAGATATGGCTCAGTGATTCAGGTCAGGGGTTCAAGCCCCAGCACTGTTACCCTGCCACTGTTTGGCCCATGAGTAAGGCCCTTAATCCTCTGTGCACCAGGCATGCTGGATCATGGCTGACCCTGTACTCTGACCCCAGCTTTCCAACAAGAATTGTGAAAAAATATCAAATAAATTGCTGTTCTGTGATGTGTATGTGACAAATAAAGTCAAATGATTTTTTGGGGGCTCTTGTTCCATCCATGTGATAATATAAATAAATAGGGGCAGTATAGACTTGTAAGACATGGGTAGAGAAAAAGAAAAAATATTCTTACAAGTCTATACCTCCCTAATTTATTTATATTATCACTAAGCATATATTACCTTTTATCGCTTATCTTATATCTTATCCTATACAGAGTGTAAAATGCTGTGGCTTTAAAAGAATAGTGAAATAAAGTTGACAAATCACTGCCTGTAATGTCTAACAGAGTTGATAACTTATCTATTTTAAGGATCTGTAATGCAGTGTTTGAAATGAAAGAGCCAGCAGGCATGAGTGTACAGCTCAGACTGTTCGTCCTCTGCATGAACACAGTTGTCTGGCAGAATTGTTTAATTATTATAATTATCTCAAGCAGCGCATTTATATTTAAACACTATTGTCAAAGACATATAAAAGAAAGTAGAAAAAATACACTTTAAAAAATCTTGAGCTTTTTTTGGTAGGCTGGATTTGCTTAATGGAGAGCAAAAGGATTTTCGTCTCTCTTTTTCTTTTTCTTTGACTTTGTATGCCATGCTGACTGGCTCTCCGGTTCTTTTATGCCTCTCCCAGGTCGGAAGACTGTTATTTTTTTTTTTTTACTGATATTGCTTTTCATCAAATTTAGTTGAGTCAAGTTCCAATCTGATAGAGCAGCTCCTTCTATAAACACTACCATTCATCCAATACCTCCTCAGGGAATGCAACTAATATGTAGTCAGTTGGTCTAAACACAATATGTGCTGTTTGATGCTTTGCTGCTTTATAGGTGGTTTTACCAGTAATGGTTTTACTCCCACGGGAAACCAAATGCCTCTCCTTAGAACAAGTTCAATAGGAGTTATTAATTTGTTTTTCTGATGCAAAATTTTGGGTATTATTTGAAACCATCACTCAAGGTAACCTTCAAGCCAAACTGCGGTGATTATTTAAATTCAGCAAAAGCAAAGCAACAGCCTTCTATTCGAAATGAGGTAAATAAATTAATTAGCTTCACATTGGCTGTCCATTTACAAGGGGGTAATCAGTTATGGAGGCAAATTGCATAAGTCGCTCTCAGCAGCACTGGAATTAGCACCCAGAGAAAACTAATTTGCTGATTACGACCTTAAAAGGGCTTTGCTTTCACATGAAATTAAAGGTGAAAGATGCTCTATTATCGCTGTGTTTTTATGAGCAAACACTAATCTGCATACACATGAGCCTCAGCAGTGTCTTTGTTATTTTAATGCTTAATATTGTTGTATGGTTATCTGTTAGCATGTGGTCTGTTTATCTTGCCAGCATGATATACTATCATGTTGTTTTATGTTCATTTGTGTTTACCATATTGATGATGCCTGGAGGGATTTTCTACCTCCATCATTTTTCCTTCTTCTAACCAGTCCTTTCTTTTCACTCTCCTTTTCTAGCCTTTTCAGTTTAATAATGCTTTTGACTTAAGATTCCTTGCCAATGTTACAATACTTTAGAAAACCTGTACAATATTGCCTTGCAACAGGTCTTTTCTGTTTAAAGTCGTTGCTTGGATATTACCTCAGCCAGAAAAGAGCCACTCCACTAGAAACCAGGATTTTCATTTTTCACATTTTGGCTAAAGAGGGTAAAGTTGGAGAGAAAGAAAAGGCAGTTCAATGTTTTGAGAATCTTAACTTCAATAAAAGATTTTATCCAAGCTGCTACTTTAAACTCAATGTTACTATAAATTCCGAAATTGCACTTGCAGTTTAATTTAATCTTTTTAACTGTAACTTGACACAAGACTCATAGCCAGTTCATCTACTGAAAATACTGTATCACTTTAAGCTGACTATTAAATAGACTTAATTTTAAATGATACATACAGTAAAGACAAATTACAAGAGTTACAATTAACTCTTGCAAGTTTTTTTTTTTTTGGGGGGGGGGGGGGGGGGGTTTCCCAGATTTTATCCCTAATTTAGTCGTGTCCAATTCCTCCCCGTCACTAGGGGGCTCCCACATTAAGGCTACTCCTAACACTCAGCCGGGAGGGCCAAAGACTATCACGTGTTTCCTCCGAACCACGTGACACCAGCCGACTGCATCTTTTCGAACTGCTCGCTCGCGCACTGTTGGGGGTGGCGTAACACACTCGGAGGACAGCACTATCCGCTCCCTCCATTGCGCAAGCTCACAGACGCTTCTGACTGGCTGTAGAGCCGTGATTAATATGGGATCAAGTACCTCTCATCCCTCCCCTCTAGACCTCCGGCTGCGAGAGGTTACAGCACCACCCGGGATTCGAACTATCTCCGGATGATAGGGCGAGCGCTTTTACCACTGCGCCACTCAGAGGCCAACTCTTACAAGTTTAATCGATTTTTGCATTATACCAGTCAGGGATAACCCGAGGAGGGTGCCTTGTGCCCATGGACATGAACCCCAGACCAAGTGTTGATAGAGAGCGGAAGTTGAAGTCTATTGTTGGCGGCTCAACAGAAAGCCACCCAGCACATGACAGAAAGCTTGCTCAGCTCAAGATAGAGGTGACCAGGTAATCCTCTAGCACCAAGTTTTACCCCAAGTTAAGAGCCATCTTTCAGAGCTTTTCTCAATTAACCCTGTTAGGCCTGTTAGCTCTGTTAGCCCTTTTGCAGGCCCTGTTAACTTTGTCGTAGGCCCTGTTTGCTGTGAAGGCACTGTCTGATCTGAAAACTTTGCAATCTTGCTACAGATGGTACTCAACCAGAATTATGGTTTTACCAGCATTTAGGGGTTAGCGTTTTCTGGCTTTATCGCTATAAGTATAGACATAGTTAATTCTCTCAAGGATTAATAAGCCGCAGCTCACATGGTATCGGATAAATTCAAGTGAAATTAATTTATAATCACAGTACTAAAACACTTTCCGTTTTGGACTCCATGTCCCAGAGTGCACCTCGGTCAGCTGACAGGAGCACTCACCTGAACCGAGATGACTAATCAATTTGGCTTTAAGTAGCCATGCTTCGAGGGAGTCCTTTGTCTTGCATCAGTTTGGTTATCATACTGTTGTTTCTGTTGTGACACTGTTTTGGTTAAAGCTGTTGTTTAGTTTAAACTGGTTTGTTGAAATGCTGTTTATTAATGTAAATTACAGTATAGGTTCATCCACTGCTGCAGAGATGACATGATCACCTTGATCGCTACAGCCGAAAACAAAGGAATCACTAGTTTATCAATGAATTATTAAAATGGTCAGAGTCAGTCTCCTTGCTGTTTTTCCCTGACGGTTTCATAATCATTAGTCTCCTTCTGCCAGTTTAGCGCTGTAGACTACATAGGAAATTAAAGCCTGCATCTATTCTATCCTGCCAATAACTGTACATGGTTCCACACTACACTACATCAAATCACATTTCTATTATATTTCATTTTACTATATATATTTTTCAATTTTTATTATATATTCTTTAATTTATTTATATTTTTATCTTATTCTACTAATTTATTTTCATTTTTATTTCCATTCTTATTGCCTGTATATATGTAAATTTAAAAGGTTTTATTTCATTCTCTTATTTGCACTAAAACTGTCTGTTGTAATATTGAAGGTCAACAGCAGTCGTATAAGCATTTCACTTCATATAATACTGTGTATGACTGTGTATGTGATTAATTAAATTAGAATTTTGGATTTTTGGAATTTTTAGGTGTGCCAGCTGCCTATATGGCTCTTTGTAAGAATAAATCATTCAGTGACAACCCTGTAAATTTCTATGTATGACAGGTACAGCTGTATAAAATAGTTTAAATATATGTACCATGAGCTATTGATCACTGATTTATGTAAACGACTCTGTTCAGATGTACAGTAAGTAAATGCTAATTGCTGCGCTGTTTGGGGCGAGTGGCGTGCTGATGTTTGGTCTGATTTTCGGGAGTTGCCACTCTTTGTGATCTGAATGTGTTGAGTGTGTGTGGTATCACCTGAGCCAGGTGTCAATAGGTCTTACCTATTCATGAAAAGTCGTGGATTTGTTCAGTGACTGTTGCACTGCTTCCACAACCTGGTTGTAGAAACCGCAAGATAACCCCTGGAGGATGGCATGCACTTTGTTTCAGGTTTTGTGTTGGGACTCTTTTTCCAGAGGCACGTCTAAGGCACCTGTTAGCTTACGCAAGTGGGAGGAGCAAATAGTGCTGTCCTCCGAGTGTTTTTACACAGCTCCAAATGGTGCATGAGTGAGCAGTTCGAAAAGATGCTGTCACATGGTTCCGAGGAAACACACAAAAAAAATCACAGTCTTTGGCCCTCCCTGACGGGTAGTAATAGATTGGACTGGTAATAGTGCCCCAACGACAGGTGGGAATTGGACATGACTAAATTAGGGAGAGAATTTGGAAAATATTCCTCTCCTGTTTCCGCTCCTTCCACTTTAAACCAGTTTTTGCAGGGGAACTTTTAAGCATATTTGAATAGTGGGGCTTCCTAAACTTAATTTGGCAGGTTTTTATTTGTCAATTTACTTTACATGCATTGATTCTGAAGTCAATTATAGCATATCGTGGTCTTTTGTCACCTGAAGTCTTAATCTCACCAAACCAGAAACAGCAGCACATGGACTAAAGACTGCTGTTTTAGTCTATCTCTTTCACACAGACCAAAATAACTCCTGTTATTTGACAGTTGTATTCTATGTCCCAGGTTCATTACATAGAAATAGAAGTGAACTGTGCCTTTCTCCAGTGAATGTAGTACTCAATTTACATTCAATAATTTTTTTTGTGTGTGATTACTTGTAATAGAGGATTTCTGCAGTGCGAGCAGTGGCATATTGCCAGTATGTGCACAATATGCTCAGGAGAAGTCTATATTATCCTAATGGAAAGCATCATCAATTTTATTCTATAGTGTGATGGATTTGCATAGATATTACATGAGTTAACACAGATAAATACAATCTGTAATATGATTACATGTAAATAATTAAAAAAAATAATTTAAAAAAATATATATATTTTTAATAACATTAGTACTGTTTAGGAGTTCCAGTATACAGGACAGAAAGTGTTTTTATTAATGTGTAAATAAATAAAAAAAATATTTAAATATAGTCTTTGTGGGAAAAAAAAGTCTCTATACAAGAATATTAGTTAACACTTTATTTGAAGGCCAGCTTTATAATAATAACATTTACATTTCAGCACTACAGCGCAGACGCCATTATCCAGAGAGACTTACAGTACTTTTTTATCTTGTTATACATCTGAGCAGTTGAGGGTTAAGGGCCTTGCTCAAGGGCCCAACTTGCTGGTGGGGCTTGCACCTGGGACCTTCTGGACCATAGTCCAATACCTTAAACACTGAACTACTCCTGACCCCTGACACTATTATTTTAGGTTGAAGCCCACATACATGTCTGCCTGTATAGCAGAACAGTCTGCCTAACTTATTAATAGAAATAAAATTTTGTAAGGTTGAGTATCTACCGCCTTGTTTGCACTAAGTAATTATTTTGTTATCAGCCAAATGCACTTCCTGTTTGGTAATTGGAGAGTAAATTGAAAAAAAAAATTGTAGATAAAGATTGAGTTTTGTCTTAAAAGAACTCTAGCACATTAAAATTCATGTATACCACTTGAGCGTTGTTATTTCAGTGGTGTAAATACCCACCTGAAAATATTCAGTTTAGCTTTTCTAATCAATATCAATAATTGGTGCCAGTGTAACTGTAGCACTGTAGCCTGGCACCTCCAGGGTCTGGGTTCGATTCTCGGCCAGGCTCGATTCCCGTCTCTGTGTGCATGGAGTTTGCATGTTCTCCCTGTGTTTGGTGGGTTTCCTCCAGGGCCTGTATTCACATAGATTCTTAGAATTCTCTCAGAGCGCGTCTCAGGTTACTTAGCTGTAACCCTGTTCCCTGATAAAGCAGGAACGAGATGCTGCGTGAAAACGCTATGGGAACATCTCTTTGTTCTCCGGTTGTGAAGCCTGTGTATGTCAAAACTGCCGAATACTTCGGCTTATAACCTCAGGCAGGTGATGTCACCGAATAAGGTGCACCTGCAGGTTATAAATAGGAGTGAACCGGAAACATCCTCAGGTCAATTTTGTCTGAAGGATGTCCAGGCACGCCAGCAGTGCGGCATTGAAACGCAGCATCTCTTTCCCACTTTATCAGGGAACAGGGTTACAGCTAAGTAACCCGAGACATTCCCTTTCAAAAGCTACACTCGATGCTGCGTGAAAACGCTATGGGAACGAGAATACCAACACCGCCGCACTGCAAGTGTCTGGACCCCCAGGTTGTGTAGCGTGTGCGCACAATAGCCAAGGAGGTCTCAGACCTAGCTCTGGGATGCTGACTCAAGGATCCGCGAGCCCAGAGTAGCATTGACATAGATTTTATAGTAGACTATAAAATCTAACAAACGTGTGCGGAGAGGACCAACCTGCCGCATCACACACCTGCTGCAGTGGGACACCTCTTGCCAGAGCAATTGATGAGTCAATCCCCCTGCTCAAATGAGCCCTGATTCCCAGAGACGAAGTGTGACCACGCGCTAGGGCAATAGCATCTCTCACCCAGTATGACAGTGTCTGTCTAGTGGCGGCCGCCCCCCGGTTGCAGTCCCCATGGCAAATAAAGAGCTGCTCTGACTTATGCCACTGGCTAGTGTGGTGGACGTAAATCTGAAGAGCACGTACTGGACACAGTAAGTGAAGTCTTTCCTGCTCTGGAGCTGTGAAAGGCTTTGAGAACGACTGGGTGCATGGTCGAGAATGGAACCTTCGGAAGATAGTTCAGGTGAGGATGCAGAATAGCTTTGACTAGCCCAGGGGCATAGTCTAGGCAGGATGGGGAGACTGACAGAGACTACAGATCCCCAATCCTCTTCAAAGAAGTAATAGACATAAGAAAAACCATCTTAAGAGACAGAAGCCTGACAGGTGCTGACTCTAGTGGTTCGAAAGGGGTGTCAGCCAGGCCTTCGAGTACGATAGCTAAGTCCCATGAAGGGACCGTCACTCTAGTGGGCGGCCTCAACTGTTTAGCTCCACGAATAAAACGGGCAACTAAATGGTGCTTCCCCACAGAAACCCCATCGGTCAGAGCATGACAAGCCGAAAGAGTGGCTATGTACGTTCTGAGAGTACTAGGGCATAAGCCCGAGGACAACTTTTCTTGCAGAAACTCCAGCACTGAAACAATCTGGCAGTGAACTGGGTCTACATGTCTTGCCATGCACCAACCTTCAAATACACTCCATTTGAGGGCATAAGTTCTTCTAGTGGAGGGAGGCCTGGCACTAATTGAAAAATGGTTTCAATTACGCTGGCTGGAAGACCAGCATCTCTTAGTTGGTCCCCTTCAGGGGCCAAATGTAAAGGTTCCAGAGCTCGGGCCGGGGATGAAATATTGTCCCCTGCACCTGAGACAGAAGATCCCATCTCACTGGAATCACCCAGGGTGAGTTATCGAGGAGAGATATTAGATCCGAGAACCACACTCTGGTCGGCCAATGGGGCGCTATCAATAAGAGGTGCAAACCCTTTTGATGGACCCTCGCAGAACTATGGGTGGAAACGCATAAAGGCGTAATCTGGGGCACGTGTGGGCCATCGCGTCCAGACTCAGGGGAGCTGGAGGAGTCAGAGAGTAGTAAAGAGGACATTGTGCTGCCTCTTACGAGGCAAAGAGGTCCACCTCTTCTACATAAAATCTTTCCCAGATTTGACTGACTACTTTGGGATGGAGTTTGCCTGGATAGCAAGTCCGCTCCAACATTTATATGCCCCGGAATGTAAATCGCCCTGAGGAACAGGAACTTGTCCGGTGCCCAAAGCAGAACCTGGTGAGCTAGCTTGTTCAAGCGGCGTGAGCGCAGTCCACCATGGCAATTTATGTACGAGACTACCGCAGTGTTGTCCACCTGCACTAGGACATGGTAGCCTCTCAACTGCTGGAGGAAGTGTTTCAGGGCCAGAAACAGAGCCATCATTTCAGGGCAATTGGTGTGCCATGCAAGAAGATGACCTCTCCAGTTCCCTTGTGCTGGACGGCCATCAGTCGTTAGCATCTTGCGATGACAAAACAGACCTAAAGTGGGACACAAAGTCAGAAACCGGGGTCTGAACCACATAGAAAGGGTACGAAGCCCCCGGCGCGTAACCCTTAGCCTCTGGGGATTGGCCCTTGAATGAAATCCCCTGGCTCTTAGCCACAGCTGAAATGCTCTCATGTGCAGAAGGCCCAAAGCTATCACTGTGGCTGCAGCTGCCATGAGGCCTAGAGATCTCTGAGAGTGATGAACAGTCAACTTCTGGCTTAGCTTGATTTCCTTCATGGTGTTGAGAATGGATTCAACACGAGCAGGAGACAGCTGTGCCCGCATTGTGACCGAATCCCATGTGACACCCAAATATGTTGTCCTCTGAACAGGAAAGAGAATGCGCTTCATGGCGTTGAGTCTCAATCCTAAAGAATGGAGATGAGCTAGGACGACATTTCGATGTCGAAGCGCTAGCTCCTGAGACTGAACCAGAATCAGCCAGTCGTCTATGTAATTCAAAATATGGATGCCGTGGAGTCGTAAAGGAGCCAGGGCCGCATCCATGCATTTTGTATATGTGCGAGGTGACAGAGCTAGGCCAAATGGAAGGACCCGATACTGGTAAGCTTCGCCCCCGAAAGCGAACCTCAGGAACTTCCTGTGCTGTGGCAATATTTCTATATGGAAATATGCGTCCTTGAGGTCAATTGTCACAAACCAATCATTTTGACAGTCAACATTTTGAATCTGAATTTCCTGAGATCTCTCTTGAGCACCAAAAAGTACCGACTGTAGTAGCCCGACTCTCTGTCTGGGAGGGGAACATGCTCTATGGCCTCTTTGCCCAGCAGAGTCTGTAATTCCTAGGCCAGCAGATGTGCTCAGTCCGGTTTCACGGAAGTGGAGACCACGCTGTTGAAATGCAGAGGATGATGTGTAAGCTGAATCCTGTAGCCTGAGGCTACAGTCCTTTGTACCCAAGGAGATACGCCTGGCAGTAGTTTCCACGCTGCCACCTCCCCCGAAAGGGGCATGAGTTTTAACTCTTCGGCTGGATGGGGGGGATGTTAGGTGTTCGGTATCCTCAAGTGTGGCAGGAGATGACCGAACACTAGGGGGTTGGGTATCGTTTGGGTTTTTTTCGATACCGGTGCCAAATCGATACTTTTAAACCGGTACCGGTGCCAAAACGGTGCCTGAACCGATACTTTGCAAAAGCCACAAAATGATGGCTCAAGAATAAATTTTTATTGGACAAAAAATTTTATGCTTAAAATTGAACAATATATTAAAAGTTTAAGTACTGGCTGGAAAGCCATGATTATAAACTGAATTTATGTTACATTAGTATTTTACAAATCATTTGACCATTTGTTAGCATGAATGCGAGTTTTGCATTTTGCAGTTAACACTACATTAGCCTACTACTAACCTGCGGAAAGGCTGCTGACGTCATCATAATCTTTTTTGCTACGGTTGGGGTCTGGGACTGGGGTCATCCACACCAATAGTGCCAGCTGTTGTCTGTATGCTATCAAACATGGGGCATCCCTCTGCTTTTAAGTTTATTCCGTGTGCCCTCAAATGTTTCATTAGATTTGACATGTTTCCCCCTTTACACGCAACTGCAGTAAAACATTTACTGCACATCGCGGTGTCGGAATCCTTTCTTGTGAAATATAGCCACACTTTCGACAGTTTAGTTTTAGGCATTTTAACGAAAGTTAATTTAAGATAGCGGTAGACCACCTGCTGCCGTCAGAGCAAGTGTAACGTTAGTTGCTGTGTTCACGCGCATCTCGGATGGTCTCATTTCCTGATGATTTGCGCTTTTATTTTTATATCTAACCTAATAAACGTTTAATCTACAAAAATAAAATGGACAGTAGCATTACTACAAGAATGTTTTGGATTTGTATTATCAAAGCTTTCCGAAGTCTTCAAGAGTTTTCTAATTAAGGAAATAATTAATCTTTCCAATCATTTCTGACACCCCATGAATGCAGTTTTTAAAATTTACTAGCGATCATGTGTGTTGTTGAATCTAATGCTTATAACAATCGTGTCATCATGCCCCAGAGAACAAATATATTAATCGATAGTTCAGGCATTTAAGTGGGTTTCGGTACCCAACCCTACCGAACACCCAGCATTTCGTTGGAAACTGACTGTGATTGGTTGATAATAAATAACCTCTGACCTCTGTAAAGGTTTTAAAATGCGCTCTTTGTGAAAATAGAATGTATGATAATAGAACAGACAGTGAAATCATAATATTAGTATACTGTATAATGAAATTGTATAATCATGACTACAGGCTACTTTATGCAAAGTTTCTGTCATAGGCTAAATATCTTAAAGTTAATTAAAACAGCCAAATGTTGAAAATGAATCTACTTTTGAAGAAACTAATTTGTTACAATTTATTGCAATACATTTATTTATCAAACTGATTTTATTACTTGTAATCCATTTCAGATTGATGGGAGCAAAATGGCTCAGCTTTTACCAATTTACATGATTACAGGACAGTCTATTTAAGTTGCATTTTTGGATGGTATGTAGCCAACAATCCAAGAGAGATGGAAAGAAGTAAAAGAACAAGAAAAGCAAATTGTACAGAAGAGCAGTGTTTACTTTTAGCTTTATGTTCAGTGTTTTGAGAATATTTCTTCTTTCCACCATTTTGTCCTCTGCTATAGAAACTCTTAAGCCTCTTAAAAGTCCTCCTCTCTACTCTTACCAATTTTTACCTTAGGAGCTGTTTTTACGGCTAAGATGTTTCTTGAATCATTTTTATCTTTCCTAACATTTAGTTCTAAATTTAAGGGGAAATTCTAAGAAAATGTCATAATTCTAAGGATTTTCTTAGAATTTCGTCACTAGGAGCAACTTTTAGGCTTAAGAAGCTTTGTGAATACGTGTCCAGGTACTCCGGTCAGGTACTGCAGGTAGACCTGCAGATTAGGTTAATTGGCATTCCCAAATTACCTGTAGTGCGTGAATGAGTGTGTGTGTGTCCTGCGATGGATTAGCACCCTGTCCAAGTTGTACCCCGCCCCGTGCCCCAAGTCTCCTGGGATAGGCTCCAGGCCCCCCGCGACCTTGAATACAGGATAAAGCGGGATAGATGATGAGTGGGTGAGTGGTGCAGGTGTTTTGTTTACAATGAGCTAGTAGTGTATTAATATTAAGTAAATTATTAATTCCAGCAAATAACTGTTCCTAACATCGCTTATACTCAACATTTCGATGCCACTTGTTGTGCAGGTTCAACTTCAGGCAGATATCCAATTAGTGCAAAAGTTTGATTACATTCTGTCTAGCCAGTTGTGTGTGATGCTGTGACTTAATCTGGCACATAACTATGATAAATAATGCAAAATCTGCCTGGACAGACAGATAGAAAATTTTCTGAGATGGGTTTCGGGTCTTCCCATGTATGAAATGTTGATATCATTGAAAGAGCGAGTTCTGACCGATGTACACAAAACCTCTCTTTTATTTACGCTGAAG
Organism: Clarias macrocephalus; assembly: GCA_011419295.1. Taxonomy (NCBI): domain Eukaryota; kingdom Metazoa; phylum Chordata; class Actinopteri; order Siluriformes; family Clariidae; genus Clarias; species Clarias macrocephalus. The sequence continues at coordinate 133,846 of JAAGKR010000263.1, forward strand.
TATAATGTCAGATGTTCCATGTGCTTCCAGATGCCCCAGTAAAATATTACATTACTTAAAGGATATATTATCAAAATGTCCAGGCTAAAACAGACATATAGACGCATTGCATTTAAATTCAGATCTACACAGGGGCATATAAGCGTGGCATTTCTGCTCCAGAATTGAATCTTAATGTGGAGAAATACATCAATGAGGCACTATCAGTTTACCCAGGGGAAAAGCTTTGAATACTTTTAGCACCACATTGAATAAGGGATATAAGACTGTGGAGGGCAGTTGTTTGTTCAGATTCAAATACAACACAATCCAATTTATATTAGTCATTCAGACAATAGAACAGACATTTTAACAGAAATTCAACAAACACTATATAGAATTCAAATGATGGGACGAATTGTAACATTATTTGTGGGTGCCAATAAATATTTGTGGAATGAAGGAAAATTAAATAGCAGGCAGGGTTGAGAAGTTACATGAAAACAGATATACAAAGTATAGTAGGGCAGAAGCCAAGAACATTTCAAATCTATTAAAATTATAGAATGGCTAATGGCTCAGTCATCGTGATGTGAAGCAGGCTCCAACTAATAAAAAAAAAAAAAAACACCTCTATATCCATAATTAATATATTCCAACATCATATAAAAACAGCAACCTGAGCTGAGAAAATTTACTACAGATTAAGATGCAATGTAACATTGTTGCATTAAGTTTCGGCTGAGATCTCAATGACCTGAGAGTAGAACCTGTACAAAATATTTTTTTTATTGTTTTAGTATGTAGAATCATTTGAAATAATACTTTTATGTAGTTGTTTGAATTGTATGCCGTATTTACTTTTTTTGGTTGGTTTGTTTTCTGCCATGCTGCATCTCAACCTTTGTCGAAAGTTTTATCTGCAGTAATGTTAAAATTAACCATATTTCTGTACTTTCAGCAACTGATAGGGCTGCTGTTTTGAGCACATGTACAAGCTTAATTTTTTTATTAGTTCACCTTTTAATAAGGTCAGAAATAATTGGCACCTAAATTTGTTGATGCAACTCACTGATCCTGGACTGCTGTTTTTACACCAGTCCAGTGAGGATATTGTAAATATGCCTAAATATTATTAGCTCACTTTATGGGATACCCTGAAAACTGAATTTAGCCACCATATACTCTTAAAATAAAATGTTAAATCTAATACAACAATTCTTGTTTGTCTGGAGAGCATTTAATGGTTTCATTTTGTAGGTTACCTCACATTAATTAAAACTTTCAAGTAGAACTCTAAATAGAACAATCAACTGATGAAGAACAACATTATTTCTGAACAGACTAAATATGTTTATTGCTTAAAGTAGTTTATGTATAAAACACTGCAAAACAGGAACCTGATTATACCAAGGTTCACATCAACTTGGCTTAAGCACAGTACCTTGCCTCATATACTGTTAAGAATGATGGACATCTTTGCCCAGTATTTTTAACACCAATGTTACTTATTTCTGAAACTTTTTGCATATTTTTATGTTTGCTGTTTGCATATTGCATAAATAACCCACATCTATCTGTACAGTCTCTGCATCATTTTTGAAAACACTTTTTACAATATTTTACTCTTTTTTTTACATTTTCTGGCACACAAGGTTGTCTATAACAACTTTTAATTCTTTTATAATCTTTGAACTTCCATGTCCCACATGTAAACCACAGTACCACAGTAAACATCAAAATACATTACTTCCTGAAAAGCCATTTGCGTTGCTTCTTTCTGTCTCTGGATCAATGAAGCAAGAATTCCAGCTTGGCAAAACAGCAGCTGCCATGAGTGAACTAAAGATGTTCAACTGATTTTTGGAGAATGTTGAAGCCAAGAAAAAGGATATTTACAATCTGCTACTGTTCTTTCAGTTACACCAGCATTTGAGGATTACAGTTATGTTATACATACTGTTATATTTAAAGTCTGTGACACATTCTATGAATTAAGACATTATTAGATTTGCATGCAGTGCAAAACACCATATTATATACTCAAGTGAGTAGTCAGTTCTCAAAGACAATATGTTGGAAATTTGGTCCATAGGCGAACAACAAGGTTAGCCAATCTGGTCCACTCCCTCAGAAAAACTATTTTTAATGCTGGCTGTTATTGAAAGGTGTCAGAATACACGGGGCACCACAGATTACTGGTCGAATGATGACTACCGTCTTGCAGGACAAGTACAACCCTTTTCATGAACCTCTGCAAAAAAATGTGGAGGAATTATTGAGGAATATGACAATTTTGCCTCCAAACTCCCTAAACTTAAACCATTCAAAAATGTGTGGGATATGCTGGACAAATAAGTTTGATCCACTGAGTCCACATTGCATGCACGCAGAACATACTGTACATACTAGAATACAGGAGTCAGCAAAAGTGAACAGGCTGGCTTAACAGCTATAATTTTTGTCTTTATGTTCCCAGCTTATTTCTCTTGCCAAATGTTACTATTCAGGGCAGACATGGCATACAAACATGGCAGCTCAAAGGACTGATAAAAAGCTGCAACAGCTACTTTATCACCTTGGAAAGTTCAACTCCAGTATGAGTTTATGGCATCATAAGTTTCTGCTGCTATCTGGTTTTTTAGAATGAGAATGAAAACGTCAGGAGTAAAATTAAGTGTCAGTTTATGGTTGACATTTTCTTGACTACTATTTTGGATCAAAATGATAAATTTATCAAAAGGTAATGATTTGCTTGTTGACATAGATGTCGTTTTTACAATGCTAAGGAATTACGTCATTATTTTGAACAGAAAATTGCTAGTTGCTGAGAGAAAAAGGACATTTTGTTATGCTTAGAAAAAAACAGCAAATTGCAATTTTAGTACAATTGTTTTACTGGCAAATGCAGCAATATGTTTATTAATTTCTCCTTTTTCTATAAAATTTAAAAGCAGATGGCAAATGTTTGCGTTCTTCTTCCTATGCATTGATGAAAAATGTATCTACAGAAAACAAAACTCCCAGGAACACAAGAATGCAGGAACGCTGGGTTGCACCTTAGACAGAACATCACCCGATACAGTATGTAAAGCACTATGCAGTGAAATGTTTACACATACATTTACATTAAAAAGCAATTTATAGTCCCCAAAACACCCATACTAGGAGGTGGGAGAAAATTGTAGAACTCAAAAGAAACTCATGCTGACAAAGAAAATGTGAAAAACTCATCCGTGAAAACCTAATAAATATAATTTTTTGTCACCTTCATTAAAAAAAAGTATGCAAAACTCTGCATTATATACCCCATATTTTTCTCCTAGGTTTAACTTTTTTAAGATTCAAGCAGAATAAAAGTTATTGGACTGTCTCTGGTGAAGATGCAACTAAATAAAGACAGATGAGGGAGGGTTGGGCGTCTGAGTCACCTCATTACTCTGATGACTTTAACATTATACCAGTGTCACATTCATACTGAAAGATCAGCCTGTGCATCACTTACCTTGAAGCTTTGAATTTGTGCCATTAATCATCAAAAAGCCCTGGAGGGAAAAACAGGAAGAATTTTCTGTCCCAGATACTCATTCACATTTACATTACATACACTAGTGACACAAACACAAGATACAGGGCAATCTTAATTGTGTTACATTAACACTATTATTATTGACATTATGCTGCGTTCTGCATATCTACTCAAAATATTACTGTACATGGTGATGTGATGTAAAGCATGTACACATATGCTTTCACAAAACACAAACAAAACAGAGATTCAACAATAATCTCTATTTCCCAGTTTTGCTCATACATCAATGATATAACCTTACAGCCTTCACAGATTGACCTCATACACTCCAACTAAAAATAACTGAGCCAACATGCAAAACTCTAACATAAACAGGGCTTTGTATATATAGTATGCGTGTGAGATCCTGGTTATTAAACTGCATTTCTACTCTCATACCCAGGTCTCACTGGACTACATTTATTACGTGTTGAGATCAATCGTTAAATGAATTCCTGAAGCAGAACGGAGTTTCACAAGGTCAATTTTAGAGATGTTGCGGTGCATCCTTAGATCAAATGAGATGACATGGGGATTTGATACAAAAAACACCTTCTTAGCTATGGCACATGTCCGTTTTAAACTCATGTCATATAACAGCATATATAGTCATTTGTACCAGATAATGCAGAATATGATCCAGTACAACTTAGATTGAAGTGTTTAAATGTGTAACTTATTAGCATGGCTCAGGCCTTAGCAGCTTTCAATTAATAATTAAATAAACAAAGTAATAAAATTATGTTAAGAACACATTATCAGTCACAAGTGTTCAAAAATCTTGTATATGGCAAAAAAAAAAGACATCAACATTGTAGGCATTTCCTAAAAGAAATGAAAAAGTGAAGAGACAAAACAAGATTTAGCTTATTATTATTATTATTATTATTATTATTATTATTATTATTATTATTATTATTGTAAACAGCAGAATACTTTAGTTGAAATTATGATCCATGGAGCCACAGATTACCACATCCGTACCAACTCTTCTGTAGCTGGTCACTGATGAGTGATGATCATACTCTATTATTGCACTAGGGAAACTTTAAGTATATTTGGTCAATTATTTAAATTTAGTTAAAAAAAACAGCTTGAAATGCAATTTCTGACAGTCTAAACATCTGATGTCATCAGAGGTGCATCCAAAATAGCTTTCACTGAAGTCGAAGGCCTCTAGAGTCCCAATTATCCAATATACCGTGATTTGCTGCATACATTTGGATCTCTCCTACTGTGTGTGCATCATAAACCTGCATATATAACATGTGGCAGAAATCCAGTGTTCTCAATATTATGCAGTCTCATGCTGACTTGAATTATTTAATTCTACCTCAGAGAACAAGAAATGTAGGAGAACTAAACATGCAATTAGTGGCCAAGGGTTGAGTTTAGGGTCAAATATTCTATGCATTTCCTGCTCCACAAAATCTCTTTTTAAAAGTTTCTTTGCCCACTCACAGCATTTAAATTACCATGCTCATATGCAAAGATAGATAGATAGATAGATAGATAGATAGATAGATAGATAGATAGATAGATAGATAGATAGATAGATAGATAGAGTCATTTAAAGTTACCAGCTTAAAAAAAACTATTTACAGTGCTTTAGATTAGAGCTGCTATGCACATACTGTATGTGAACAACATTTTTATTAATTTAACAAAAAAATTAAAAAATAAATAAATAAAAACATGTGGGTAATATCAAGTACCCCCTTCTGCTTCTACAGGATTTAAGAGGGTACATTACAGCCAGGAGCTGCTAATCATTCGCTCTTGATTAATTGTTCATCAGCAGGTATGCAGACCTATCGAAGTTTTGGCAGTTTGCTGGTCTGGAGCATTCAAAACCTCTTCTGACTAAAATGAACACAGAAGCATGACTGAATTTCGTAAAACTGCATCTGAACAAACCACAAGACTTCTTGAACAATGTCCTATGGACAAATGAAACAAAATTGGAGTTGTTTGGCCTAAATGCTCAGCACCCTATTTGGCAAAAGCCAAACAGCATTTTAGCAGAAACACCTCATACACACTGTCAAGCATGGCAGTGAAGGAGTAAAGATTTGGGCTGGGTTTTGTAGCCACAGGACCTGAGTACCTTGCAGTCATTGAGTTGACCATGAACTCCTTTGTATACAAGAGCATTCTAGAGGCAAATGTGAGGCCATCTGTCCTCCAGATAAAACTTGATCGAAATCAGGTCATGCAAAAGGACAATGATCCGAAGCACACCAGAAAATCGACATTAGAATGACTGAAAAATAAAAAAATAATAAAAAAGTTTTTGAAATAGTTCAGACCCCAACCCAGTTGAAATGCTTTGGTGAAACCTGAAGAGAGCTGTGCATAAATTAATGCCCTAAAACCTGAAAGATCTGAAGGAATGTTGTAAAGAATAATGAGATAGAATTCCTTCACAATGATGTGAGAGACTGATAAAGTCATATAGAAAGATTATTACTTCAAATTATTGTTTTTAAAGGTGGCTCTACAAGCTTTATGAATCATGGGGGTACTTAGTATTGCCCACATTTTTGGAGCTTCATTTTTGTTAAATAAATAATGGTGAAAAAAAAAAGTTGTTGTTTGTATTTGCCTAATATTGATGCCAGCCATTTCAAAACTAATACCATGTTGTATGTTACCTTGACAAGTAAACTTAATACCAAAGATATAAACTTAATACCAGAAATGCTGCCTAGCAGAGCTTACAGATAGACAAGCATTGCAAATACACAGATAAACATGATTATAGGGTATAGATAAAGTGTCAGATGAAAGCAGGGGGACTGTGACAACTGTTATGAATGAGATTAATCTCTCTACAGACACTTAAGAGTTAAGAGACTAATTTTCAGGTCATTTATACCACAAGTTTGTTTTCTCCCTAAGACACAGGATAGACAGGTTTCGTTTTCAAACCACAGCAAATGAGATGTAACAATAAAATGCATTAGGACAGCAGTGTGCAGGAAGCTGTGATAGGTTCAACACAGACCTACAGTACTTCAAGTGATTCAGCTCCCTAATGAACCATCATTGCAAATAAAGGAAGGTTCTCACTCTGTCTCTAGTTCTATTAAAATAGAGAAGAAACTGAATTCATTTTTTTCAAAAGGCTTCTTTTATAGAAAAGAAATAAAGAGCAAGTCGTTGGTTCCCAAAATACAAAATACCATTTTGTATGTTCTAAATTGTAATGAGTCTATTGCTATAGAACACAGTAAAATAAGACTCATAAAATAGAGAGTTTTTCCAATATATGTACCTGCCCCTTTACATGACATGCAAATCATATGGGAAAGAATCCCACTGGCTTGTGTTTTGATTTTCTACACATTAACTAAAATGAAGTTTTCTGTGTTAATAATACTGCTCAGTGGGATCATATGAATTATTTAACAGATTCATGGTGTCTTAGATGCCCCCATCTATAGTGAGCCCAACATTTGCATTCAATACATTGCTTTCATGTCTTTTAAAAGAATTTGGCTTTATAGTGGAATACCTTTCAAAATGTACTGTTACTGATTCAGTTAACTATTATGTGTTTTCATATGTGTGAAAACTGTTGTTCTGGAGCTTGACACAATTTTCCACTCAAGTAAGGCACACAAGTATAATACCATAACTTTGGTTTGTTGCATTTCAGGATGTTCTTATGAACTTACATTATAGAACATCACCTACAGCATCCTTTAAAATGATAATGAATAACAATCAGGGTAATTAACCAAGTAACCCAAACACCTCATTGTTTCAAAGCCTAATAGCATTCTATATTCCTGTGGTTTGTTAAGTACTGTACGCCTGCTGTCTGTAAGGAGTGATCAGGACATACCATAAGTAATTCAAGGAGCGAAAACTGGCAAACTGGTGACAGGGTCATGGATGGCCAAGGCATACTCATGCACTGAAGCGGTACATCAAACTGATGAAAAGGTTAATGCTGGTTGTGATGGAAAGGTGTCAGAACACACAGTGCATCACTGTTACGGTGGGAAAAGGGAGAACCTACTCAATATTAGACAGGTGGTCATGATGTTATGCCTGATTAGTGTATGTCACAGTACTAATTTAGGGACGGATTGATAGATGTGGATGGATGAAAGTGTCCCCCGTCTGTTCCTAAACCTGAGCTTTTGATTTATTATTTTTTGGACGAAGGACACTATTTACTGTACATTTTAGTGGAGCTGTGTAAATAGGGAAGAGGCCGGGCTTATATGGGACATAAGGCTGTGCTTTATGTCTTCAAAGTCTTTTCTTGCCTGCATCTTACATACAGAGAGAGTAGTAATGAATCTGGAATTCTGTAGGTGGTAATGCACACACATTTGTGGACTAAAATACATGTCAGCAATCTCTTTCCATCAGCAGACCTTAAATGCTGTGCCCCATTTTGCAGCATTCATTCATTTCTTTATTCCATTCAATCCAAGCGGAACATGAAGTTTGGTTAAGCAGATACAATGATAAATAAGACAATTCTGGTTGTGTAACATTGCATAGACCAATTTCAAATAAACTGAAATTTCATTTTGTCCCCTTAAATATTAGAAGGCTAAAACTATTTTAAATACATTTCAAATGATGTTATCATGGAATGTCTACTTACTGCATATGTTTTGTTAAAGGAGAAAAAAAAACAGTAAATGGATGCATCACACCCTTATGGATGTAACAGACCCAGTTTTCCCCAGGACAGGTTTTGAGGGGGTTACTGTCGATTAATAAATACATTTAATAGTCTTGTTAGTTTGCCATTCAAAACAATTACATTTTCTCAGGTCGATTTATGTACACAAAGAAAATTATAAAGGGTTGGAACGATTTCATCTATTTTCCATATAGATAGCTCCCTCCTGCTGCTACTGCTAATATGATACTTACTGATAAGCAAAATCAGCAACTTCGTCCCAAAAGAGAGAAGTGTTTGCAGTGCAGTTTCATTAGTCTGATTAGATGAGAATTGGTTTGAGAAGAAATTATGTTTACAAAGGCAGGTTAAGAACAATAGGATTGCAGTGAAAAGCTGCAGGGTCATTTTGATGTCAACTGAAGCAAAGCATTTGTGGATTGATGAAAGTTATTAGCATTGTGAATTAAGGAGCTTTCCAAAAAAAAAAAATTTTTTTTTTGTTATGGAAAACAAATCAGATATGCTGATATGCATAGTGTGTGTGTGGATGCAAAAAAAACTGTTTTATTTACTTTTAAAAAGGAAACAGTGACCATGCCCTTTTTTAAACTAATGTACTAGATATAGTTTTTCTGCCATTGAATGAATTTAGCATCTCTGCTTATCTTCTTATTCAGTCGTCGCTCTCCCACCCCAAGATGTAAACTACAGAGTAATAAAACTCAGAACTCTTTCTTAAAAACTAAAGCTATTATATAATGCAAGAAAAAAAATCTGGAAAACTGTGCAATGTATTTACTTTCCTCAACATTTTGCAGTCCACTGCAGCATAAAGAAAAGCAGCTGCAGCACAACGAACAGGAGCTGAATTCATGAGCAGCTGAGATGATTAATATTTCACAACATATTCTTTCCCCTTCTCCCTTTAACACTGAGTGTTGATGATTGATTGTCCTTTCTAAAATGGTAACTTCTACATCTCTTGAGAATACAAGTACTACTCTTCCCCATTGCTAAGCTCTTTAGTAAATATGGGCCAAGATCCCTGAATTGGAGTGTAAATGTAAATGTCAAGAAATCTCTGTTTCAAGCCTAGTCTGGCTCGTTTCCAGAGAGTGAGAGATTTCCTGTCACACATACTAGCAGGGTTTATACATTAACACGAGGAAAGTGGAATGAAAATATAGTCGTTGGTGTACATGGGTTTTATGATCCACAGCACGTGTGTGGGGTTTATTTTTGTTTAAGTTTTGTTACTACTATAGTTCAGTTTAGAAAGAATTCCACAAAAAATTCCAAAAGGTCTGAGCCTTGTCTATGTTACAACAAAACTATATAGGGAATTAAGATTTGTATTCAACTTAATCTATTTTTCTACTTAAACATGAGACCCATCTAATAACGGAACACAAACAATTGCATTTTTTTTCTCAGATGATTAAGGCGTCACATACTGTATCCACACCATGTGAAAATATAAATATTTTACTTAATTTCAATTTTATAAGACACTTTGTTTTAACCTTATGCTCGCCTAATTATTCTAGCTACATAAAATGGCATAAAATGACACATCACAAAATATTTTATCTATTTAATAATCCATGTACTGAGCATAACCATTAAAATAAATCTGCAGATTAGTTACACAAATGAATAGGTAAACATGGGTAAAAATAAATAAACACAGACATTAATTGACAGCATCATCTGCTCATGCACTCATTCTGTTTGCTGAGGTCATGGTGGATCTGGAGCCTATTCTGGCACAGATGTGTATCCTGAATGGGGCACCAGTTTATCATTGGGTATTACCAACTTTTCCATATTTTTTCATTTGATGTTCTTATTTTTATTTTATTTTATTTTATTTTATTTTATTTTATTTATTTATTTATTTATTTATTTTCTTTTTTTTTTATATTTAATTTTTATTAACTTTTTTTTTTTTTTTTTTGTTTGTTTGTTTGTTTGTTTGTTTGTTTCAAGCTCATAACATTTTTATTTATACTTAATTATATTACGTTTGCAGTAGGAAATGTTATTTCTACTACTGTACGTATGTGGACAAAAGGTATCATCGACAAACCAGCTCACCACAAACCATATGTTTTGCCATTCTTTATGTTAGAGCAAGAAATATAAGTTTGGAATTGCTGCTTCTGCACACAGTTCTGAATTTACAGCTTTTAACATGGAAGGCAAAAAAATGGCATGTGGTGTGTTCTTTAAACACGAGCAATAGTACCCCGTTAATTAAAGCTCAGAGCACTATAGGCGTTATTTGTTTTGCTTTTTTTTTATAAAGTATTGTGCAGTATAGACTGACATCTTTATTTTTTCAGCACGAAATAGGCAATATGATAAACTGAATTTTAGTTCATTTAGACATCTATAGATGTATAGACAAAGAAATAGCACAGATACACATAATCAGATGTTTTTATTGTTTTTAGTTGTTTCTATGACCAAATAATAACATGCTTTTTATTTTCTCTTTTTTTTTTTTTTTTTTGCAATGTTATTCCCATATTTTGGTAGTGGTAGAATTTACCCTTTATAAAAGTAATGAACTTTCATTCTACCTGACATATCTGAAAACGCAAATACAGAGTTTGATGTCTGAAGCCTCGCCTTTAACACACAAGGCTTTAATATAAGCACATATATTTTTAATTGTTATTGACCTTCTGTGTTGCCGGCATGGATCATTCAATTTGAATGGCCTATTTGCTTTCTGTCACTAAATGTTAAATTAGTAGCCAAGATCTCCTCAGTGAGCATTACTTCAACTTTTCTCCTGTCCATATAGAAAAGCCTTTCTCCTGTCATTTTTCCCAAATCCAATTACAAACTTTCCTACTGCAACTATTAAATATCTTATTTCCTACTGTAATCACCTTATCTATAACACACACTATTATTTTGTCCCTTTCGTTCCTCTTTTCCCATCCAAACTCACAACTCCATAGTTAACCCTTGATCTATATCCATGAAAGCTGTAGGCAAATAAATCCTGGCCTATCTGATTTAATTAAACAAGTATAGGTTAAATGCCTTTAACCCAGGGCGCCCATCACATGATTCCTCCATTATTAGTTGCATAAGCCAAAAATCATGTTTCTTAATTATAAACATTCTTAATCCACTTATCACAGCCTGCCCTAGCTCTCCTGTTGTGAAGCTCCAGATCTTTTTACATGACAATCAGTTCAATTTATCAGCAATCCCCTCCTGTCCTCTGATCATCTGTTAACTCAGAACCACATCATTCTGACCTCTTATTAAACCACTTTATTAGTGCTCTAACCTCCTCTCTTATAAGAGCTTCTGTTTCTGTACTTTGTAAAATTGAACTCCTTTGCCTGCCCAGCTCCCTGGCCTAATCTTTATTCTTAAATATTGCCATTCTCTTATTTCTTTCTTTAAAAAAATAAAATAAAATAAAATAAAAACAGTGAACATTCTGAATATCCAGTATAACTCAAGTCTGGTCACAAGTTTGGATTTGTTTTCAACATTCTATAATAATGCTGGATTGATTGATTGATTTATTTATTTATTTATTTATTTATTTATTTTCAAAATTATGAAATACCACATATGCCATTATATAATTACAACATTAAAACAGTCAGTTGTCATTTTAAGACACAATGGTCAACTGTTATATTTGGATGGAATAGTTTTTGCAAGAACATTATTAGGTGCATTTGCAAAGCACAGCAAACACCATGATGAAACTAGCACTAATAGGAATATATAAATATATACAATGAAACTAAAACGCCTGGTTTAAGACCACACTAATTCATTAGTATGGTGTAGGGCCACCTTTTGCGGCCAATACAGCATCAATTCGTCTTGAGAATGATAGATACAAGTTCTGCACAGTGCCCAGAGGGATTTTGAGATTCTTTTTGCAGAATAGTGACCAGGTCACTATGTGATGCTGGTGGAGGAAAACGTTTCCTGACTCGTTCCTTCAAAACACCCCAAAGTGGCTCAATAATATTTAGATCTGGTGATTGTGCAGACCATGCGAGATGTTCAACTTCACTTTCATGTTCATCAAACCACGCTGTCACCAGACTTGCTGTGTGTTTGGTGCATTATCATCCTGATACATGGCACCACCTTTAGAATACAATGATTGAACCGCTGGGTACACATGGTCCTCCACAATGTTTCGGCAGTTCTTGGCAGTGACTCCCATTTAGCAGAAGTATTGGGCCTAGGGAATATCATGTTATTGCAGGCCAAACCATCACTGATCCACCCTCATGCTTCACTCTGGGCATGAAACAGTCTGGGTGGTACACTTCTTTGGGGCTTCTCCACACCGTAACTCTCCCGATGTGGGAAAGACAGTGAAGCTGAACTCATCAGAGAACTGTACATGTTTCATATTGTCCACAGCCCAAGATTTTTTCTGCTAGCACCATTAAAACCGACGTTTGGCATTGGCACAAGTGACCAAAGGTTTGGCTATAACAGCCCGGCCATGAACATTGACCCTGTGGAGCTCCCGACGAACAGTTTTGGTGGAAACAGGAGAATTGAGGTGCACATTGGGTCAAGTTGGCAGCTGTGGTTTTATGTTTTTGGATACAATCCGGGTTATCACCCGGACATCCCTTTCAGACAGCTTCCTTTTGCGTCCACAGTTACTTCTGTTGGATGTGGTTCGTCCATCTTGGTGATATGCCGACATTACCCTGCATACCTTGGCTCTTCATACATCACAAAGACTTGCTGTCTTGGTAACAGATGCGCCAGTGAGATGCGCACCAACAATTTGTCCTCTTTTGAACTCTGATACATTATCCATAATGTTGTGTGCAATATTTTAAGCAAAACTGTGCTATTACTCTGCTAATTAAACCTTCACACTCTGCTCTTACTGGGAGAATGTGCAAACAATGAAGATTGGCCACCTGGCTGGTCAAATTTAGCCATGAAACCTCTAACACTAAATTGGCCAGTGTATATACATACACTACTCACAATAACTTAGGGATATTGTTATTTACATGAGTGCTTTTCCTATTTGCTCTGAATTTTAATGAAATAAGTAAAAGTTCCCTTTGATATTACTAATAATGTATGAGAAGAAACACCATTTTCATTAGTTTAATATTTATTACACCAAAAATTTAGACAATAATAAGGATAGCCCCAAATAACAAAAATTGACAATGTTAGTGTCAGTAGCGGGTGTTTCCACCATTTGCCGCAATGACAGCTTGACAGCGACATCTCATGCTCCTCACTACATGCAGTTCTGCCAGGTCACGTGGGGGTGGGGTACAATCATCCAGTCTCTGCTTCAACTGGTCCCAGACGTGCTCTGTGGCGTTCAGGTCAGGATACATTGATGGCCATACCATATGAGGCACTCCAACTTCCTGAAGTCGAGCTATGACAATTCTGCCACAATGTGGTGGATTATCATCCATGAACAGAAAGTTGGGGGTGTGCTGGTGGAATTGGGGGATGATGATGGGTTCTATGATGTCTCTGAGGTAAGAACGTGCCGTGACTGAGCCAACTACAATAACCAAATCTGTTTTGCGCTGACTGGTGATGCCTGCCCAGACTGTTGCACCTCCTCCACCAAAGCAAACCCTTGGGACCATGTTGACCTCAGCGTATCGCTCACCTTGCCTTCTCCAGCAATGGTGACACGACACTCATCAGTGAACAGGACGGTAGACCACTGCTGCATTGTCCAGGTCACATGGTCTAGTGCCCACTGCAAACGTTCATGGCGGTGTCTTGGTGTCAGTGGAGTCACCTGCAACGGTCGTCTGGCATTCAAGCCAAAGCATTGGAGTCGGTTGCGAATGGTTTGTCTGGAAACCCTAGTACCCCTCACATCTCGTAAATGGGCCTGCAGCTGTGTGGCAGATGCATAACGATGTCTGAGTGCAGAGGTCCTTAGGTACTGGTCATCGTAGCGGTCTGTCACTCGTGGAGCTCCAATCCTGGGTTTGTCATGAACTCTGCCATTAGTTCTGTGTCTTGATGCAAGTCTGTTGATGACACTTTGAGACACACCAAGTTCACGAGCAACATCTGACTGCCTGCCACCGACCCGAAGGTGTGCCATGGCCAGGTGGCGCTGCTCGTCCATTAAGTGACGTCGTGTGTTCATGGCTGTTTGAATGATGAACTTGAAAGGAATTGAACTGTTTTGAAAGGAATGACTTACTGACAATACCAGCTTTTTATCCCCACAGAATGTTGAAATTGATGCCACACTGAAAAGGGTTGTCTTTTGGTATTGGCCCCAATATAAGGCACATCTGTACACAATGAGACCATTACATGGAAAACACAAAATAAGGTGCGTCTATCAACCCAATACAATTGCCTCCCTATCCCGAAAATGTCTGAAGTGAAACAAACACCATATGTATGACATCCACTGAGTCTCTCACAATATCCCTAATTTATTGTGAGTAGTGTGTATATTCAAAGAGTTTGAATTTGTATTATGGCAAGAAAAAAAGCAGCTAAGTGAAGAAAAAAAATGAGTGGCCATCATTACTTTAAGAAATAAAGATCAGTCAGTCCGAAAAATTGGGAAAACTTTGAAAGTGTCCCCAAGTGCAGTCACAAAAACCATCAAGCGCTACAAAGAAACTGGCTCACATGGGGACCTCCCCAGGAAAGGAAGACCAAGAGTCACCTCTTACTCACACACAAAGCAATCAATTACATCTTATATCAAAGCACTGCAGGTGTCCATTCCAGATCAAATTCTCAGTTCCCAATAGCACTAGGCTACAATTCATTCTCAAGACCAAAGTTCATTAATGGGGCAATTGTTTTAGTGCCATAGCCTGTAATTTTTTCAATTTCATTCATCACTGTTCCTCCTCCAGTTTTAAGAGTCATCATCTTAAATATGATTTATGTCTTTGAATAGGGTTACTATTTTAAATATTTTACCTTCCAGGTACATTTGGTCAGTACAGATATTACAGTCTACAAATATATCAAATCTTGACTGGAAGAAGCTCTCTTTTAGAAAATAAAAAATAAGTAATTTACCAGGGAAATGCAAGGAAAATAGTTTTGTTTTGCTCACCTCCACCACAAACATAGTCACATTTACATTTTAAAGGCAGTTTTTTTCATGAATCCAGGCAAGTTTTCAATTTGCCATTGCAGTTTAGAAGGAAAATTTGCTTCTCTGTCTGTGCCGAATGACTCCCTTTCAATCCAAACTATTGTGCATTCTCTATTCTTAAGGTTTGCCTTGAAATACATCCACATTTTCCTGTCCAAGTCAACAAATCACAAAGCATAAAGGGTTGCATATACTTTTGACAGTTTGAATATATTTAATTTATTGCAACATTTCTTACAGTTCCTAGTTTAATACATTTAAATGCATTGTACTGTATATCCAGAATACTTTTCATTTGTTTTCACTCTCACAATAACTTTCAGTAAACACTTTATCCTGGTCAGGGTCACAGTGGATAAAGACTCTGTCCTGAGACCATTGGGTGCAGAGTGGTTATACAAACTTTAAGGTATGCAAATCCTTTGAAGGGAATTAACAGCTCATTTTTATTTTTATTTATTTGTATATTTGCATCATTAACGTTTGTATTGTAGGTATTATCTGATTCTGCATTTACATTCATTCACATCAGGTGCAATTTGGAGTAGCTAGTCCATCTGCTGGCATGCTTTTTGGACATGGGACAAAACCCACAGGAAACCCTTGCAGACATGGGGAGAACATACAAATCACTTAACGGACTCAAACTCTGTTTCCAGCTCTGGGACTGTAAGGCAATTGGTGCCCAGAATATATCAAATGAATATATCACATTTCATTAAATTCAGTGGAATTCAGTGTATGTAATTAAATAGTCTGACTAGTCTAGGAAGTTTTTGTTTGGACCATGCTGTCATTTACACCAGACATTGTACCATTCATCTGAACGATGTGCAAGTAGTATATGTCCATTCACATCATCGTCTTGGTGCTTCACTTGCCAAGTCTGAAATCTTACGTTTTCAGGAGACAGGTAACTAAGAAATTGTTTATGATCTGATTGTTTGTCCAATAGGTTTATATAGGGTTTGACAGGAGACCATCTGTCAAGCTGTCAAAATTTTCAATTTAACAACATCAAGGTGCCATTTCATTCAAATTCTCACTCCTAAGCAGTGCTGACAATGTAATTTCTTCCCTGTCTCACAGAGTGAAAATGGAAAAAGGTTTTACTTGTATTTGGGCATGTGATCTATCTGAGGGGTCTGATGTTGATGTTGTACTGGCTCACAGGTTTTTGTCATGTGTTCAAGTTGTTACCTTCAAATTTAATTGTAGGTAATTGTAACAATTCACAGAATTTGGCCTATTATATGTCGCTTAATCACTTCACTAGTTTAAAGCAACTTATGTAGACATTTTGTCAGACATGAGAGATTTGACTGTGTTGTACAAGTCTATGCAATTTAAATCATAAAAATGAAAGGATAATTGAGAATTAAATCTGATCTTTGAAGAGTTACAGTAAATGAGCAATTGCAACTTTCCTTAAATGAGGATTATCATTAATCGGAGCATAATCAGTAATCATCAAATATAATAATAATAATAATTATTATTATTATTATTATTATTATTATTATTATTATTATTATTATTATTATTATTATGGTGTTACGATCTCTACCTAGGGGTGTAATGGGCATAAGATAATAAGGCCTCTCACCACCTTCCCATTCCCAAGTAAAGGTAGCCACCAGGTTTGACGCAGTAAATGTAGCCTTTATTTGTACTCAGAGTTGAGCAATGCCCAAAACATCAAACGAAAATACTCTACCAGTGCCCTAGGCTTGCCTAGTCAAAAATCAAATACAACATAAAATTCAGGTTGTCTAACCTAACTTCCTAAACAAAAAACAGGAGAAAAATACAGATGTAAAATAAAAGGGTTTCTCACTCCTACAGAGGCTACAAAGTGCTCGATATAGACAGTACAGTGATTTATTTTACTACTAGTTTAACAACACAACAGAAATTTCAAAATTGCTACTCAATTATGGTCACAGATCAGATTGCACATTTTATCATCACATCTCACGAGTCATAGTTCACACACAAACGGTTTAGTTAGGAGTGGTAGGGCAGAGAGAGAAGGGCAGCTGTCATCGGTGGGTTTTTAACATGGGATCCCAACTTGTCCAATCAGCTTGCTTCATTCTATTCGAATGGGCTCCTATATATGAGATCTCCTATAACTCTACCCACACACACCCACTCTCACACAACACACATTCAAAACACACAACAAATCCAAAGAAGAAAAGAAAACAATTAATTATTCAACACATATGACTCTTGGTCATAACAATGGTCATTATTTTTAGGTATTATTTTAAATTATTATAGCTATTTAGAATTAACCTAAATTCCCATATATATTAAAATATGTTTATGGTTTAGTTTAAATTGTACTATTTCATTTCTCTTTAAGTTTAATTTCACTTGATTGAACTATTTAATTAATGGCACCTTCATACCAACTGTCACATTAAACGAACAGAATCAAACATAAACAAAGATTATACAATACTGAAATATCTACAATTGTGGAAAATAAATGTTTTGGTGAGTTTGATGCATGCTTATCAATTAAAATTCTAACTTACTATACATTGTCCAAAACCCAGCACAGTTAAGACTGTACTTGTAGTCATCACCATATTTACAGCCTAATGTGTTACATGTGACCCCCCTTCTATGCCATTATAGCACCATGTGTTATCTCAATACGAAGAGCTCATCCTAAATACTTTAATTTATTGTTACACTCTACAATTACTATAAATTATCCCTGAAAGATATTTTGCATGATCACTTCACCATTTGTTTAAAAAAAAAAAAAAAAAAAGTCACAGCAACCTGCATTTATTTTCAATGCAGCTACACACTATTACTACTTCGCACAACCACTTGGCCATCCTTGTATTTCCATGCTATAAGTATTTAAATGTCTTATAACACCTTGTACAATTAATGTACTATACTATAATTATATCATACTGTATGGTATGTACTGTATGTATATTATATCTAGTCTTGAAAAGACCAGTTGCAAAGCCCCTTTTGTCTGGAATAAACTCTACATCTCTGGCCAACATATCAACCTGATCATGGCCTAGTGTGCAGAAATACATAGGGAGTTTATTGGTGTCATGTGAAAAATTTCCTGAATATTAACAAAACTAAATACAGTTGGATTTAGAATCTCACACTCCGTTTGACATCCACATATAAACTGAGATTGTAACCCAAACCATCCCTTGGAAAGGTTGGTTCTCAGTTAACTTTCGGAAGAGGTTCATGGACTTCATAATAACTTTGAACTGTGCTGGTGGTGGAATCGAATAGCAGTTCATAGAAGAGCCCATAAAATGTTTGAACCTTTACTTGGTAACTAGGTGGAGTGATGAGCACAATTAAGTTTATTTTCGTAACACAAGAAGATGTCAGTAATTGCAGCAGGTAATTACATCTTCAAGGACATTTCATTCCCCAAGCTTTGAATTCGTGATTACCCTTCCAATGCATATTAACCATCCACTCAACCTTTACACAATGACTGTCACATCTGGTATCTTCCATGACTTTCTTGTAGTATTTTTGTACAAAACAAGCTTCCAAATCCCAACCCTAAGACTCCCAAAATTCTCACTACAGCTTTAAAAAAGCAGTTAAACTTATTCAGTTATACTGATGTAATCACTGATTATTTTTTTTCTTTTCCTATTACACATGACAATGCCCCTCTGACATTATTAGGATATTATAAGTTACCCCCGAGACATTTTGTCTAAAGGTAAAAATCAGTATTCAAGTCCTTCAGCTATTTCTTTTATCTCTAGCCAATACGGCTTCCTTATTCATTACTGAACTCCATTTTCACCCTCCAGTTCAGGTTTGAATTGAAGTAGCAGAGGGAGTAAGTTACATTAATCAGAGTTTATTCAGGGAGGCTGATTCCCACCACTACATTCAAAAGTGCTTATGAATACCTGCTGCATAACTGTCATTTACTTCCCTCGAGTTTCTGACAAATTGAGTGTCATTTTTTTTCTAAGGTGGATATTGAGCAGATACAGTATGTGGTGGATTACGGGAGCAGGCCATCGAAGTAAATTAATTTAGGTGTTTTCTCATTGTGTCAGTACAGATTTTCCAATGAAAGAACGTATAAGGATGTACAGTAAATATATTGTTTTTATAACATATTTCAGAAGGCTGGCAGACTTTATTATTCACTAACTTCTGCGAATGTATATCATAACTATAATGAAATTAAGAGGCAGTGTATGTCATGACAAGCGTGAGAAATGTATGTCTGGACTCTGGAAATGGCCAAGATTATGTTTTTCAGCAAGTTAAAAGATTTGCATTGAAACTCCAGATGCTACAGGAGAAAGTGTCTTCAAGGTGGCTTCTGAGAACAGCACACAATGTTATATTTGTCTGTTTAGTAGTGGTGGTGTCTAAGCACCAACAGCAATGATGGAAGCAAAAAATTCTGCTTTAACTACAACTTATTGTAAAGATGCACCATATATGAATATGATGAAATAATGTAAATATTATGGCATTTTTATTTTTCTTAAATTCTCAGGTCAGTTTCCATATTCCAGCTGAAAAACATTTAATGCCACATGTCCGAGGTCCTCAGAGTGGCACTGATCTCTGGTTACTGAAAAAATGCCAATAGATGGATGGGTGTGAAGTGGTTACTGGAGGTGAATGAATGACTGATGAGCTGGACCAGCAGTGTTGGCAACAGTGAAAATATGAACTGCACGACTGAGGCTGTCTGTCAAGGAGAAAGAACAGATGGAATGCGAACTAACAAACGGCAAAGCCTAGACTGAGTTTTTTTTTTTTCATAAATCAGGCCTGATGGTGTCTCCACTAATTAATTCTGTGCATAATGTAACATAGCATTAATGATGGATGTCTGTTGGGACTGAGGATGGGGCTACAGATGTCATTAGCTATTTAATGCATCTGCCTGCAGAAGTCAACCTGAAAGCTGAGTCGTTTTGCTTCTCATCTCTGTTTGAAGATAACAGCACTCCCTGCAATACGTTTATTGTCCTACTATCACAATGCAATGCAGCATGTTGCCCTGTTTCACTACTGAATATAGACATTGTGCATTTTACACCAGCCTAATGCTAAAGGGTGCTTGGTTCAGTAATGTCAGGCACTGATATTTGCAGGATTAATTTGGCTAAGATCATACAGTACTGTACATCCAACCAGGGAATATTAGTGTAGTTATATATATATATTATTTAACCTTATTGTCCATCTTTACTAAGTCTTTAGACTTGGTATTTCAAATCATTTCATCCAAAAGAGAGACAGAAACTATCCAAAGGCTTTTTATCTTTAGAGATTATTCCAACTGTCTGCTCTCTTGCAAAAAATAATTCAGCTTAACTTCTTGCCCTTTACAGCTCTTGGCCTCAGTTACAAAGGGCAAAATGTCAATTTACTAGGTAAACTAATGGATTACACACATCAGACAGAAAAACAGCTGAATTATGTTGGCTGCCAATAAAACAGATGCTAGTGTTAGAAACAACCAGTGCAGATGTCCCTATGGCAACAGGGGCCTGTACTATGGACAGGCTGTGAAAAGCAATGACAATTAAATTTATTATACATGACTGCACATTGTGCAAACCATCACATTCGCCAGTGAGTCATCGCAGTCAGATGCTACACACCATCTCAAGCATTGACCCTGTGTGTAGGGCAGTATGTTTTTTGTCATCTTTTTTATGTTCAAAAGGAGGGTAAAATATTAATTCAAGCGCAACAGGTAAGGTTTTGTAGATGGTACAAAGCAAATACTGAAACAAGAAACATTTATTTTATTTCAGCTCACATAATATTAATAATAACAAAAGTATTGGAGAAAATCAACTACTATGAAATATTAAATAACTTTAGTGAAATTACTAAGGCCATCCAAGTCAATCCCGGACATGTGATGAAATTTCTCATGAATAAAGCCATGACTTCAAGCACAATATGGTGATGAGATTCTTAGCCACAGTAAAACATTGGAATGGTGCAAATGTTTGAAAGGATTCATATATCTATGAATGATGATCCTGGATGGTCCTGGCCGATCCTGACTGGTGGTTCTGAGCTCAGTGCAGTCATTCACATTCGGAAAGTGGAATGCCTGATCCTTGCCTACCAACTTTAGGAAGAGACGCACCTGTCTGTGGGAACTGTACACATAATCATTTACAAACCTCAGTTGCACATTACAGAAAATCGGCTGGAAGTAATTGCCACATCTCTTGTATAGTTTTGACCTCACTTAAGGCCATTTCCACATGTACTGTATCTGCCATTAAAGGAGTTCCTGGGAGTCCATTGTTTCTGATGTGAAGCAGGCAGTCAGATGGTATCCAAGCAATAGTGATAAGTGCAAACAAGGATATAAGTGCATTAGAGTAACATGGGAATTATATAGAGAAATAAATGTAGTTTTTATTCTCATAACTGTGTTCTTTTATTCTGCTCAATCAAAGGTCCTGGTTTGACTTAAACACCCATTGTACTTAAAACATTTACTCAAATGAGAAAATGAAGTTTGATAACAGGTTGGCGTGCTTTTGGCAGAGAAGGACATGTTAAATAAAATTCTGTTGGCAGTAAGAGAGCCCAAGGTGGTGTTATTGTCCTACATTTGCCAAACCAGCTAAAGTGTGCTGATGATAAGCATAGCTTTAGACACCTGCAGTTGTACTAAACAACTAGCAAACAATGAGAAAATGCCTCACAGTTTGCCATGGATCAAAAGCAGAAGGCGTTTGGGTCTAGGGAGAAGTTACAGGGAGGTCCTTTAGCCTACAGCTGGCTGATTAGTGTCAGTGTCAGCAGTAGCTGTTTCTGGAATGTAGTGGACCGCTGCTGCACCTGGGGCCTTCCTGCTACCAACTCCAATTTTGGAGTGGATTTAGCCAAAAAAAAAAAGTACAATAAAAATAAGTAAAAAAAAATAACTAAAATTTTAAATGGCATGTGACAGAATGGGGGACCATTATTAGCATCTTCTCACTAGACAATGCAGAAACAAACAAAATGTCCAAAAAGCAGCTGATTTGCAAAACTGTCATTGTAATCAAAGTAAAACAGCTTTACACTAATAATAATAATAATAATAATAATAATAATAATAATAATAATAATAATAATAATAATATACATTTTCTGGTGTTTATCACAGGTTTCCTACTCACCCCACATTTTCAACACACTTAGTACAGTTTGGCATTATGGTATACAAGTTTAGGAGACTAATGGTTCATAATCACACTATTTAGTCTCAACCACTAGAGGTTTGTTTGCTCTCAGAGTTTTTGCTTGTCCCTGGTTTTTCTGATTTCCTCATCCTACACCAGGATTTCTGTACAGCGTCATAAAATGTATTTGTAATAAATTTTTAAAAACCTACTCTGAATATATATTTTTATTATTATTAAAAATTGTAATTATTATTTTAAGTTTTTTTTTTTTGCACATCCTTGCAACACACTTTCTAATCTGAAAGAAACTCCCAAGGTTAAATAAAACGTATTTGTTGATAATGCAGTTCATATTATCCATCTCCAAAATGTGATTAATAAGTACAAAAACAGTGAGTGCACATACTCAGTCAGATCAAGAGTTGGACATGAAGCAATAGTTTGTTGATTTCTGTTTATGCTATAATCATATGTATTTCAGTTAGCATAGTGGCATTTTGGTTATTACTATGGCTTTGCACTTCCAGATTTGAAGGTTCAGATCTCACTTTGGGCCTCTGTGTGTGGAGTTACATGTTCTCCCTGTGCTTGGTGAATTTCCTCTGGGCACCCCTGATTCAGCATTTTCAAATTAACCATAGTATGTATGGTGTGTGCGCCCTGCTATGATTATGTCACAGGGTCCCCCAAGTGCCCTGGGATAGGAACCTCCAAAACCCTGCACAGGATATGCAGTATAGAGAATAAGATGAGATGGACTCTCTCCTGTCAGGTGGTTGCAATCTATTAAATGTCAGGTGTACTGTCAGAACCTGCCTGGTAATGAGGAAACACATCAGCAGTGTCCAATTTCATGTGCTTCTCAGCTGTGGGGAGAGAGTCCTAATAGCCTTGATGAACAATGTGTCACTGACTGAACCTTGCCAAAGGGAGGAGCATGAACTCTTTTATATATACAGCAGCTGGCAGACCGTGTAGTCTATTATCTTTCAACAGCCTGCAGGACCAGCTGTGTTATTTTATATGCATAAGTTGACATGCACTTAGTTCAGTAAGTTTTTTTTTCTATATTAATTACATTTTATATTTAAGTATTAATAATGTCCATATTGTTCTGTTCTGTTTACCTGGTGTGAGGGCCTATAACTGAATGCAGAAGTGAGTATATCCCTATTATTAAATTTTAAAAAAAGAAGATATAGAACCAAGCTATTTTACGTTGTTGTTGTTGTTTTTTTTGTTTGTTTTTTTTTAGGATAAATGTAAAATGTATAAGCAGAATTTATATATTTTGGTGAAGCTGCTTTGTGCCAGTGTCTATTGTTAAAATTGTTACATATATTTGATTAACTTGAAATGCATGTTAGATTTTCATTGTGTTAGGTTTCAAAATTGTATTGTTTATTATCTTCCATACCTTTGGTATACCTTTACAAAAAAAAATGCATAATCTGCTTCTTAGGATTTGTTATGTGCCTCAAATGCTGTATCCTAAATGCAAATTTAAAATTCACTACAGATGAGGGAAAAAATATACTTACAGCACTAATAATGTCACGTAATATAAACTCTGCCAGATTTCATTCACCACTATTTATTTATTTATTTATTTATTTATTTTTAATTATTTATAGATTTTATTTTTTCAGTTACCTTGATGCAGGATGCCCTTATGTTACATAACATTTTTGAAATCTCTTTTGAAATCACCTGCGGTAAAATTGAGAATGAGACACGCCAACCGAAAGAACTGCAATACCCAGCATGCACACTCCAGATCACTGAAGTACTAACAAGACACACCTGAGCCCAGTCTCCACAGGAATATAAATGAAGCTTGACACCTGCAGCTTACTGCATAGTATACACTCTTGTGAGTCATCTCTGATCTAAAAATAAAAAAATAAAATAAAAAACCGCTCATAAATGTTATTGCTTTCTTGTGTATGAACCCTGCTTTGAACTTTGACTACATTTTAATTTAACCTTAGATATTCCATTTGCTGATCACCTGACCTCTGCACGTGACCCGACACCAATTTATGACACCCGTGATTGACTTGTTTTGTCAATAACGTTCCTATAATAAAGCCTGCCTTTTACCTGCAATGTCAATCCTTAACATTTTATGTATGAGTGGATACACAGGTGGTTTTCAGTTGTGTGTTGTTGCATTAGATATGGATCCATTATATGAGAACCAGCTAATTTGTATAATCAGTTACTATATAAAGTAAATGTAATGGTAAATTAAGTGATCTGGAAGCCTATCCCATGTCCTGGTCAAATGTGCCCAGCTGAACAGGAATGATCAGTGGAAAAATGATTTGATGATTCTATGTTGAAAATCCAGTAAAACACTGCTAAAAGGCCT
Source organism: Clarias macrocephalus (assembly GCA_011419295.1). NCBI lineage: Eukaryota > Metazoa > Chordata > Actinopteri > Siluriformes > Clariidae > Clarias > Clarias macrocephalus. The sequence continues at coordinate 158,752 of JAAGKR010000263.1, forward strand.
TGGATAAAAAGGTGTCTCTTTCTGCCAGTGCTTCGACCAGCGCTCTGAGTTCATGATTATGGCTATGGTATGCAACTCAGCATCAACTCTGCAGCTTTGCCATTGTCACTGTGCATCCAACCAAACACACACAGCTCCAAGCAAGGTCTCGGTGATATAATAATGCAGTATAATCATTTTGACTCACTTAGCATATAAATTATCCTTTATCATCATGAAGAAAAGATCATCAGAGAAAAGGACAAAGAGAAAATGTGGGTTTAGAAACTGAAACAGAGGGTGGAACTCCTTAGAGATTTATTAGCCCAAAATGCACCAAGTTCTATTGAGACCTATATAAATCTTAATTAGGACTTTGGTCCTGAATGCCAGACTGTTGTTTTTGTCTCCCACCTACCAGGAGTGTGTACATTCCCTCATCATTCATCAATACACAGTCCTACACAGACTAATGAGTAAACATTTAGAAGTGTTTTCAGAGCTGAGTTATACATATATAGTGAGGAGTTGATAGCTTATTTTTTACACCACTGGTTTTGCCATTATTTATCGCCGTTATTAATAGCTATTATTAATAAGTTAGTCTATAATAGATGATTACAGTTGTGATAAAGTTTCATAAACTTGTTGGTGCAATTATGTCAGAGTCTGATTTTTAAAAATGGAGTATAATATAAGGTGCTGGTATAATAGAAGGTGGGAAGGTAAATTGTTAGATGCACATGTTGCAGAACATTTTCAGACAGTTGTGCATCATCGAACAAATCTTGTCACTTTGCAAGAATAAAAAGACTTAGATTCGTGGTCAAAATTGCATATAACTGAGCTGCCCATGCATAGATCTTCTCTACATCTTACAAAAATTCCTTCCTCTTTATGTACACATAGCTCATCTTTAATTACGGCTCCATGTCCGTGTTTACATGTTTCAGCTAATCCACAGTTTCACTGAGGGGTGTGAGGTACGGTAGAGTAATTAGAGCAGCCAGCTTGTTAACAATAAAGATCCCATGAGTCTCATTGCACACTGACTTGCATAAGTATCAGTATAATAGGAATTTTCCCAGTAATGGAGAAAACAAGGGCAAGTGAAAGAATGATTAAGCTGAAGAAGGGTCCTGTGTGATTTCATGTAATGATGTGAAAGTTGTTTGCAACTGAGCTATTTTCTCTTCCAGTAAAAACATCCTTAAGTAGGGCCCATAAGCTATGCATGTCCATTTTCATGAATAGGAGGCTGCCTCAAATAGGATGAATAGGCTGAATAGAGCACAGCTGGACTGGAGCGACAAGGTATCAATTGTTAAGCTACACTTCATCCCGCGTTGAGCAGAGAGAAAGAGAGAAGGACGTTTATATTTCATAATATTGTCGACATTCATAATCCTCTAGAGTGAATTCAAAAACATTTTGTCTACTCCTGGACAGAGTACCTTTGTGGCATAGAGGAAAACAGTATCGATTATATTTTTCATTGCTTTTCTGGAAGAAGCTAATGCTTGTCTGATTCTGAGGAAGGAATGAGAGCAGTACGCTGTTTATTCATCTATATATTTATTTATCTATTTTCACCATATTTGTATTTTCTTTGGTGTTGCTGCAGTAGAACATAGCAGGCACACACACACAAATTAGTGTCTCACAACCAGATCATTAGCTGATTAATGAGTTAAAGTCTGTAAAAAACGACTGCAATCCACAACTCACAAAGGCAATATTAATCTTATTTTATATCTGATTCTACAATGCATCCTCGGTGTTTCTTAATGATTCGCCTCTCCAACATTCCCCTTACAATAAAGAATGCACAAGAAACCATATGATATGAAAACCACTAGCCCAGTAAACACAGAACATTTCCCTAACGTTTGCATGGGTTCACGTTAGGTTATTTTTTATAACCTGTCCCTGAAATGGCCTGGGATCATTCCATTCTCTTGTGGTTGCATTGTAAGGCAAGGGATATTTGCCAAAGGTTGCATCGTATTTTTTCTTGTTTAAAGGTTATCAGTATGTTAGAGGAATGTCGTCAAAACCATTTAATGGAACAGAAGCCCTAATCCAAACCAATGGACCACCATTTTTTTTAATGAATAGCCTAATCATCTGACTTAATAGTAACTAACTTGCATTATCTGTTTTATCTTATGTCTACTCCATCACCATCCACAGCATTTCGGTACCATGTTGTTGCTTTATTTCCTCATTCTCTCCTTTGTTTGCTGCACTTAGGGATCTGAAGCATGCAGTACAATTCTGCAGTCACTCTGTGCACCTAACAACAAATAGCACTTACCCTCTGCAAAAGCAGGATCACCCTACTCAATTTCATGGGAGATTAATCTTGAGGCTTGTATGTAACCCTGAGCAATGTGAGGAGACTACAAGGAAAACACAGATTGTGTCACCCACCAGTTCTTATCACATGTTTTACAAAGAACCCAACAGTGATGCTGTGTTGATGCCACTATGCCAGTTTTCCTGAAATTAAGGAGTTTGGATGTAAATTTAATTGAATGGACATGTGCTACTCTATGCAGGTGGTAATTTCAACAGGTTGCATGGAGATATTGAAATGGACAGAGCTTTTCAGCCAGCTGGGCACATGTTAACCAATTCAGCCTTCTGCTGTTGTGTTTTCCAGTTCATCACAATTGAGGAGTGGTTTTGAGTGACCATAGACTTCTTGTCTGTTCAAACTAGTCTGGCCATTCTTTTATCTCATAGCAAGGTGTTTCTGCATGCAGAACTTCCACGCACTGGATGTTTTGTTGTTGTTGTTGTTGTTGTTGTTGTTGTTGTTGTTGTTGTTGTTGTTGTTGTTGTTGTTGATGTTGATGTTGTTGTATTGATGTTGATGTTGTTGATGTTGTTGATGATGTTGTTGATGATGTTGTTGTTGATGTTGTTGATGTTGTTGTTGTTGTTGTTGTTGTTGAACATTCTGCTTAATGTCTAACTAAAACCTGTTGTGTGAGTAAAAGATTTCTGAAACAAAATCATCAATAAAAGGAATGAAACATTCACAAGGATATTTACACATATGAAATATCACTGTCATGAAGAGGCGAACTTTATCTGCATCAATGTTTAACTAGGTGGTACATGATTCAAAGTAACATCCACGTGAATGCCAGGACCCAAGGTTTCCCAGCAACACATTGTCCAGTGCATTACATTGCATCCGCATTACATTGCTTTTCTTCCCAAAGTGGATCCTGGTGCAATCTCTTCCCCAGGTAAGTTAGGAACATTTACCCAGGCATCCAAATTATGTGCAAGAAAGAATGTTGCATCAGACTAGGTCACCTGTTTTCACTGCTCCATGTTCCGATGCTCATCTGCCCAATGCAGCTGCTTTGGTCCAGGGATGTGGCAAATAATAACCAGCAAGCTGTGATGACACCTTTCAATCATAGGCAATATTGTCCTTTTTAGCACTTCGTACTACAATAGGTCTGGAACTGAAACAGAGTGACTGGTATTTGCTGTCCACCAGCATCACTGAGCCTTGGGTGTCCACGACCCTGTTGCAAGTTATCCTTCCTTGGACCACTTTTGGTATTGCATATACAGTACTAACCACTGTATACTGGACACTTCCCACTTCTTCCCATCTTCTAGGCAAAATAAATTAACTCTTGTCAAAATCACTCAGGTTCTTATGTTTGCCCATTTTTCCTGCTTTTTACTGTTTACTTGCTGCCTGGATGGGTGGATGGATTGACGGATGGATGTCGAATGAAAGAAAGATAGATTGCATACATACAATGTACAGTACAGACCAAAAGTTTGGACACACCTTCTCATTCAAAGAGGTTGAATTTGTATTATGGCAATAAAGAAAACTCAGTGAAGAAGAAGGTGTGTCCAAACTTTTGGACAGTATGTAACTATCTATCCATCCATCTCCCACACTATGGCTGGTGCCACTGTTGCAAGATAATCAATTCTATTCACTTCACGTGTTGTAGGTGATCAGTGTATAGCTCATCTAAAATCACTACTGTTCTTTTTCCAAACGGATGAAAAAGTTAAAAACGGCACTAATCTAACTTACTAAATCTGCGACAGTGAAGAATTACAGTTAAAATTATTTGATTGTCCCTGTAACTAACGTAACATTGCCTTCCCAATAAAATTGGTACTACTTTCACTTTATCTTTAAATACATTAGGAAATTGCCATAAAATCGTATCCATAAAAACCCAGTGTTGCTGCAGTTTCTCATTCCAACCAAGGCAGCAACTCCTGAGAGTCGATTGAAGGCCAAACCATTAAATGTTTGGAATCAGATGTGATTCCAGCTTGGTTGGAATGAAAACCTGCAACTATACTGTACCTGCCCGCTGCAGATAACACTGGCCATCCCTGCGCTAAGAGTTTTCCATTTCCTAGAAAATGACAGCTCCACATTAGATGCAACATTTTATTGACAGCCGAGCAAAAAAAGCCTTACCTCTCTGTCTTTATCTCCTGTGTTTTATATAGCATTCTTTATCCGGGAACTGACTTCAGGCTACAGTACATGTAAGTGCAGTTTATTGATATATGAAGCTGCCAACTTTAAGGACTTTCTAGATGTGAGATCTGTGAGTAGCTGTACAGGTCATGTTTTAAGTCTTGAGAGGAACAAAGATCCCACTGGAAACATTATGATCCAACTATTTTGGACTGAAATATTTATTTTTGTTATGTGTATGCCCCTAGCTATACAGTTGCATTGCTTTAACAAGTTTAATTTAAACAAGATTACGCCCCAGTCTAGGTCGGGCTGTAACAGGAAAGAAAACAAGAGAAAAAGGTGAAAACAAATAAAAGGGGGTGAGAACAATAGTGCTTTTGCTTAGTGTTTATTTACAAAGTGAACTTGGAAATCCCCAAAAGGTGGCTGTGAACTTCAGAAGCCGACAAGGCCAAAATAATAAAATTCCCTCTAGAACTGAAATACCTAAAGATACACCAAAAGAAAAGAAACAAAAATACAGCACTCTACACTTATTCCCTTACTAACCAAAACCAAGAGAAATGGCGCCGACTTCCTACTAAACCCCGTCCTGCTGCTGTTTGTATATTGCACATTCTTATATACTTGTACAGTACATACAGTACATGTAAGCATTTCACTGCATATCATTTATTGTGTATGGTTGTGTATGTGGCAATTTTTTTTTATGTAAAACCACTATATACAAAATATATACAAATATATACAAAAAGTATTTATGAAACGGAGCAAACAAAACCAAAGAAGAGCAAATCCAAAACAAGGTCAAAACAAGCAAGTGGTCATACATGGGAACGTCTCTCAAGATAACAAGCAACATCAAAGGGGGAAATCAGAACTCACTTTCACATCAATCAAAACAAACAAAGACACAGTCTGCAACACTGTAGTAGGGCTTAAGTAGGCCACTAGGTCTCCTGTTCTTCTCCTGTTCTCTTGAGAACAAGGGAAGAGCACGTGAGCATCTAAAAAATTGCAGGAAGCAGCTTGATGAATTGGATGGGAGCAGCATGATGAATTGGATGGGAAATAATTTTTTCATTATTATTAATAATAAGAATTTAAAAATTGCATCGGATAGAAGTATCAAGCTTGTTTCTCCTTGCAGTGGACAGCTGTAGGTATTGGAAGCAAAATGGCTTAGCTAGCTAACCTTTCTCCAGCAAGGGTTGGGGGTAGCTCAGTGGTGAAGGCATTGCACTATGTTCAAGAATGTTCCAGGTTCAAAACCTCACCAAGTTTCCCCTGTTAGGCCCCTGAACAAAGCCCTCAACTGAAAATAATGAGATCTAACAAATGTAAGTCACTCTGGCCATAAATGTATTTTTCCAGCTAAAATGTTTAAGATTTTTAAAAAGATTTACAGTAGCTACAGTATATTAACTATGATCTGTGAACTCATTCCATGTCCACCAAAGCAATAAGGCTGTGTTTTGTTTATTTATTTATTTAATTTATTTTATGTAAGTATTTTTTTTTCCATCCATGTGTGTGCATTTCCCTATAACTATAAATTTTGCACCTTCTATTCATTTTTTATGTATTTCTCATTATTATTAATAATGATATCATTTATTTATCCAAATGTTATTAAATATTACATTCCACAGATCTGTATTCAGTAGGAGCATTTATAAGGATGTTCTGTCCTTCATATCATATATCATAAATTATATGGTGTGTATTATTGCTAACTAATGTTTCCCCTTTACTTCTATTGAGTAATTAAACTAGTTATTAATGACAAGATGTCTGGTTTTGTTGCTCTGTTGGCACAACTCATTAACCTAATGCTTCCTGGAGAAATGGTGAATGAACCCCTTAGGATCAATCATTTCTATCATCAGACTGCTAATGATGCCATGTGGCAGGTTCCTCTTGCAGCCAAATCCAGTCTCCAAATTCTCATCTGTGTAATATTTTAGTTTCACCTTCCACCCTCTGTTTAACAGTCTAACTGTGAATAATGAAAGTGCTTGGCCTGCTCTGGTGCATATAGGTAAGAATGAGAGTGACATTGTAAACATGCCATTCAACATGAATTGGTATTCAGTAGCATTCACAAGCCCTCACTCACTCACACTGACCTCCTCCAGCTATACAGGCTGGTTGTGAATCAAAACAGTCCACATGTCAGAATATGCTTCAGCCTATACAGCCGGTTTGCTGTAGCTTGTAACCAGTCTGTGTCTGGCTTCTGTGCCATGTCCACATCTTCTCGTCAGTGGTCAGGTTACACAAAATTCCTATCTTAAAAAGGTTCATACAGCATGAGCAACTAATGTGTTTGAATGGTGGTAATGTTTGCCTTTTAATGCATAATCATTGAAAATTATTTTATGGTTATAAATAAATCAATTCAAAGTGGTAATGTTTTGGAAACATCACTCAGCCTATAATGCATGAGTTTGGACTTATGGAGGAAACTGAAGTACCCAGAGAAAACCCACCAAGCACATGGAGAGCATGCGTGCACACACAAATACCAGAGTTAAGATTTAACCCCCCAACTCTGTAGGTGCTTGTTGACTATACTTACTATTAAGTATAGTTTTTCATATTTTTTGCTAGTTACTTTGGCTCAGTGGTCACCCTGCACCTCCAGGTTCCAGGGTTTGAGTCCTGCCTCGGGCCTGTTTGCATGTTCTCCTAATGCTTGGTGAGTTTCCTCCAGGTACTCTGGTTTCTTCCCACAGTCTCAACACATGCAGATTAGTCTGATTGGCATTCCCAATGTGTGAATGAGCATGTGAGTGCGTATTTGTGTGCCCTGCAATGGATTACCATTGTACCCCTCCTTTTGCCTTTTGGCAGGGATGGCTAAAACATGATTGGAAGGTTAGGGGTTCAAGCTGAATGCCAAAATACCACTGTTAAGCCCTTGAGCAAGGGTCCTTAACTTTATCCACTTCAGGGATGTTGTATCCTGGCTGACTCTGCGCTCTGATGGAAATTAAATTATGTTAATGAGATTAAAGAAAAGCTGCAAAGTGTGTAAAAACACAATTAAAACTATCTCAGCAGCAGTCTCATTTCCCCTCATCTTTTCCAACCACACAGCATTCAGCATCACCAGTAAACTAATCACCAGCCGGGTCATCTGTCATCATCTGCACCTGTTTCTCACTGGTTCATAATTTTTTTTATGCTTGATTTTTTTTTTATGAATGATTCAAAGGTCACTATATGGCTGTGAGACGTTTGCATGTATACTCAAAGTTACCTTTAGAATTATAGCATATATGGACCCTGAATTTTTTAAATAGTTACAAGTTAAATATATACTCACACTCTACTAAAGATGCCTTAATGGTGATTCCCCAGTGCAATTTAAATGTACTGGTATCATTTATTTCTGACTGGTGATAAATTTTGCTGGTTGTGACTCCAGACTTTTAATAACCCCTAACACACATATAGTACAAAGTATAACTGTTCTGCTCTGGATCCTCCGCATTCAATATTATATAGTATGTATATCACTAATGAACTCTCAATGTGTCATTTATTTTCCATCACATTGTCTATCTTGCTTATTTACAATTAAGTTGTTTTAATTTTTGCTTATTCATTTTTGAGTTAACAATTCAAATTGTGTTTTATTTAGTATTTTTAATGTAATCCTATTACAGTGTGTAACGATTGAGAAAGCATGCTAAATGATCCATCAATGCTTCATTCATATTAGTGTATTTGTTCTCATTAAACTGTAGGGCAGGTGATAAATATTTGCCTCAAGACAAACATTTTGAATGGAAATCTGATTGTCCTGTTTCTCTATAGAGTATTTTTGCAGACATTGTTACTGCAGACATGAGACTTTATTGGCATGTCATGTCATAACCATTTATGAAAATAAATCCATAAATATACAAACATGGGTCTGAGGTATCTTCTGCTGTGTAGCTGCTCTACTGCATACTGTAAGTGTTTAAATATGGGGAAGAGAAAGGGAAAAGGAGAGATGGATGGAGATCGAGGGAGTAAGAGAGAGTGTAAGTCAAGATTTTCCACATTTTGGCTGCATGTACCAGTTTGGTGGCCAGTTAATTTTTTGCTATTGCCAACTAGGATATGTGCTGGCAGCTTTGGTAGGGTTTCCCCCTGCTAAGCATTGGAAAGACTTGGACAGAGATTTGTGGTTAAATGAGCATACCAGGCATGCTTGCATACTGTAATGTTTTTGATGATAAACTGGTTTCTTACATGGTTTGTGATGGTCTGCATGACATTAAAATTGTTTTTTTTCTCGTCTTTGTGGGGGATGAGCAAAAGGCTTTTCTGTCACTGCCATGAGCATACAGCTCCCTCACTCATACAAAAGAAGATGAAAACCACCAATGGCTTAAAGAGCTTGAATTTTACTGATAAGCTGATTGTTGCATTTCTAGAGACTCTGGTCTTGACAGACGTGCTATTTATACTACTGTTTACTGTTACAAATGACTATTCTTCCATAACTATTCTATTAAAATTAAAATTTACTTAATGAGCAATGACATTTTATGACATACAGAAGAAACCTTGAGAGGAAAAGATTCAATCACACTATCCATGTCACCCAGTTGAGGAGGAAGTTGAGTATAATTGAATAGATCATATGATTATGATAAGACAGTGGTGTAGTGGTTAGCACTGTCGCCTTGCACCGCCAGGGTCCGGGTTCGATCCCCAGCCAGGCTCGATTCCTGTCTCTGTGTGCATGGAGTTTGCATGTTCTCCCCGTGCTTGGTGGGTTTCCTCCGGGTACTCCGATTTCCTCCCACAGTCCAAAGACATGTAGGTTAGGCTAATTGGCTTTCCCAAATTGCCTGTAGTGTGTGAATGAGTGAGTGTGTGTGTCTGTGCCCTGCGATGGATTGGCACCCTGTCCATGGTGTACCCTGCCATGTGCCCTAAGTCTCCTGGGATAGGCTCCAGGCCCCCCATGACCCTGAATACATGATTAAACGGTATAGATGATGAGTGAGTGAGTGATATAATTATGATTTGAAGAAATCATAACCAGTCTCAGCATGTCTATCAAGATCAAAGGGAACCATATTTTTACCAAAACTAACCATAATTTTCACATGACATCCTTTTTGTTGAAGCTATTAGCTGTTCACTGATGAAGATTTTAGAGCAAAAGTGTCTCATTGTAGTTTGAAGCCATCTACATCCAAATATCCAAGTTCACTAAAACACTTCATGCCAATGAACTCCTCAGATCTGCTTATCTATGAAATCTTGAGTAAACAAATTTGTTTTCAGCCTAGACTTAAACAGTGAGAGTGTGTATGAGTCACAAACACTAATTGGAAGGCTGTTCCATAATGGTGGGGCTTTGTAAAAAAAAAATAATAATAATAAAAAAAAGTGCTCTGTGCCCTGCTGCAGGCTTCATTATTTGTAATGCCAACAAATAGCCTGCACTTTTTCATAGGCATGGTGGATCAAAAAGGTCTTTCATTGGGAGCCAATGCAGTGCACAAGATAAGAGTGATGTGTCATATCTTCTGGTTCTCACCCCTGCATTCTGGAACAACAGAAGCTAGTTTATGTACTGACCTGACATCCAGACAGTAAGGTGTTATAAAAATTATTATTTATTTAAAAAAAATTTTGCATTAGATTTTTTTTTTATCTTACCACTATCTTTGAGATAAAAGAAAGCTATCCTAGTATTTTTATCAACATGAGCATCAAATAACTGGAGTCAATAACACTGAGGTCTTTTATTGCTGCACTTGTAACCATGGCGTGTACAGATGGCCTTTCTGTTTCCATGTGATCACGAAACTTCTAGCTGCATGAACAGTGGGCCTATCATGAGTACTGCTGTCTTGTCAGAATTAAGTAGAAGGAAGTTAATAAGCATTCATTGTCTAGTGTCCTTTTCACATTTCCACATTTCTCAACTTTATTGTGCTTGTATTTCTGATTATGGCTTTCTGCTACGGCTTTCTAACCACAATTGTGTCATCAGCATTATTTATAATGAAAGCTATATATAGTATGCACAGAGAGGTCTAGAATTATTCAAAAAGACATAAGCAGGAGAGGCCAGCTCCCTTAACTCAATATCTAATCTATTTAAAAGAGTATTATAATTCGTAGCCATACTAAAGTCAAGCAAAACAAGCGAGAAGACACATTTCTGATCAGAGGCCAGTAGTGGGTGAATTACTGTACCACTTTAACTAGTGATAGCAGATGATAAAGGTCCTAAGTACATTCTGTACGTCCATGTTTTAGAATTTCCCCTGTTTATAAATGTTATTTTCTGGGCTTCCCTGTGTCTACACCAGGTGTACACACTACTTTCTCCACTTATTCTACAAGCATTGGTGAATCCCCTACCTCTTACATTTTCATTACTTGTTTGGGCCATTATGGTGGTGTCTGGGTTTAACTGTTTGGTTGCTTTGTCCTTTTATCTAGTATCACTGGTTCACAACTAGTCTTGTTCTCAGCCACGATGTTAATAGAATTGATTCTCTGATTGATAGATAGATAGAATCTCAGATTTTTTTTTGTGTGTGTGTGTGTGTGTTATTGTACTGCTCTACTTCCTGTGAGTCAGTGTTTTTCCCAGTGTTTTTTATGATATAAAACCAATATCTAGTTAAAGTATTGCCCTATTATAAAATTAACATTCTATAAATGTTTGTTTATACAGTACAATAAAACACCAAATTAATATACCCAAACTGAAGCATACTTTTTGAAGTAGGCTTGGGACAAGTGATTATACTGTAGCATTAGGAATCTATTGCAAAAGACCACAATACAATACCTAATTACCTGCTGTCTGATTTCAGAGTTTGTGTGTGTTTGTGTGTGTGTGTGTGTGTGTGTGTGTGTGTGTGTGTGTGTGTGTGTGTGTGTGTGTGTGTGTGTGTGTGTGTGTGTGTAAACATAAAGGATATTCATAATGATTAGTTTAAAATTCATGGCACATCCATGGCACATCCATTTTCACATGGCTTGTTAGTTGTTCGAAATTAAACCGTGTATGATTTATTTAATAAAACATTTGAGACTTGTAGAGTCTGAAACTCTCAATAGCTTTTTGTAATACAAGTGTTTAGGACAAACAAGAGACACATTAAATTTTTAAATAAAATTTGACAAGACTTTTTAGAAAATGAACTTAGTCTTTAAGACTAGAAGTAGAGAAAATGTTGTGATAATGTATTAAAGGACTAGGACATGATGGCCTGTGTACTGTCATTCAGACAGAATGAAACAATGATCACATGCTGCCAAGGGAAAGGCAGTTCTTTTAACCGGGACTTGAAATTTCCTATTAGGAAGCGCTCCCGGGGTGATGGACTGTAACCATTCAATCAGATCCTTGAGCAGGTGACATATCCGGGGGACAGCATTGAAGGGTATCATATCCTTACAATGTTTTTGTACATTCATTCAAAATGTAGCTAATCCACATGTTTTGGGAGGAGGGAGAAGACTGGATAATGCAGGGGAAACCTATGCAGGCAAAATGAGAGCATAGAAAACTCACAGACAGCACTAGCACCCATTACCAATCACAATAAAAACAGTGATGAAGACATGTGAAGCCTCTGAGAAAAACATTAAATCGGCCTTTTTACGAATCTACTGAGACATTGTGGCCACCAATCACAGTATGTTCTAAATATAGTGCTGCCAAACATTTGCTCTGAAATTACATCTTGCCAGGTCAGGGCTCTGAGTTTTGGGTATGCCATCATTCTTCATATCAACAAAGCCAGACAAATGGTGTGCATCTCAAAGCTGCCAAATCGCTGGGATTGAACTTCAAAGATGCCAGACTATTGGCTGAGATGACAGGAAAACTTATCACACTGACTTAAAAGCCCAGGATGTTTTTTTTTTCTTTTATGTCTGCATTCCTTATATATATTCCTAGTAAAAAAGACATTACATTTTCTTACCTCTGTACATTATTTATATTAACGTTGCCTTGTACAATATTTTTTTTTCTTTAAATTATACAATTGCTCAGGCAATTGCTCTGAAAAAAACTCTAGTACTGTATTTTCAGTGAACATTTACAATAGAGTTTGGAACCATGATCACAATATATACCTTCATTACGCTTTCTGTCAGCATCTTTCCATGCAGCAATGGAACTGACAAGCTAAGGAGTTAGACTTACAGAAGAACACAATCACAAATGCAGGTCTACACTAGCTCCATCTTCCTAAAGCAAATTACACATAATCGGTGATGACACATCATAGCTGCTTGACGCCACTGAAATAGCCTTCTTGACCACCTAAGAGCTTTTCTTTATAATCTGGTCATTTTATTTTACATTTTCATAACTAATATTGTTATATAATTTCCGGCCATTTTGCTGTGTTGCCCCTTAAGACTTAATATCAAATGATTTAATATTATATTTATAAGATTATACATTTATATAATAAAATATAATAAAACGTTATGAATAAAATTTATTATTATTATTGTTGTTGTTGTTGTTTGTTGTTGTGGTTGCTGTTATTGTTGTGGTTGCTGTTATTATTATTATTATTATTATTATTATTATTATTTGCTGTTACAAAACAGTTTCCCTGCAAATATCTGTTTACAATCTTCCTCCTTCACTGTAAAAATTTGGTTAAAATAAATCAATGAAAATAATAGCAATAAAGAATTTATTTAAATAAACAATCAAATTAACAATAAGGCCACTTGGGATTTTGCATTTACTTGGGAAGTAGTAGGATGGCACACTTTGGCTCCTGGGATTAATTTGATTGATGTACTGGTTTATAGCCCCCTATTTTTTATTATAATCATTAAGAAAAGTATCTACACAGCCAATTGCTGAAGGTAACTTAAAGGGGAGCTTGATTTGCAAATGTATTGGCATTAAGCATGTTTTCTTAATATTAAATTTTCACCCAGACTTCTAGAATTCGAAGCCATACAGTATCTATCGCAGTTTCTCACTATAATTCTCTTCATACTCACCACCAAGCTGGAGGACCTGGTACACTGCCCATCTTTATACCAGTGTGACTTTATGCTTATGTGGTTCGTGACTGGCAATCCACTGTCTTGCCCACCTTCACCCAAAAAGTTGCAGTGCGCTCAGCCCTGTGATGTACTCAGTGTACACCAACGACTGTATGAGCAATACAAATTCTACCACCATTATCAGGTTTGCTGATTACATGCTTGTGGTAGGCTTGATCTCTGATAACAACAAGATAGGCTACACGGAGGAAATTAAAAACCTGGAGAACACCCTCCTCCCGAACACCAGCAAGACAAAGAGGATAGTGGATTTTCGCACAAAGCAGGAGAGGAGCTACCAGACCCTATAAAAGACCTCAGTTGATAGAGTAGACAGTTTCTAGTACCTTGGTGTTCACATTATTGAGGACCTGTCATGGTTCAGTCACATCAACACTGTGGTGAAGAAGTCCCATCAGTGTCTTTACCACCTTAGATGTTTGAAAAGCAACGTCTACACCTGCCCTCTTGAGCGTTCCCTGACAGGAAGCATCACAACCTGGTTCAGGAAAAACACCAAGCAGGACAGATGGGCTCTAAAGAGCGTGCCATCTGCACTGAGCTCCCTGACCTGCAGTCTGTCTGTAACAAGTGGTGCCAGGTCAGGGCCAGAAAGGCAGTGTAGGACCTCGACCAACCACTAACTTCGGCTTTTGCTCCCTGAAGGGCAACACAGTGAGAATAAGGAGAAGCTTATTCCCGCAGGGCATTTGGTTCCTGACCATAATGAGATAATCCCTTGTGCTATTCACACAACACCCCCGCCCCATCACCACCACCTCACCACCACCACCACCCCCCCCCCACACACACACACTTTAATATATAATAAAAATATTAATTTACTTCATATGTCTGTGATTTCACCCACATCTACCTCTTAGCTTGTTTAAAACCCTTCACCTATTAACACTCCTTTAACCTTGCACATACAAAGTGCAGATATGTCCATGTTTGTTGTGTCATGACATTCATAACTACTGCTCCATTTATCCTTCTACTGTACATTTCTCTGTGATCTAAACTCACTGATAAATGAAACATTGGATATATAAAATTCTTTTACATTTAAAGAAAAATCTCTGTCCATCATCACCAAAAATTAAAAATTCATACAACAATGTAGAGTCAACACTGGCCTTACTTACTGTAGTTGTTGTTATAGCTAATAACAAATAGAGATATATAATATTATGTACCCAGTAAATAAAAAAGTCTACAAATAATGTGGTCAATGGTACTCTATACAGTAAGTAAACTTGCTGGTCTCTAGGGTAGATTATGTTGGATAACATTGGACAATGCCTTGCCATTGGACAATGATTAAATAAACTTTTAGTTTTATCCAGTCACTATGTTTTGCAAAATATGATGTATGACTATATATATATTCATATATAATATAATATGAATATATATATATTTATTTATTATTATTATTATTATTATTATTATTATTATTATTCTCTTTAATATTGTCCATCCCTTAGCTGTGCCATGCCAGATTACTTTTCAACAAGACCCGAAAATTAAATGGGACAGTGAAAGTGAAATTTTATTGCACATTTTTTACAAATATGCATTTAACTGTGTATACATATTTTAAGCAATGCTAAAACATAATCTTAAACGTGTACATTCATATGATGATTGGACAATAAGGCAATCAATGATTTCTTCAAGATAAGGATCTATAGAACTACTCTGATGTGTATTTTTTTATACAGTTTGACCACTGGCATTAATTTCAATATGCACATGCAGCCACGTTATTCAGTCTGTATTGTACTTAATGTCACATTTTCCCAAAACTCGGTAGGAGGCCACCCACATGCATGCAGAAGCACAAAGGTTGATTCACATCACAGGCTTTTGCTGTTCTGGTTGACTTGCAAATCAGTTCATAGCAAGAAAAGCTCACATACAGGTTTTGGACACAATCTGTTAATTTTGGGGGAAATTCCAAATGGCGCTCCCATGAACAATTAGTATTTTGGGATATCAGTGTACCTCCCAAATATATGAAGATGACATTTTACAAGAACAATACTGGCACTGGATACTAAACAAGGACAGATTCTGTAGTCTTAGGATAGGGTGTGAATCCATTTCCAAGTTGGATCAGGTTTAAGTAGCTAATAAACATGAAGGAATGAATGACTGAATTGCATTTACCATGGTTTTGATGTTGATAATGACATGCTAGTAACAATAATATCTTACATATAGACAACATATGTTAAAATATGTTTAATTTATTACAATTATTATTATGTAATACATTTACATCATGAGACGTACCTATGATTTATTTTTTTCTATTTTTTTCTCTTTGTCTGAAATGTGATTGCACTCTCACCTTCAGACATAACAAATTACAATTTATGTTGTTATTTCATGGCTATCACTGGCAGCCACTGTACTCAGCAGTGGGTCTGTCTCTGCACTCGCGTTTGTCATTCCGGGTTTAACATGTGTGTGAAACAGAAACAGAGGTACAAACACCATGTGTGACATGTTAGATGATGGTTTTGTCCTACCTGTGAATGCCTAGTCAGGATCTGTAGACTTTTCATTATCACTTATTTATCTTCATCAGAATCATCATGATAAAAAAAAATCAATGTAATTCTCAATCTCTACTTCACACTTTGAATCGATCTATCTGTATCTCTTCGATAATAAAATGTGCCGAGTTAAAAAACAGAAACAGGTGATCACATAGTAATTCGATTTTATGCCACAGTGATGTTGAATTCTCAGATCTGACAGGCAGAAGGTGTTGTTTAATTTGCTGTATCAACACTTTAATAGTAGCTCCAGCAAGGCAAATCACACAAGTAAATTATGTGGTTTTATGCTAATGTTATGTAATGATTTGTTTCCATGGTAACATTCACAGAAACTTGTATGGTAGATGCTGAAGTAAAATGATGTGTACATAATTGTTGATTTGGTGACGATTTTCTGTAAGGAGATTATTTAGCATTTTTAGAAGAAGTTCCCAATGTCTGCAATTTATAGCAGATGTAAAGTTGCATATTGATTAAAAAAGAGGGAGAAAAAAAGGTGCTGGTGAGGGAATGACTACTTGTGAAAGTGAAACTTATTTATTCTTCAGACATTACAGAACATTTAATGTGACTACAAATAGGTAAAAGTTTGATGCTTTCAATAAATAAAGGAGGCGGTATAAGAGGATATGGTTCACTTCCACTTTGCTTTCTATATTAATCCCCCCACCCCCCTTACTGGCTGATGATACTGTATGGCCTGAATGAAAATTATAATATGATAACTATTTAGCCAATCCCTATACACCTGCAGAAATGTTCTTTATCAAATTGATTGAGAGAGATTTATTCAAGAAGCAGTAATGATAGATTTGATGATATTAAAAATTATATTTGGATATGATTCACTTCCACTTTGCTTCCTATATCAACCCCCATGTTTAATTCCTTACATGTTTTATCATTATAAACACTTTTAAGAGCATACTGTACCTTTAAAGAGCCAAGGAAGAAAAGCAACTACAAGTAATGTAGTACGAATTTAATGATAACTCATAAGTGATGTATAGAAATTTGGAGAGTGTGGCACAATAAGTGTCAAACAAATATTTACGAATACAAGTTGAATATATTATTTATTAGGTATCTTCTATTTTTAGCGGAATGATAACCGGGTCAACAAAAAAAAAATAAACAGTAGAAACTCACTGTATATGTAATTATAAGGGGCAGTACTTGTTACTAGCAACCCCCATAAAAAAAAAAAAAATTTTAATTACCCATACTGTATGTCATTCATAACGCTTATTTACCTGGGTAGAAATAGTCACTCAGCCATGTATCTGACAGTCTAATATAACTACACACTGGAGTACACAGCAAAATCCTTAGTCTTGAATGAACACACAGAGTGTTGATTTAACACTTTCAGATTCGTGACCATTAGGTCATATATAAACACTTGGGGTGTTAAATCAACTCTGGGAATATTGCAGTGTATTATCAAAACCAGAGTCTTCAAAATATCAATCTGACACTGTTCTTTTTACTTCTTTTAAATATTGTGGTCATACTGTAGGCTTGAAACAACTTATATCAGTGTGATCAGATATGAGGAGTCTTCTATCAAAAGCTGAATGCTTCTTCTTCATTTTGTGTCCACAATAATATTCAGGCTATGGTACAAAGGAAGTGGTGGACATCGGGAACTGATGCAGAAAAGTCATGACTGCTAAAAAAAAAAAATTTTAAAAAAGAATGTCATTATCACTTATCACAAACTATGTCTAAAGTATTAAACTGACATTTTATTCAACATTCCCTAGACTCACAGGTTCTGAACTCCTGGAGCAAAGAGACTTCATAACTAATATAACAGGGCTCAGGTGCTGCTAACAATAGCCCTTTAATCCTCCAGTTTTCTTTATTGCTGGTCAAGAAAAAGATAGGAGCAGCTAAAGCATAAATAATCAATAAGTCCATTTCTATTACTACTCTGCACATTTTTCATAGCTAAAAAATTGAGGTTGGGGATAAGAACCCGGCTTAGATCATAGAAACATCCCTTGCATTTAATCAACTCAGGTTAGTAGGGGTAGTTAAGGTAGATAAGCCACTGTTTTTAATTCACAGCTTTACAACTGAACCTGAATCTCAGGTGTGCCATCCCTGCTGGCTGTAATCTCAGAAAAATTAGAGGAATAGCAGGGTGGTTCCTGTCTCATGATGCATTCATATTCATGCCAACATGGTCTCGCATTTGCCAATTCATTTGTAATTTAAATGATTTACGCTGAGCAAAATTTAAATGGCTAGTTTATAACCATCAAATTACCTCAAACTGCTGTTTTCATGTGTTGTATTATCGAACTACTGCTGTTGTACACGTGTCTCAGAAATGATGGACTCCATAACGTACAGCTAAGGTAGAGATAAATGTGCTGTCAAAACCAAAAAGTGCCTAACTATTTATTTTTCAAATATTTATAGGGCTTGGGTAAATTTTTTATTCTTTGGTTTCTTATAACCCTGCTATAACCCTCTCCTGTTTTTTTCCTTAAACAGTTGTGCTAACCTGACAAGCTGGGGTCATCATCATGGATGAAAGTAGGCTGTTAAGGTCCAGTACTGTGTACAACTAAAACCTGAATTTATTTATTTATTTGTTTGTTTGTTTGTTTTTGTTTGTTTGTTTGTTTGTTTGTTTGTTTGTTTGTTTGTTTATAGTTTATTTTTTAAAAAGACTAAAATATGGGAGAGCAGCTACCTGCCAAAACCCACATTCAAGACCAGTTATGGTGGCACTTTCAGCAAGAAAACACTTCTGCTAATGTTATGTCATCATACACAACACTTTGGCCCTTTAGTAATTGCTTCTAAGTCATTCTGAATTGCCTTTGAACACTCTGTGTTGTGTTTTGATCTTCCATTAATGCTAGTTAAGGTGTGAATGAGCTTCCATCATACCAAATCCCCATGTAACCCCTGAACAATGGCACTACTTGGTGTGTGAAACAAGGGAATTTACACCATTTAGGATTCAACGCTGGAACAGTTAGCATTTTTTCTTTGGGTAGGGGGGTAATTTTTTTGTAACAGTTAGCAGAAGCAATTCTAAAGTCAGTACAATAACTGACTTACTTAAGATTTATCAGATTGTCCACCTTCTCCATGGATATACTTCTCGCAGCTACATAGTAGTGGCAAGTACTTAATCCTCCTTGCACCCATGTTCATTATAATTAGATTGTAAATGTTAGAAAATCTAAGAAAATAGGATGAAACAGTATTTGAATTTTGAAAAATCATTTTATCATTAGACATTCAGGATATTTTACCATATTTGTAATGGTTTGTAATTGTAGTGGCAGTTCTTTCAAAGGAGCAAGTGGAGCAGAGTCCAACGATATAGATCAACTACTCAATAGTTCATAATCTTCATAAAGACCTCATTTACAAATTCATGCATTGCAAATTCCCCAGAAATACTAATTACGTCTTTTTTTTTTTGAGTAATTACCTCTTTTTCTCAATCATCTTAAAAAATTGATTTGACATAGAGAAGATTTTCTATTGATTTGGTAACCATTATAGAGGGTCCACAATCATCTAATGGCATGCTCACCTGTCCCGCCTTTTTCCGTTATAGTACATAGTGGTTGAAATGAGAACTGCAATAAATGCTGATACAGGCCCGTTGAGGAAGTTATTACATTGTTCCATGCTTTCTCATCTACTGCTTTGTTTGAGAATTGGGGTGCAAGACAATGATATTACTGCTTTAAAGAATGGATTTCAGTAAAACCTTAAAAAATAATGTGTCTCACAAAATCACCAAGCTACTTTTATTTAGAAAATCAACAAAAAAATAATAAAAGCAGTCAATTTTCTTAGCTTCTTTATCTGTGTTGTTGCACTCGCTTTTTGTACCAGACCTTCTCATGCTTTCATTGTTCATGTATACAAGTCTTGTTAACTCTCAACATCCAATACTCTATCATTTATTAGATAGTAGCCTACAGTCAAATTAATTTTCTTTAAGGCTTAATTGGTTTTAATGTTATCCTGCCCTAACAAAATCTATTGTCACAAATCAATGAGGTCAGGTTTGGACTTTTGCTGAAATGGAATTAGGTTTTGAAGATTCCTGGCCTTACTGAAGCTCTAAGTTCTGCTTTGGTCTCCCTCTTCATCTCTTTCACGTTTTCCTTTCAGTATCAGAGTGTCATTGAAGTTTGAGATGTCAAAGACATAGCTTGTAAGATTTTATTTTTTAGACCTACTTTGTAGTGGAAAATCCTCTGTATCTCATCCAGCCTCATGATAATCCAACTTTATATCAAACAGCGTTTTTTTGTCACACAACAAATAGTGTTGCAAAAAATAATTTGTGTTCCCAAATTGCCCATAGTGTGTGAGTGTGTGTGTGTGTATGCCCTGTGATGAATTGGCTCCCCAATGGCCCATCATAACCCTGTACACATGATGAAGCGGTATAGGTGATGATGAAGAATGGGCATAACCTGGTCATTCAGTACAGTCAGCTGACTTTATTTTACTGCCACATAACATTGCTGAGCCTAGACCTGACCAACTGAAGCAACCACAGATCACAACACTCCCCTTAGACCATGTGACCTTTTTCAGACCAATTAGACCACGTGACTTTTTTCAGAAAATATTTTATTATTATTAACTTCATTAACACATGCTTTTTTTTTTTTACACCATACTTGTTTACTCCCAACTCTACGAGTTCTCTTTGTACTGTATGTGTGGAAATGCTGTTACTTTGACTATTAAAAATAGCTTTTAAAAATCAACATTTTTTAATGTTGATTTTACTTTTTTTTTTTTTTTTTTTATGACATGACGTTACTCAGCCCTATTTGCCAGGCTTTAACAATGGGGAACAGATGCCACCAGAATGCTTTATGGAAAGAAGGCAAGCTGGAGAAGGTAGTGTAATCCTCTGGGCAATGTTTTGTTGGGAAACCTTGGTTCCAGGCATTCATCTGAATATTACTTTGGCATCTACCTAACCATTTTTGCCAACCAAATACACACTTTCCTTGGCAGCTGTTTCTCCAAATGGCAGTGGCCTCTTTCAGCAGGATAATGCACCATCCCATATTGCAAAAACAATGTTCAGGAATGGTTAGAAAAACATGACCAAGCATTCAAGGTGTTCCACAGATTTCAATCTGATCAAGTATCTGTATTACAGGACTTACAAGATCTGCCGCTAACATACTGGTGCCAGATTCCACCACATCATAAGTGGTCTTAAAGAGTCTATGCCTTGATGGGTCAGAGCTGTTTTGAGAGCACAGGATTATGCAGGTGGTTTTAAGGTTATGCCTGCTTGGTGTGTGTCATCTTACAACTTGGCTCAACTGCTGCTCTGTTGTCATGTGAGACTTGTGTGAATACAAAGCAACATTTCCTATAATTAAGATGATTGTTGTTTTGACTGACACATGAGGTTAATTCTGTTGTTTGTGATTGGCATGAATTGACATGTCATTTGCCATCTCTGTGCCAAAATGTCACTCTGTTGGCTAAAAGGATTATTGAAATGTGCTTCTTAGTATTAATAATGATCTGTTGAGAATGAAAAGAATTAAAAGATTACCAGTAAAAATAAAAAAAAAGAGAAGGAAAAAAAAAATATGAAAAATGTATAAATCTGTGTAAAGTGTATAAAATCAAATGCTCCTAATGTCACAGGCAGGAAATAGTCTGTTCAAAAAGCCATTTTTAAATGCAGTTTCTAATATTGTTTTTTCTAATAAGTTTCATTTGCCATGAACAGCCAATAGATTCGACTAGACTAGAGTTTTTTTTTTTCCTCCCTTGGATTTAAGTCCTGAACAATAAGCAATTAAAACTACAAAGTCTTTGTGTGTTTTTAAGTGATTAAACATTGATTGTTGTATTTTGAAAATGACTCATACAACAATAAAATGCTTTACTAAATCATTGATTTATGTTAATTGTGAACTTTCAAGGTTCAGTTTACACAAAATGTACCCGGTAATTTAGCTTGAGGATACTGTATTGTTAAAGGTATCAATTTTTTTTACTCCTGCTTAAGTGGCAGTAGCAGGCTCTACGCTCCATTTAGCGGCGGACTCAAACATGATTTAGGAGTTCTCAATCAATGTCAAGTCTGTCAAATTCACCGGCTTGGATTCCAACAGCGTGGGAAAGAAAGACAGAGAGACCAATGTTGATTACCCACTGCCAACAGAAGATTTATTCTAGCTAGCACATTGCTATTATTGTACCAACATTGCACTCCCAATACAAAATTATTGCCTGGCTTGAAGTCTTTCTCCGCTGCTTCATTGGATCATTTTTAGTTTTAAGCAGCATTAGAGATTAACCCTTTTATCTGATCAAAGTAATTCAAAATACACCATATTTTCTGTGGCACCAATCATATTTTACTGACAGTTAGTTACACAGGTATGCAATATACAAAGCTATAAATGGTGCCCATTGCATACTATAGTTCTATTGCATACTATAAAACCACAATAGTGGTTGCCAAAAACAAATTATTAGCCGCATAGCATTATAATGACTGTAAAAAGGCTAGATTAAGTCAGTACATTTCTGAACAATAATATTTTTTTTTAAAACAGTTTTTCAAAAAATTGCTGAAAAACACATTACACAGTACATTAATCAGAATTGTGCACAAACGATGTCCATTAAATTGCTTTGTGCTTCCAAAAAAAACTAGATCTACACAACATCCCAGTTTTCACAGTCTGTTACGGATTTACAAAGTGAGAAATTAGCAGGCACATTATTACTAACACAGACTAAATGCAGTCATGTGCTACTTGCAACACATGCAGATGGTCCTCATGTTGTCCTACTGTTTTAAGTTCAAGGCAACAAAAGTCAATAAAACGAATGCAGCATGGCCTACTCAACATAGTTTTTTCACATGAGGGGTAAAGTGTGTAAAAAGTGGGAACAATCAGTTCATAGCTCAAAGACCTCATAAAACTAAACACAGAGACACCGGAGTCTTAACACTAACAGAGAGAGAGAGAGAGAGAGAGACTGAATATGTATGGTGAATATTTCCTTTGAAGAACAGTCTTTGGGAGAATCAAAAGTCCATATTTTTGCTTCTTTTGTATCAAATTCGTATTCATAAATGACTGACAGACTGACTCGGTTATCTATATATTGATGCTTGATTGGCTTAAAAGCAGCCTGGAATTGTTTTGCTTGGTTGTGATCTATGGTTTGTGTGTGAGATTGCACCAGTTCTTGTTCAGTTTGATATCCAGGGGAAACTGCAAGAAATTGTGAAATGAAAAATATGATCATATGCACTCAACCATAGCGAATATCCATTGATTGGGTATCTTTGCTTGGGGAATTTTTAAATTCCTTTTATACCTTCCTTACACTTACTATTTATACATATAATATATAGATTTGAACACACTAATTGTACATTATTTTGGTTTAACAGCAGGGCCAAGTTGCTCATTTATCAGCTACACCCACACTGTACAGTAAACCTATCATCAATGGGCACTTTATTAAGTCAAAATAAATGAGCATTTTGCAGGTATATCATTACTTAATTTATTAATTAATTAATCAAAATGGTCAGTAGTTAATCATGGTACAAAAACAGTGTATTTTATCATAAAAAAAAGGACTTTGCAGGTGATATATGGTATATTGCACATGTTATAGATCTGAATTGAAGTCAACATTTATTCCCAAATGAACACTTTTCTCTTTTCACTTTGGGTTCTAGTTATTATGTGGTTTTTTTTTTGTTTGTTTGTTTTTTTGGATTTTTCCCAGATTTTCTCCCTAATTTTAGTCGTGCCCAATTTCTCCCCGTCAATAGGGGGCTCCCACATTAAGGCTACTACTACCACCCAGCCGGGAGGGCCGAAGACTATCACGTGTTTCCTTCAAACCACTCGCTCGCGCACCGTTGGGGGCAGCGTAACACACTCGGAGGACAGCGCTATCCGCTCCCTCCGTTGCGCGAGCTCACAGATGCCCCTGACTGGCTGTAGAGCTGTGATTAATGTGGGAGCACTAAGTACCTCTCATCCCTCCCCTCTGAGAGAGCTCGGCCAATCAGCTCCCTCTAGACCTCCGGCTGCGAGAGGTTACAGCACCACCCGGAATTCGAACTAGCGATCTCCGGATGATAGGGCGAGCGCTTTTACCACTACGCCACTCGGAGGCCCTTTATTATGTGTTTTCAAGGATTTTTTAAATATATATAGTTAAGTATATTTTACGACTGATATTATATCCCACTTTCAAAAGAACCTGGTGTTTATTTTCAAGTATACTATAAAGTCTATTAATAGTATATTTCATTTAATTAATTTAACATTTCATATAATCATATAAGAGATTTGCATAAAACTTTTTTTTTTTTTTGCTATTTAGTTTAGTCTAGTTTAGTTTTAGTCTATAACCAAAATAGTAAATGTGCATTCTTCAACAATGCACACTTGTCTTATTGTCCAGAGTTGTGTAGTGAGTAATTTTAATAACGTTAGACTGTATCATTATTGCAACTAGAACTTAATTGTATCCCCTGATCTAAGATCAATTTGCAAACATAGCATCAGATTGTTGCAAAGTGACCTTGCATTGTTTCAGGTAAAGAGCGGGCTTGACAATGTTTTCAACAAGCTTCTTTTGGGAGAACATTCTAGTCTCTTGCTCTTCTCCTTTTAATTGGCTTGCACCATTTGTATGCTTTAGGTCAAATTTCTCACTGTTATTTATTAATTTAATCTGTGAAGAGTAGAGCATGGGGTGTCTGATGCACAGACACACACTCATTAATTTAAGTCTTCATTAAAGCAGACAGTAACACAATCCTTTTCTCTTTCATCCCCAATTTAGCCGATTACTCCTATTATATCTTTTCTTCACATCACATCCTTCTCCTTTGAACAACTCCCCTCTGAATCTCTACCTCAACAAACCCACTACATCTGAACCTACCACACACATACTTCCTGCTAGCATTTTGCTATAACCAGAGCAATGAAGGAAAAATAGGAAAACCACAGCAAGTGTCATTGGGTAATGTATGTGAGGTAATAAATCGTAAACATCGATTTGATTCTATTACAACTGTTCATGGCTGCTGTTTTCTCATCTAAATAGATATAAATCAGTGTATAAATCTCCAACAAGAACTGTAGGACTCTGGCAATGCAGACTCTCTCTGAAATGAATGCTGATGCTGCTCCTTTTGTATTTTGCCTTTGTTTACTAATACATATTGCACAAAAAATATAAAACATTGAAAATATGTATCTTTAATAAATGCATTTGAATGAAAACATTTAACACTTATGCTGATTATCTTTAGAAATGTATGTACTCAGCTTATTATTATTATTATTATTATTATTATTATTATTATTATTATTATTATTATTTCTTTAAATTCTCATTATCTCTCTATTAATAAATGTTCGTTATATATATACAACTATAAATATGAACGGTAACCGTTAGTCAGTGTAACACATGGTTTCCCAAAGAATGATAACAGAAGGCAGATACAAGCAATATAAACAGAAGACAACTGTCACACTCAGATTTACCCTGGCTCATTTAGCTCCTTAATTTTTTGTGCTCCTTTCAGTGTACATATGGGAGACAGATTTAGCTAAATTGTTACTATGAACTATCTTTAAACTTCACTCAAGTTTAGCCGGACCATAAATTATTATATCAATATTACGTATAATTAATTATTTTTAGCCTAATCTTCGTGTGTTTCCAGGAATATTTTGAACTCACAAGTTAGAAACAAAGATCCCCTTTCAAATAGACCATTGCACCCACTAAACCTAAGTTTGTATATGATTGATATTACACATTACCAGAGTCTCAGAATGATCCTAAGATATATACTGTCACTGATATGATCCTTGGAATGATCGTAAGATATACAGTATACTGTCATAGGATATAGTGTCATAAGTCACTGGCTTGAAATATTTCACAAAGTACAATTACTCTGTAAGCCTGTAGGTAATTCACTACAGGCCTCATATTAAGATACAGTAATAATATGCACAGTTTGCACCTATGACTTGGGAATATCATAGCCACAACATAATTGTAGCCACAAGATTAAGCTTGTGAACTCTAAAGTTATATTAAATTGTTGCTTTCAATTACACGTCAGTGACTGCATACGTTTTCTGCATGTATGCTGTCTTTTTTTCATACTCTATGCAGAGCTTCAGTGCAGTTTCTACACTTTGCTGTTGGCCATAAGTCAAAGACTGGGATAAAAGATGAGATATGAGATGATTTGAACTACTGGAAATTAGGATTCAGAGGTGATAGAAAAGATGGAAAGGCCTTGGTACCCCTAACACAAAGATTTACTGCAATGGACACCTAGGGACATGAAGGGAACGGTAAAGCAGATGATGCCTATCGGTCAGTGGTGGAGGAAGTAGGCTAAATAAATCTTTGCCCTCTATAAATCTGAAAGTAATTTGAGGTGATATTGGTCTTTGTGAGGAGCCAGCCTTTAAGGATTTACCAGAACCAGCACTAATACATTGATAAAGTAGTATATTGTTAAAATAGAGATTAACTGAATAATAAATATACCCTTTAGACATGAAGAAGACATTATAGCTACTGTCCAATATTTGTCCATTACTCCTTTAATTCTGCGGTATACTTTATCAGTTGTGGTTGTAATTAAGCAACATAACACAAGAAGAAGTGCTGTTGTACTGGATATCGACAAGACTATGATATAGCCATAGGCACGAAGGCGCAGCACATAGAGTATTTTTCCACCGCTTGCAGAACCAACTAACCGCAATTGGCAGAGCCGGCGAATGACAGTTGCCAACCAACAATTCTAATGTAGCCAAAAGGTGGAGAGAATAACCACCTTGGAGATGGTAGATAGTGTTGAGAAACTTTTAATTTCCATTTTAAATTTTCAATTAAATTTTTTATTTTAATCTTCACCGGCATACAAACAAACGAACCGAACCAAACGCCAGCTAAGAGCCGTTTAAAACTTGTTTGCCTCAGTGGAAAGCAAGGATAAATTTGTTTATTTAATCATTTATTTAATCATAAATTAAAGATTAAGTGAGGTTTAATGTATATTTATTTCATATTTCACTTCATTTACTTTTCTATGTTGCGGTTGTCTTTATTTACCAAAATGTTATTATATATTATTATAAAATATAAATATTATTATTATAGTGTTGGAAATTGGAAATATTTTATGGTGGCTGGAATCTGCATTTACATTATTTATTTATTATTTATTATAGGCAAATTCATATCACAATACAATTTAAGAACTCGCCTCCAAAACAAATTAAATTTATATACAGTACAGTATACTGTATGTACAGCGGACCATTGGCATGCTGTATTGTACATCATATGAGCATGTATATATGTATGTATGTGTGTATATATATATATGCTGTATTGTGTGTGTATATGTTTGTGTGTATAATGTGTATGTGTGTGTGTGTATGTATATATATATATATATATATATATATATATATATATATATATATATATATATATATATATATATACTGTATATATATACTGTATATAAACAATTTCAGGTTCTCTCTATTTTCTGTAGAAACCCTTTTATATTGCAGCTTATGAATTCAGTGAAATTCAAGGATCAAACAGAGTGAGGTCATTAAGAACCAACACACTCTACTCGCTACTGTGGTTGTATTTTCTATGCGCTTGGCAAGAACGAAAAAGTACAGTCTTGTGGTTTCTAGAGGACAAGACACTGATGTAGATCAATAAAAAAGACTGGAGCATTTACAGATTTATCCTCTACTTTAAAGGAAAGGACATCCCAGGTCCTCTTATTGTCTCTTTAAATCTCTTTTGGCAATGCTAGTGCTAAGAAGGAAAGTTTAAAAGTGAGGTCATTACAGAACCAAGTAGAAAAAACAAACAGAGAAACTTGTTCTTTTCCTCCATAGCGCCTAAGAGAAACTGCATTAATCACAAAAAGCTCAACAAAGAAAAGATGAGCATGGTTGTACTCAGTAACAGTACTTGCCACTTTTTTATTTAAAAAAAAAAGTTTTTTTATTTTATTTTTTGTAATACTGTCTAGGAGTGATTCTGGGATCAAACCTTTAGTGGGGATCAGCCACTAATGAGAATGTAACATGCTCTGCATCGTGTCTTGTTCATAACACCTTGCTATTAATAGTAATTATTGATTATTAATATTGTATTATTATTTCTATCTATTTTTTTACATATAGTTTTAATTAACATTAAGTTAAACTGTTATTACAACTAACGTGATGTAAGCTATGCTACCACCTACTATGTCAGGGAGTAACATTGTGCCATCGAGAAAACTGGACATTGCTCGTCGCATCTCTAAGCAGATTGAACTGTAATGGTACTGTAGGTTGTTACATGACTTTGGAAAAAAAATAATGATGTATTATTATTGTCTTTAAAGGTGCTAAGATAAAATTTTGTGGTGCTTGAGCTAAATCACCTATGATACTGTCTAATCTATACTATTGGAATTCGTATTCAATCTAATATTTCTTTTTAGGTTTTGAGGTAGAAAAAACTGTCCAGCTGCAGTATTTGTTCTTACATGCTTTTGTGGGTGTTCCAGGCAAATTGGTAAGCCTGGAATTTACCTGGTTTTGTTTCATTAGCTACATGACATACCTCATATAAAAAATCATCAGCTGTGCACCTCACAGTGTGCATTTCCTTCATGTTTGAAGGTTTCCAAGAAACATGTCGTTGTGAAGATTGAGTTTTCTAAAAGCTCCCTAAGGGTGAATGCGTGCATGCATGATGCCCATCTAGTCCCAGCCCATCTAGTGTGTATTCCCAGTAGTGTGTATCTGTAGTGAGTTTTCCTGCAGTTCTTGTAGGTGCTTGTACAAAGGACCCATTTTTGCTTGTGTGTGATAATTTTCAATTTTTCCTTGGGTTTTTTTGGTGGTTTTCTTTCTTTATTTATTTATTTATTTATTTATTTATTGTAAAATTGATGTTTTTTTCCCATAAATTTCAGACAAGAAAACAGTTATACCCTTTTCAAATTAAAATATTTTGTGTTTACACAAAAATCACAAAATGTGTTTTGTAATGAAATCTTACTTGTAAATTACAGACATTATATCAAAGGGGACATACAGCATATGAAGAGTGGAACCGCTGATGTACAGTAGAAATCTCTCTTTGCCAACAGAGGGCACTATGTTTCTTGGGTTTTAATTTTAGTTCAAAGCTCTTTGGCAACAAATTCTCCAGAAAGAAGGAAATGGTGAGCTACAGAACACAATTTAAGTTATAAGTCTCAATGTGGAAGTAACATATGCAACATGTGTAAATAATCACTGAACTTGAACTCCCTCATCTACTTTAATCACCAGTTTGAAAATCAGGTAGTCAAATGGTTACTTTATCCAGTGCATTATGTGGTTTCTCTGAGAAAGAAATCCATGGATTTATTTTTTGTTTAATGAATTAGATTTTAGTTGTTTTTTTTTTTCTTTTTAGCACTTGACTCAAAACATGCATGCAGTGTGACGTTTCAGGACAAGATCTGCCTACATATGTAAGACTATGTAAGAAACGATGTGGTCTCCTCCCACCATAGTGCAGGTATCAGTTATCAACTTATCATATCATCTGCATGTAGACGTGAGCAGGTTACACCATAAAGAAAGTGCTTATTTTTTTAAGACCACACCCACTGCTACATAGTGTCTAGTCATGTGAAATTCACCAAGAGAGAACAACTCGCTGCTTTGGACATTAAGAAGGCTGGAGATCAAGTATCTATGAATCACATCAACTCAAAGAACGACTGGAAGAATTGGATAGCAGTTTTTTGCGAAGTAAGATAATCTCTTTTTTTGTTGTTGTTGTGATTTAATTCACTTTTCTGTGAAATTTGTCAATTTCAGAAGGCATCATTTTTCTCTTAGCAGACTAATGGCTGCTGACCATTTGCAAGAGTTTCCAGAGCGAGGATCATACATGCGACCTTTAACTTTTGGCCTGTGCACGGAGCACCAGCGCTCGCCGTTCAGAGATGCACTAAGCCTCCACTTTGAGCAGACTTACTTAGAGCCAGTCTACAGTCACAGGTACAGTGGGCGCTTCTCCTACTTACACTTCCCCACACACCTGACCACGTACGACTGCTCCTTTGAACCAGCGTTTATCCGTAAACGCAACGAGCGTGAAAGGCAGAGGGTCCGTTGTGTGAATGAGGGCTACGCACGACTCCGAGAGCACCTGCCTCAGGAGTTTGAGGATAAAAGACTGAGTAAGGTGGAAACGTTACGTGCAGCCATCAGCTACATCAAACATCTGCAGAATCTCCTGGAGCTCCGGCTGCCAGATGCCGTGATGGAGTTGTCACCCAGGAGCGAGAGAGGAGCTGAAGCTATAAGGCAGCTCACTGAGTGTAACAGTGATGGAGAGTCTAAACACAGCTTGAGTGACAATGGGGAACCATGCTACTGAACAGACTGCAGCTGCTGAAAGGACTCCGTCATTTGGAGAGCACAAACAGCAGCATGGCCCATATACAGTCCAATTGTTTTTTGTTACTACACACAAATAAAATCTATGGAGAAGGATTGTTCTCATGATATATTTTGCTGGTAATCTTAAATATATTTTGTTTCCTAATTTTAGACTATGTTGCTACCCAGTTGCAAGAAAAGTCCCTGAAGACAGAATAACATTTTTTGTAATATAACAAGCACATTGTTGTTACATTAGTTAAATGTGAGTTTTCGGTAAAATGGAACAGAAAAGGAAAAAAACAGAACTGATATGCATTTTGTGGATGTAATGCAGAATTATAGTACATTTACAGTTCTGAAAATTAATTCACTTATGCACAATATGATTTGAATCAGAGTTAAACTTTTATACAGTCATAAGTTTTAATTTCACTTTTATTTTCTTTTGCATATTAATGTATGCATGCATAGAATATCCCAATCAAGAACACACACAAGCCTTAGAGTGTCAAAAGGTTCCTTAAAAGCTAAAGGCTGAAATAAAAATTATTAAGTTCTTATAAACTATGAAAACTTTATGGTTGTTTTGGGGTTTGTTGGTCTGCTCAACATTAAGGACAATGCTTATAATTTGATAAATTATGTGGACAAAAGCAAAAGAAATCTGAAAACGCACCGTTAGATTTTGCGACAAGGTCAGACTTATTCACTAAACTGGAAGTCACAACTCATAGAAATTCTCACTTAGGTCAGCTTTCTTTATGAATCATTTTTTATGTCCTTTACCAGCTATGCTTTTTTTTAGCTTGTCAGGATGTTTTCTTAATGCTATTGTTCTAGAATCGCTGTTGAGCAAACCATCATTACACACACACAAAAACTGCACACACAACCAACAAGGGATAACTAAACTCGAAGGACTTTTGTTGGATGGCAAACCCCATGAATATAAAATAGTCAGGTATTACACGTACTGTCATAGACAAACACGCAAAACATTCTTAGCACCAAAACCTAACAGTGAATATAACAAAACAAAGACTCACAATATTGGGCTTCACATGCATTTATGCAAATAAGCACCTGCTGTACCAAGGTGCAACGATGCTCAAACACCAAGGTTCTGATAGGATTCTCTGCTACCTGTGTTCTATCAGAAGACTATCATTTCTGAGAAGCAGTGATAACAATGATAATGTAAAACATGAATTTGCTGTTTAAAATTTCATCATGACTTGAACATGAGTGTTGTAAAGCTGTGTAAGGTTATCGGATGCACCTAATCCCAGTTAAGCTCCTCTGGTGTGATGAACATCGTGTTCGTTTTACTTCAAAGTGAGAAACAGCCGTGACAGTATTAATGTTTTAATGACCGGTAGTATGTCACACTCATATTTCTATTAACTTAGGGCTATGATTTTTGCATTTTAATATTCCTACTGCATTGCATTATACTGAGGTGCTTAAATTAATGAGGTTCTTTCTGGCATATGACTTAATATGAGAAGAAGACAGATTTGCTCATCATACTACATACTGATAAGCTACAATACAAAGGTAGCTCTGCATCATCCAGTGCACGATATTAATTTGGACCTCTGAAATTATAAAGTCTTTTGTGGCGTTCAGACTAAAAATTCTCTGCTTAGGCATTTCACTGTAGCTACGTAATAATTTACAGCAGTTAACCCTGAAGTTCAAGAGGATAAGTGTGGAGGACAAAAAGGGAAAAATCGTCATGTCAAGCATAATTTAGCAGAGGATTGCAGGGCGTGTTGTTCTTTCATGTGTACATTAATAATTATAGGCATTACCGAGTTTTCCAATGTGATATGGTGAATTGTTATTGTGTATCAAGGCAGTGCTCCCAATGTGATTAGATCATTATAGATAATATGAAATTAAATTGCAGTATTTAATGAACAATGTTACTGGTCAAAATTAAGTCTTGTTAACTAACTGATTTATATCTTGTTCCAGTTATTAGTATTTAAAACATCAGTGTCATAAACATTGTATAAAATATCTTTTTAAAACTTGGTATAAGTATACTTATGTAATATTGTAAAAAAAATAATAATAATAATGTATTTTAATAGAAGAAGTCTATCAAAAATTTTTTTTAATAAATTATATATATAGATCTAATCAATATTAGATTACAAAAAAATGTCCACTTTTCCATACCTGCTCAACATCTACTGTATGAAGCTGAGTATTAGCTGTTGGTGTCCTTATTATTAAGCCACCATCCATTCTTTGCAGAGGAAGTGGGGGAAACTCATGCAAGCCACAAAAATTCACCCCCACTCTACCTGAAATCCACTACCTGTTTATCTGTCATGCTTTAGCAGACCTGCATGGATGTGGTTTGCATTTCCTATTGCAAATCTATCGCCCAATCCACTAAACGCCCAAGTTGACTGGGAATTATGGGAGGGCGGGCAATTACATCAGCAGAGTTCACTGTCAGCGAACCATCGCGGGACGGAAGAATGATCTTAACTCTCACAGAAGTGTGACAGATCCAACAAAAGCTGTTTACTGCATCCTTGTGAATAAGAGGCAGTAATTAATGGTGTTGCTGGTACTCTGGCCTTGACGGTTCAGCGGCAGGCCTGCTGGGACTTACGCACATTAAAGTATGCATTAGGGTGGCAATATGCCTCAGAACGAGATCTTTATCAGCCAAAAACCGCCTTCTGAATTCCTCAGTAGGAGACCTGTGGTTTCTTTTTGCTTCATAAGGCAATCGAGGCACACGGTAACTGCAAACACAAAAAGGCATCAACAAGTATTAATCAGCATCTGTTGTCTGAGTCTTATTTTGGAAAGTTTAGTCATGCTGAAAACAGCAATGTAAGTACATTCATAAAAGGAACACTTCTCCTGTTAAACAGTTAAGGAGCCAGAAGTGCTTATATTGCATACATCCCTGGAATCGCTAACAAAGGCTGGAAAGAAATAATGAATGAAAAATTAATAACACTTGATGTCATTAAATTAAATCATGTAATTGACATCATCCATATAAGATTACAAGAAAGAATAATGTCTCTCATTTGCAAACACAGTGTCATAATCAAGTATGCAATTGTCTGCAGGCTATCAATAAATGATAAGCTCACACCAAAGCAGAGCAATTTAAAAATCTGCATTAGGGTATAGTTATGTACTTTAGAGTTTTGTGTAAAAGCCTAATTGAACACTCAAGTAAATTTCCATATAAATAATCACAATTTACTCATCACATATAAAAATTTGGGTTTTAGACCATTTTTACATAAGCTCTCACATATTTTATATGTATAATTGACACATGTTTTGGATGTGTGAATTCTTTAATTTCATGTGAGATTTTATTTATACATGATTTCATTTGTAGTTTTATATCACAGTTATTGGAGTTCACATAGACAAGTTTAGGGAGTAGCATGTTCAAATTCACTTTAGCATGTTTTTCACATATTGTTATAATGTGATATATTTGTGATTTTTTTTTTCATGTGTAAAGATAAGAAAATATTAATTCTCAAATCAATTTGCCGTCTTTTACTGTGGAAAAACATAATGTTCATGTTCAATTATTTGTCTTAAATTAAATCATTCAAACAGTATTTTTGAAGCCATTTCTGTAAAACTAAAATATAATATGTTTAGTAATAAGAGTGAGAAATGTGAGTTTAGACCCACAACTTACAGGATATTAAGATGTTATTTTAGTCTTCAGCTGAAAGTCATATAACTTAATGTCCTTCAAAATGAATACGGAGGACAAACGTTTCATACTGATACTCATCGTTTATACTACATAATCCTGTACAGGGTTGCTGGAACCTACCCCAGGATGGTGTGCCAATCCATTGCAGGGCACACACACACTCACATGCTCATTTACACTCTACTGGCAGATTGGAAACACCAATTAGACTAATCTGCATGTCTATGAACTGTGAGAGGGAACCGGAGTACCCGGAGGAAACCCACTAAGCACAGGTTGAACCTGCAAACTCCATGCAGGAATCGAACCCAGACCCTGGAGGTGCAAGGTGACAGTGCTAACCACTATGCCACAATTTTGCCTTCATAGTGACGGAGAAGGGCAAGTTAAGTTTTCAATTGTAATTCCAATATTAACATTATTTTTAGAGGTTTATGTTTCAGTGAAAGAGGAAACCCTTTATAATAAGGTTATAATAATCATACAACACTTTTTTTTATTATTTTTTTTTTTATTGTGCATCTCTTCCTCCGAAGGGTGTAACTTTTGGGGATTAAAGTTGGGGTTAGGTTCTCCACCCATGAAGGGGGTGTCCACAGGCATTCCCCATTTATTATTATAATTTTAATATTACATTTATAATTTGTTTATTATTAATCATTTTTAATAGGCTGTTTCACATGAGTTTTAGTGCATTAGTGCAATTGAAGAGCATAGTCATTCACTTTGTGTAACAATACTAAATTTGTAATTCATCACTTTGTTGTTCCAGTTTCAGTAAACAGCATGCCTCCTGATGGAAAAAGATTGTTTTATTTATTTCATTTAAAAATGTTTGTTGATCTTTTACTCTTTCAGTTATTATGTGCTTGTTATTGCTCAGTTACTGGTGCATTTAGGGGACGGGTTGGACACAAACTAATCTCATTTAGGGTTTGCTTGCCAGTTACATTAAATCAAGGAAGCCAACCACTTTATCATGTTTAATACCAGTTAGTAATTTTATTTCATCATTATGATATGATATTCGGCGGGTTACAACCCCACATCCTCCCAGTATATGTGTCCGTCACCACAATGGATTTGAAAATAAAAATCCAATATTTTCTGCTTTAAGTCAATGGGTTTATCAAAAACATTTATTTCTAAATTACAGCAATTTTTTACACAGTCCCTCCTTTCTGACAGGCTCAAAAGTAATTATACAACTGACTGATCAGCAGTTTGATGGCCAGGAGCAGACGGTTTGTTAGTTATTTACCCTTTAATCACAAGTGATCACATGACTCCAAATCCTTTTGGTAGTGTACAGAAGCAAAAATTTTGTTAATTTCCAAATGGACCCGAATGTATGCGTATATACTGTACATCCCGTAACTGTCATATCAGCGTTCAACTTATGTATCTTCACCTCAGAGACTGTGCATGGCGAAATGGATCTGTTTCTGCAACTTGTAGCCACATGCTCTGCTCAAAGCGCAGTTGTGTTTAGTCTCAGCACACCTTTGCAAGTGTGTTTATGCTTTTGATGGAGAGAAGACTGTGTGTGTGTGTGTGTGTGTGTGTGTGTGTGTGTGTGTGTGTAAGATGTGAAGATAGTTCTTATCAACTGCACTGAGATCAATGGGGGACCACCAGGGTAGGAACCATAACATGTGGTGGCAGGATTTTCTTCATCAGCAAACACAAATGAGACATGAGTTGCACACGGGAACCCGAAGCAGTTCTGCCATAGATTCAAATCTTGGAATGAGCTGCACACATTTCTATTATGAAACCTTATTTCTTCTTATGTCCGTGGTGGACTGTGGAGAAGCTGTATGATGAAATATAAAAAACTGAAAAAATAATTTTCCTTTTCAGTTTTAAATAACAGGCTCTGACCTCTCAAAACAACAAGGTGCTTCCGCCCACAGAGCTGCTGCTCACTGGATGCTTTTTGTTGTTGTTGTTTTTGTTGTTTGTTTAAACTCTAGAGATTATTGTACATAGACATCAGCAGTTTCTAAAATGCTCAAACCAGCCTGTCTGGCACAAATAAGCATGGCAATGGTGAAAGTAACTGAGAGCAATTTTTCCACATTCTGATGTCTGGGGCTCTTGACCTGAATCTGCTTGATTTTATGCACAGCATTGCCGTCGCATGACCGGATGATTGGATGCGTTCCTAATAAATTGGATGGTGAGTAGATATAAAATATATTTTCTCTTAAATATTCACATGAATAATATTTCACCCACTCATATTCTGTGGGAGATTTTTTTTTCAGATGGCAGCTGTGTGTGCACAGGTGGGAGTGTAAATGAAACAAGAAAATGTGACAGACACTAAAATCATACGCTGCTTGGCCAAAAAAAAAAAAACAATGTCACCACATGGATTTAACCAAGCAAATAGTTAAGAGGCTTCTATTGGATAATGACTGCAGTGAATAATCTGGTTCAGCTGGCAAGAAGTTTTTTAAACCGAACTGATGCAGTGAGGCGGCGCGGTGGTGTAGTGGTTAGCAGTGTCGCCTTGCACCTCCAGGGTTCGGGTTCGATTCCCGGCCAGGTTCGATTCCCGTCTCTGTGTGCATGGAGTTTGCATGTTCTCCACGTGCTTGGTGGGTTTCCTCTGGGTACTCCGGTTTCCTTCCGCATTCCAAAGACATGTAGATTAGGTTAATTGACATTCCCAATTTGGCCGTAGTGTGTGAATGAGTGTGTGTGTGCCCTGAGATGGATTGGCACCCTGTCCAGGGGTTCCAGACCACCCGTGACCCTGAATACAGGATAAAGCGGTATAGATGATGAGTGAGTGAGTGATGCAGTGAGTAGCTTCTCATTTCTTAAACAATCATTTCAGAAGACATATCCTGTGGTTGTGGCAAAGATGTTACTCTGGTTCAGAGGAGTCAAATTATTGGCCTGCATCAAGCAAAGAAAACAACTTTGCTGAAACTATTAAACTGTGTTAAGACCTGTATAGTGTTATATTATTATTATTAAAATCTTTGAAGATGGACCATCAACTTTGGCGAACTGTTATCTTCAAGAAAGAAATTTAGTCAGAAATTTTATTTAAATTTACTTAAATGTTTGGTGAAATCAAATCATTAACAGTAGAACTCACGGCTATGTTCAACAGTGAAAGGAAGAGCATCTCCGCACACTTGATCTTATATGAAGATTGGGACTAAACTGCTATGTGGCCTTAAGAAAATCACTTATCAATGAGGTCAATTAGAAAATTTGCTAGAAAGCTTAAAGAATAGACTGTGAAGCATTGGAAAGAGGTCATGTGGTCTGACAAGTCCAGATTTACTGTGTTCCAGAGTGATGGGCGCATCAGAGAAAGAATAGAGACAGATGAAGTGGCAGTGATGTGGCAGTGTTATGATCCAAGGTTGCTTCATTTGATCAGGTCGAGGTTCCGCAGTGTGCCCAAAAAATGAGGTCAGCTTTATATACTGAACGAACAGAGTTATCCATCAACAGATTTTTTTTTCTACTCTGATGGCACAAGCATATTTCAGGATGCCGATGCCAGGATTCATCAGGCTCAAATTGTGACAGAGTGGTTTACCGGGAGCATGAAACACCACAAAGTCCAGACCATAACGCCACTGAGAATCTTTGGGATGTGCTGGACAGGACTTTACACAGAAATCTGACTCTCCCATCATCAATACCAAATCTTGGAGAGAAAGTAATGCGACTCTGGATGGAAATGAATGTTGTGACATTGCACAAGCTTATTGAAACGATGCCACGGTGCCATATTCATAGCAAAAGGCAGTTCAATGAAATATTACTGTGTCATGTGTATTGACAGTGTATTTGCAATGTCACAGATCGTATATACTGCTTTATCCTGTATTCACGGTTGCAGGGAACCTTAGGAGACTTAGTGCACGAGGCGGGGCACAACCTAGACAGGGTGCCAATCCATTGCAGGACATACACACATACACATACTATGGCCAATTTGGGAACACCAATTAGCTTAATCTTTGGGAGTAAGCAGAGGAAACCCACCAAGCACGGGGAGAACATGCAAACTCCATGCACACAGCGACAGACCCGTGCCTGGCCGGGAATCGAACCCAGACCCTGGAGGTGCAAGGCGACAGTGCTAACCACCGTGCCGTGTTAATAGCAAATTGTACTAATTGTAATAACTTAGCACGTGATAATTATACCAAAAATCAGTGTGTGTAAGTGATGACAAAGGTGATTTTTCATGTGTGTGATACTGCAGCAAAGTTGGATGTGTATGTACGTGCTGCAGAAACAGTGCCAGAAAAAATGAACGTCATGCGTAACTGCGAGGTCTGTATGGAAAAATCCAGCTATTGTTAACATACCGAAAACAGCTGGAGTGACATTGGTGCAACCTGGCAGCCAAGGAGTGTAGACTGGAATGTGCATGAGTGAACAGTGACGACTTTACTGTACTAGTGTACAACGCCATTGACTGAGCATGAGTACTGTGTGGTCGTCGCATTCAAAATGACATTCAAAATGAGCGAGCAGAAGCAAAATGATTCTGCATAACGTTTCGCCTTGAACTATTCAGATGATTCAGAAGGCTTTCGGGGACGATGCAACAAGTGCAGCACAAATTAAAATGTGCTTCAAAGATGGTCGAGAATCTGCTAAAACGTTGAACGTGCAACAAGTAAAACACCTGAGAATGTTGAACTTGTATACACTATAGTGTTACATTGTGTGGGCTGCAATCAACAATGATCGGTGACTGACAGTGCAAGAACTAGAATCGTAATTAGAAGTTTATTACATGTAATCCAGACATTGCATGGCTGGATACTTTCCAGACAGACCTTATATATACTTTTATATTTACTGTGGTGACAGGGCTGGGTTGCTGCTTTTTCTTTGTGTACTCTGCTGCCCTCTAGTGTGAAGCTCTGTTCAGAAGCGATGGTGTTTGACATATACAGTATGTTTTCCTGTTTGGTTGCTTTGTATCATCTTGGAGTGGAAAATGTATCTAACAAAAATTGAGATCTTTTTACTGTACTGTTGAAATAAATTTGAGCTCGTGTAAATGGTCTTCCTTGAAGAGAGGTGGATCAGAGGGCTAAGGCATTGAGTTACTACTGATCAGAAGGTTGGCCGTTCTATCCCCAGCTCCACCAGGTTGTCACTGTTGGGCCCATAAGCAAGGCCTCCTGTCTGCTCCAGGGGTGCTGTATCACGGCTGACCCTACGCTCTGATCATAGTTACACTGGGATATGCGAAGAAAGAATTTCACTGTGCTGTAATGTATATGTGACAAATAAAGGCTTAACTTAAAAAGCACAAAGCCTGCTGTGTTCCAATTCTGTGGTGTAATTCTTTTGCCCTAGACACTACCAGAAAAACTGTGGGGGGGGGGGGGGGGGATCCATCAGTAGTGACCAAAAATTTGGTAAATTTAGGATAACAGTGTTAGTGGCACACCTTACATCAATTTATGATGTCAGTGACTTTTGCTAAATAAGATGAATACATTTTAAAGAGCATGTTTCTAATAAGTAATGCTAAGTAATTTTAGGATCCTCTGCAGGCTTGTGAAGCTTCTGGCTCACCCTTATTCACTCTACATCTTTCAGCGCACTTGTAAACTCAACTGAACCAAAGTGTGTGTGTGTGTGTGTGTGTGTGTGTGTGTGTGTGTGTGTGTGTGTGTGTGCATATTTATGAGGAAGCATTTGTGATCTTAGTTTCAAAGTTTTAAGATGAATTAAACACAGCCATGTTGCAACAAAGTACTTTTTTTCTCAAACACAGTATTTTAGAATAAATTGTCCTAATCAGAGAGAGCAGGTTTTCAGCAGTACCTACTGTACCTACTGAACATCAGTTGATTTATCGCAGAGTCTCATGAGAATGCAAATATCATGCACATACTCTCGCTCGCTCCCTTTTTGTCACGATGAATAAAGCAGTGAAGAATGTTTATGTAATGGTGCGGGATGTTTTAATGACTGTCATAATTTTTTATAGATTAATGAAGCCAGAAGTGTCTCATATCTCATGTCTTATAAAGGTCTTTTGTTTATAGGGAACAATAAATACAAGCACATCACAACTCAAAACTGAGGATGCTCGTGTGTGTGTGTGTGTGTGTGTGTGTGTGTGTGTGTGTGCATATTTATGAGGAAGCATTTGTGATCTTAGTTTCAAAGTTTTAAGATGAATTAAACACAGCCATGTTGCAACAAAGTACTTTTTTTCTCAAACACAGTATTTTAGAATAAATTGTCCTAATCAGAGAGAGCAGGTTTTCAGCAGTACCTACTGTACCTACTGAACATCAGTTGATTTATCGCAGAGTCTCATGAGAATGCAAATATCATGCACATACTCTCGCTCGCTCCCTTTTTGTCACGATGAATAAAGCAGTGAAGAATGTTTATGTAATGGTGCGGGATGTTTTAATGACTGTCATAATTTTTTATAGATTAATGAAGCCAGAAGTGTCTCATATCTCATGTCTTATAAAGGTCTTTTGTTTATAGGGAACAATAAATACAAGCACATCACAACTCAAAACTGAGGATGCTCGTGTGTGTGTGTGTGTGTGTGTGTGTGTGTGTGTGTGTGCATATTTATGAGGAAGCATTTGTGATCTTAGTTTCAAAGTTTTAAGATGAATTAAACACAGCCATGTTGCAACAAAGTACTTTTTTTCTCAAACACAGTATTTTAGAATAAATTGTCCTAATCAGAGAGAGCAGGTTTTCAGCAGTACCTACTGTACCTACTGAACATCAGTTGATTTATCGCAGAGTCTCATGAGAATGCAAATATCATGCACATACTCTCGCTCGCTCCCTTTTTGTCACGATGAATAAAGCAGTGAAGAATGTTTATGTAATGGTGCGGGATGTTTTAATGACTGTCATAATTTTTTATAGATTAATGAAGCCAGAAGTGTCTCATATCTCATGTCTTATAAAGGTCTTTTGTTTATAGGGAACAATAAATACAAGCACATCACAACTCAAAACTGAGGATGCTCGTGTGTGTGTGTGTGTGTGTGTGTGTGTGTGTGTGTGTGCATATTTATGAGGAAGCATTTGTGATCTTAGTTTCAAAGTTTTAAGATGAATTAAACACAGCCATGTTGCAACAAAGTACTTTTTTTCTCAAACACAGTATTTTAGAATAAATTGTCCTAATCAGAGAGAGCAGGTTTTCAGCAGTACCTACTGTACCTACTGAACATCAGTTGATTTATCGCAGAGTCTCATGAGAATGCAAATATCATGCACATACTCTCGCTCGCTCCCTTTTTGTCACGATGAATAAAGCAGTGAAGAATGTTTATGTAATGGTGCGGGATGTTTTAATGACTGTCATAATTTTTTATAGATTAATGAAGCCAGAAGTGTCTCATATCTCATGTCTTATAAAGGTCTTTTGTTTATAGGGAACAATAAATACAAGCACATCACAACTCAAAACTGAGGATGCTCGTGTGTGTGTGTGTGTGTGTGTGTGTGCGTGCGTGCGTGTGTGTGTGTGTGTGTGATTTTTCATTTCTTAACCACTTGGCCTCAGTTAATTTTTAATTTTTTTAATCCATTTTAATCTCAGGTTATAAAGACCCAGCTGTGAATTATTACTGTAAAGTCAAATATAAAATATTAAGCAAAAACATAATGTTCCACTTTAAGTAAAAAAAATAAAATAAAATAAAACATCAAAATGAAATCAAATAGAAATCTAATTAGATGGGGATGGCCATCAAAAAGTTGATTTGAAAAAGTCACATTTGCAAAGGGACACCATGTGATTATATAAAGTAACAAAAAAAACACTCTTATATTAAACGACTACTATCATCCTATGTGCAATTTTCCACAAATATTTACAACTGTTACCTTAAACAAGACCATAGACTTTAGACACATTCACAGGCTCATTCAAGGTCATTTTACAGAGTTAGAGACGGAGTACAATTGTCTCTTCTGGACTCACAAGTTTATTCCATTCTTTTGCTGTTGAATGAGTATCTCTTTCTCAAACTCCAACATGGAAATCCTGCCATTCTTTTGACTCACCTCCTGTATTTAAAGGAACATCAGAAACCATTAAGACATTCTAAACAGTAATATATACATTATTTGTAACTGAATTAAGTATGAGGTGACTGCATATGTTCTAACATGTTTAGCCAATCAAATCAATTAAAAAATTTAAAAAATTATAAATAAATAGGTAATGTGTGAGCTATGAAACTAAATAAGCATTATGCCCTAGCTCCATGGTAAAGTTAACTAAAATGAAGTTAATCAATGTTTTCTGGAAATCAAATTTTTTTTATATTTTAAATATTTTTTTAAACATTATTTTAAAATACAAGGTACGTTCTAGTCAATCCGGGACTTTGATTGTGCAGAATAAGAAAACAGATGTTTAACAGAGTAAAACATATTACTATTTCTCTATATAATCCCCTACTATGCGAATGCACTTATCCCAGGGTTTCACTAGTGCTTGCATACCATCAAGGTAGAAAGTTTTCTCAGTGAGCCGGAGCCAGATGTGCAAGAAGGGACTGTATAGGGATGTGGCAGTAACTCCCGGCTAGGTTCCTGTATTTTGCAGGTGGTGTTGGTGTGTGCTGTTCATGTATACATTTCCCACAGACACATGCGTCTTTTCCACAAGATGGCGACGGGGTATCTATCAATTTTCAAGCATCATTATATTTCGGAGAACGTTCACAGGAATGAGTGCAGTGGACTCTGAGCCACCTCGACCAGGATCATTATTCACGGACGCATGGCCTTCTTTAAAATGTTTGCACCACTGAAACGTTTTAGTGCAACTAAAGAGTGTTATCACAGTCTTTCGGAAATGTCAGTCAGTTTTACACCTTCAGTCATAAGAAATTTCATCACAAGTCCCGGTTTGACTTGAACACCTCTCGTATTTCGCGGTGCTTGTAATTGATTGGTTCGTGTGTATTGACAGCAAAAAAGTGCACTCTCGAGATTCCCTGAGGATCTGCACTGGGAAA
This sequence comes from Clarias macrocephalus, assembly GCA_011419295.1. Classification (NCBI taxonomy): domain Eukaryota; kingdom Metazoa; phylum Chordata; class Actinopteri; order Siluriformes; family Clariidae; genus Clarias; species Clarias macrocephalus. The sequence continues at coordinate 202,107 of JAAGKR010000263.1, forward strand.
CATTAATATAAAAATAGTATAATCACTTAAAGTAATTCAAGGACAAGACTGGAACAGAAATGATCATACACATGTACAATATATTTAAAGAAATACACATTTTGAATGCTTCAACTGTACTTTTTGCATTGCTTTTTGTTACCAATCCAATCACATCTTATCAAATGATACCACAAAATCTAAAGAAAAGATTTAATAAAGTGACTATGGCTTTTCCTGTTTTTCAGACTCTAATTTTCAGAATCTTATTTTGACTGTGCCTTTCATTTTCACAGAAGCCTTTGATCCTTGTTTACTTCCTGTTGTGTGTGAGTGTTTATTCTGTCCATTTACAGGCGACTAGTCACGCTATTTAAGCTCTCTGGTTTAACAGGTTCAGTATTGGGCTTCCTCTGTGCTTAAATGTTAAACCTGTTGTCGTGGTGTTCACAAGATTCACATCCTCCGGTTTCTGCTTTGTTTTGTTTAATACCAATACTAATCCTAACAGCTTATTTTCCTTAGCAGAGATTTGCGTTCGGTTTTTTTTTTTTTTTTGGTGTGAATACACCTTCAACTCCTATACCCAACCTACAACCTACAAAATACCCAGCCTACAGTACATCAGAATGTAGGATGTGACCGGGAGGAGAAGCATAACAGCAGGCTGGCCATTCCGTATTTGGCACAATAACCTTCTCCTGGCATGAGAAGTGGCAAATGCAAGCTTCATCCAATGGCATTGAGTTACCCTGGATGGATTTATCCTGCAACCTCAGGTTGACAGAAGTACCCTGGTGGGTTCTAAGCCATGGAAAAAGAATGAGTGCAATTCATGCTCTCCATGCTCACCAGACTAACAAGGTGGTGAGCACAAAGCCTAGCGGCCCAACATTACTTCAGTCCGGAATCTCTTAGACTTACGAGTTTCCTGTCAAAAAATGTGCCTCCCAAAAAAGAAATATGGGTGCTGCTATAAACAGTGGGATGTGCTAAACCTTCCACTGCTCACTCACAAGAGGCCAACTACACTAAACACCAAGAATTCCAGGATCTTTTTCTGCAGATGTCAATGAGACAGCCTCTTATGCGAAGTACAAATCAAGCCCTGTCCTGTCTGAATCATATCATGCTCTGTACAATCATGCCCTGCACGATCGCAGCCAACCCCTGCTGCACCGTCTGGCGCCAAGGACGCCCTGCTGATGCCACTGGATGGCTCTGCACCCCAGCTCTGAGGAGAGTGCACCTGCAGAGCACCCACTCCTCACTGATGTCATACTTGCTTTTTCCCCAAGCTTTAATGGCTGTGTGCCACCAAGCCCTAGTTCAGTCACATTCTCCCTCTCACTTAAGGAGCAAGACGCGATCTTACCTGTTCCAAGCCCTAGCTAAATGTATGCTTCAAGCCCATGCAAAGCCCCCCTTAGGCATCCATGACTCTCATGTCAAGTCCCAGCCCCAATCCTTCAGAGGAGTTTTTCTCATAGTTTTAAGATTTTGTTCTGTTTGTATGTTTGAGCTCTGTAATGGATTGGCATCCCATGCAAGGTTTACCCTACGTGGTGTATTATTATTATAATTATTATTATTATTATTATTATTATTATTATTATTATTATTATTATTATTGTTGTAAATAAAAGTATGCCGGCAATTACATTCTTGACTCTATGAATATGTGACTGCACAGTAATATTGTAATCGATTTTTGTATGAGGCAAATTGGATTTGAATGATTTGGCTATCTATTTCTCTAATTCTAACTTAACCTAAACTATCTCCACCCCATTAATCAAGTGCAAAACATTTTTGTCCCAGATCCTGGTGCTCTTTTGGTGCTCTCCCTTTCTCACCTGGGTAAGTGTGGCATTGGTCCAACGCAGATACCAGTCTGAGCCTTCCTTCTCATTAGGGACTGCCCTACACACATATGCATTGTTCAGCAAACTGCCCAGACTTCCATTCACACGCTGCATAGCGGAGCGTAATGCACATGACCAGCCCTCCTGTACAAACAACCACAGAGTATCATTAGCACTCAGTGCAGACACTGATAGAACATTATTACACTTAATGATCCTGTTAACAGACCAGCTATTACAGCTATACAATTAGCACTTCAAGTGAAAAGGACTTATCTCAAAGAGCACACATAAGGCGTTATCAAACTTTTTGCCGCTATAAACTCTCTTATGAGTCCAATGTGGGTTGGCTTTACTAATATAATCCAGTTGTTGAAATACTTGGCATGCTTACAATATCCAAATTTTTTTATATAGTTGCAATAGTTATGATATATTAAACATATAATAATATATATATATATATATAATAATAATAATAATAATAATAATAATAATAATAATAATAATAATAATAATAATATCTTACAATACAGTTATCTTACATTTGTGTGCAATAGCAACTGTGCAATAACAACATTTTAAACTGTGCAATATTACCCTTGTGCAATTTGTTTGAAAGTGCAACTATTGTATTGTTTTTCTTTTTCTTTTGTATTTATGCACTGTACTGTTAAAATTTTCTGTTTGCACAATTTTTCTTTGCTGCTGTAACGAAGAAATTTCCCCACTGTGGGACGAATAAAGGTATATCTTATCTTATCTTATCTTATCTTATCTTATCTTATCTTATCTTATCTTATCTTATAGGCAAAAATACCCTTTAAGATGTTGCATGTTGAAGCCATTAAGGTTTTTCATGGCGGGAAAAAAAAACATTTGATTATTGTGTCAGGGAGGAAAAACTATACTTTATGATATTCATGAGAGTTCTGTAATATTCTGTAATGTCATGGGTATTGACTCAGAACTACAGGAAATTTGTATCCACATGTCATAAGCAGGTTCAGATTCATCAAACAGCATCAAACCAGAACTTTAAGCGTGAATGTCATTTAGAGAATGTTTTATCCTTTATATAAAAGAATCTGGCTCTTCTAGGTGCTTACAGGATTTTTCCTTCCGAACAGATTGAGCGAGGAGGAGTGAACGGATGTCGAAGTAGTGTCTATATAAAGACTGCCAGGATGTCCATATAAATACAGACAAGTAGTCTGGCCTGGACTTTTTCATTTTTTTAGCGACAAAATATACATTACTGTGCAAAAGTCTTGCGTCACCCTTCATTTCTTTATACTTTGCTTTCAAGGAGCCAGACTTTCTTGTATTTTAGTCATAAGGGATAGTTCGCCAGGCTTTCTGAAGGCCTTTTTTTATTCACATGTATGGCAGGTTTTTGTCTTTCTCTTTCAGTCCAGTTCTTGTACCTGACCAGTTTCAGAGGAATGTTTTTCTTTGTTAATCCACACAGTGATCTATGAATTACTCCAGCATAAAAACCTTACGGCATGAAGCAGTGAGAAATAGGTGCAGATGATGACAGTTGATTAGTACTGTATACTGGTAATGCTGGATGCTGAGTAGTTGGAAAAGACAAGAAGGGAAATGAGGTTACTGCTCAGGGTGTTACATTAACAACCATTTTAACTTTAAACACGTTGATACCGGTCTAGGAAAACATTTGTTTTGATTTAATATACTACAAATAAATTGGGGGGGACTCAAGACTTTGGCACAGTACTGCAGTTGTGCTGATGCAATACTTGGACAAATATTTATAATGAGCGGTTACATACAGTAGCCTCCATCTCCATCTTATTTGTAGATCAAGAAATTTTGATTAAGAAACATTAACAATTGTCCGTTAAATCCAATTTAATTCAAGTAACCAGTCACTCAGCTTGCACAGATATTCACACAAAAAAAAAATGTGAACCTTACTTTGGCCAGTACTGGGAATTATTACAACCACAGTCGTGTTGCAAGAGAAGCCTACTTTAACCTACAGTACCTAATTAAAACACACTACATCACTCTTCGAGATGTTCATCCCTGTAGTCTTTCTAAGTACAGTTTAAAGCTTATAATCACATACTGACGGATGACGAGGACTTTACTTACTTCTTCCTTATCGTGTTTCCTCATCTCGATCCTTTCATGCCTCTGGTTGACTCGATCAAGCTGGTACTGATACCAGAATCGAGCCTGTTCCAAGACCTCCAGTCCAATCCACAGACTGTCCTTCTCTCTCTCCAGAGCACGCAGTCTCTTCAGCTGTTAGAGACACACCGATAACAGTCAAGTTTGTGTGCTGAGAAGAATGGTTATAGAATATGGTGTAAAATCATGCATAGTAGACAAGTCAGTTTCTGTGATGATAAAAAAAAACAACTAATGAAAAATTAGCTGAGATAAGCATATTTTCTTTTGGTTAAGCTAGAGTTTCCCACAAATACAATCTACAGCCACATCTTAATGCCTTAGGTACATATAATACGCCATGGCTCTTATAAATATACACACAGACCTACATATGAAAGCCTCACCCAGTGGAAAAATCGCAGAGCGTCCGAGCTGTACAGGCTGTTCTGCAGAGGGACGATAACCACAGTGTAGGAGCTATCACATGCCATATGCACATATGCACAGGAATGCCACGTCCACACTCCCCTCACGTTACAGACAAGAGACAGCACAGTGACAAGCAGGATAGACCATTGAAAGCTAATGAAACCATGTGACAGGACAATCGACTTAGTAGGCAATGTTTCGCTGGAAGTGAAGGGGAGGGACGCTGGGAGTGGATAAGACAAGCAGCCTGGAGCAAAGCCAGTGGAGGAATTCGACACTTCAGAGTGATGTCTGCTTTGTTAAGTTAGCAGAATGTATTGTACTGGGGACACATACAGGAATGACTGATTAGGAAGTGAGACAATTTAGGCAGGGACATGAGAGAGACAGGTGACAGGAAAGACAGTGTCTCAGACATAATACCTGTTTCAAAGGGCCACAGTGCGATGTAGGCGGAGTAAGCAAATCTCTCTCTCTCTCTCTCTCTCTCTCTCTCTCTCTCTCTCTTTCTTTCTCATGCACACACACACACACTCTCATTTTATTCTGTCCCAACATGTTATGGAATGTACCTGAACCTGGACTGGAATAATTATAATCAAACTGTCGGAAGAGGTGTGTTTCTTTAGGTTCAGCCAGAAACAGCTACAGAGCATGTTGCTTGTGAGTCCACAAGATATATTTGCCCCCTCCAGATTTCTTATAGTTTTACATTTTTGATGGATTGGCACCCTGTCCAGTGTATACACCACCACGTACCCTAGGTCTCCTAGGATTGTCCCCCTGTACTTTCTAAGTATCTCTATTTTGCCTAAGTATTTCCTTTCTGTGAGACTTTAACTCTACTACATTTCAAAGTTAATATATTGTACTTTCTACTCCACTACATTATGTGACATCAAAATAGTAAATTATGAGACTTTGCTTGTATTTTACAATGTATTAAATAATGTATTTTTTAAATTGTTGCCAAAGTTTAAAAGGAATTCATTTTTTCTGTTAGTGCTGTCAATGTTGAAAAAATGTGAGATCACCTACTGTATGAGGTGGTAGAAGGGTGAATGGAAAGTAGACAGGAAGTCTGGCATCTATAGTAATTCTACTGTATTTGACCAGGTATACTTTAAAAAGAATTTCCCTTGCATTACTTTCTAGTCAGATCGTATCTTTGTGCAAACACAATAGCAGAACTACGATTTCCTAACTGCAAGCGAAGGATAAAATGCAAGATTAATGTATTGTCACCATAGAAATAAGGAATTAGACAAAAGCATTCTTTGTCATAGAGTGCTTAAACAAGTGGGTGAACACCCTCTGAAGCACCCTACAAGACAAAAAAAAAACACATTTCTTCCTAGTTACCTGTCAGTATCTCACCCTCTACATATCATGATTCCCACGATGATGGGAACAGCATAGTGTATGTGTGATATCAAGGTAGATCAGGAATAATTACCGCATAGCTTGCTCAAAGGGAACCTTTACGGTCAAGGGTTTTGGGTAATTTTTACATCAATTTGGGAAAATATGATTGCAAACACTGTCATTATTTTTATTGACATTATTTATATGGAAGCACTTTGTGCAACATATGGAGTTCATTGCAGACTCCTGCACATTGCAAGTTTATATATATAAAGTTTATGAGGGTTCATTATTAATAATAATAATAATAATAATAATAATAATAATAATAATAATAATAATAATAATAATAATAATAATAAATATTCAACTACTTGGCTTTTGCTTGTATAACTGATGAACTCATTGTGTCTTACTTTTCAAACTATATACACTACTAGAGTACTGTATAATAGAATAACAATTCTTAATGCAAATCTAGGTATTTGGGCCAGCTGTTTAATGTCTACATGCTGCACTGCAATATTTCAGTGTTTCCGAACAGATTTAGTCTTTCTGGAGGAGTGTAGGGTAAACAACAATTAGGGAAATGTACAGACATTCATGTGTGTCCATCAATGTCTATGAGATATATAATAGTAATCTCATGTAGTTTTGGAGCACCGGATTAAAAAAAAAAAAAAAGGATCACGGTAATGAGAAAGAAGATGAGAAATAATGGCTGGAAGCTTCAAATTCCGGCACCATGCAAACCACACTCTCCCAGTACTCCATACACACAGACATTCTACACATGCATACAGTAAACACAGAGCCCCCCGTTTCACCTCTTCCATTCAAAGGCACCCCTCAGCTCTCGGAACGAAAGTTCCTCAACCACATGCACACACATTCTAAATGTTCGCACATCCCAAACATACACAATCTTAATTGTTCCCACACATTATACACACACCCCTTAAAGAATTGATTCCAGTTGAAAATCCAGAGCCCTTGTATACAGCGGACGCATACTTTATTCTATTTAATAAACATTATCAGCAATATAAAATGTGCATGAAAAATAAAATGGCAAATAACTGTTAAAAGTCTTAGTATGCTAGGGAAAAAGTTATATGTATGATTGGTGATGGGGGATGTTGATCATGCTTTTGAAAGTTATTTATGCTGGACTTTCTCTCTCTCTCTCTCTCTCTCGCTCTTTGCATCGTGATGACAAAACCCAGCTGCTTGGGGCCTCCTGTGTAATTGCACCCACAGAATTTCCCACTACAGTGCCTCTAACAGGGAAAGAATTTTGTTTTCTTCCTTCATCTGTCCTCTCTGCGGTGTCTGATCCTCTGAAGGTCATGTTGTCCACTGGGTCTGTGAAACTTAAGGTTACTATAGTCAACATTCTCCCTTAAAGGAACTTATTGACCATGTAAAGCCCTGGTGTTATTCACGTTCATTTTGTTTTATTAATAAGTCTAAAAAATTTAAATCTGGATCAGCTTACAGTTCCTATGCTGTCTCTAGAATGTCCTCAAAAATAGTAAGTTCACACCACTATAAGTCACTAAGTGTGTGTTACAGTTCCTAAACAGCAGCATGAATGAAATTATGGGGAAATATTTACAGTATACAGTATTATTAACAACAACAAAACTCTGAAACAGCCTTCTTTGCTCCAAAAAACTGTATTTTTTTCTCTTTATTTAATTTATAGCATTAATTATTAACCTTTTTTATCAACAAAAAAACAAAAAAAAAAAAGCACAGCATCAAAATCATTAGCGACTTATGTTTATGGCTCCATCTTCAGGCATGAGCTTGTAAGACCTGAACCTTTCAAGGTGGAGTTTAAAAATAAAGAAGAAGATTAAAAACTCAACCTATATAACTTTTGCTGTGCCAATGTTAGAAGCTTTAGATTAAGAAAAACACAGCTGCAAGAATCTGCTATCATGACAAACCAAGACATACTGACAGTTCAAGGAGTCAAAATAAGTATCTGTATTAATGTGTATTATCTACATGTTAACATGGTAAGATAAAATATTAATATTTATATCCTGAATCTCATTTATCTGGCATTTCTTCATCATCCTATGCAAGAAGGCACCATAATCACGTTTACTCCCCTTTGCTGTTTTTAGTGCATTAATGTCTCTCACTTCTCAGTATCATAAACCATTAGGTGTCAACATTTTAATTTTCAGTATGAAGAACAGGAAAACTTATGAAGTCTCTTGTACCCAGAATAAATGTTAGCTTTTTGAGGACTAACTCCAGTCTCCCTACTATGCAGTAGACTTTTGTATACAAATCTGATTATTTTTATATAAAGTCAATCATGCTGAATTATATTATATGGCAGGCGTTTTATATTCACACTCATTCTATCACTCCTTTCTCTATAACTGCTCAATGTTTCAGGGTCATAGGAGGCCTGTAAGGTGTATGAGACTGGACTTGGGGTACCAGGCAGGGTATTCCCTGGGGTGTCAGTCTGCTACAGAGCATACAATCTCACTCACACTCACATGGTATGGGCAATTTGGAAATGTGGATTAGCCTAATCTGTATGTCTTTGGGCTGTCGGAATACCCAGAGGAAACCCATAAAACAAACTCCAAGCACATAGACCCAAAGGCAGGCAGGAATCGAACACTCAACCATGGGCTGTGCAAGACCACAATTCTAACCACTATGCCACTGGGCCACATTATCATTATCAAAGACACATTTTTGATCATGTATACTTCTATAACTCCATTTGTCTGATTCCACTGTTACTCTCAATAATTCAGAGCTGCATTATAGTGTGTTATACACCATACTTGTTTCTAATGGCTCAGTGGTAGGTTTCTCGCCTGCCATTCAGATGGTCCGGGTCTGGATGCAGTGCCAGTCCCAAGCCCAGAAAAAATTGTATCAGGAAGGGCATCTGGCGTAAAACCTGTGGTAATTGTGTGCAGATCAGATGGTCCACTGTGGTGACCCCTTTCTGGGAGCAGCCAAAAGACCAGCAATAACATATACTTGTGTCTAGACTGAATTCAAATATAGCTGAACTTGTAGCTCTTGTAGAGATTTGTTAAAACCTGTAAGATATCATGCATCATATAAATTTACCACATTGCCTACCTTGGTACTTTTGATCGGACATGTTCACAAAGACTGATGAATTACACAATTAAAGAACATGTAAATGTTTGCACTAATAGATTATGTTCAGCATCGATCAGCTGAAAGATCCATACTGAAAACAATAGCCAGTGGTAGTTCCCTGATTGAATATTGATTGATCTGTCACAGTACAAAGGAGAAATGAGTCATCCAGTGAGACATTCGTACTGCCTGGATATGAGGGTGCAACAGTATAAAGCAGGCATACATGACGTTATCACATATTTTGCTTTATAACAAGAAGGCTGAGCCAGATGGAGTTTATTAGCCATTTGGTTTGAACAGATACAACATTAATAGAAACCCAGGACAGCCAAGACAGAAAATCTGGAAATCTCATGTGACCTGTTTTGTTATGCTTAAGCATGTGGAACTTAAGAAAATTCTGCCTCTGTCCAATAAAGTGTCCACTGAGGACTAGCTGCCAAAAGCATGGGGAAAAATTCAATAATCCTCTCTGTCAGACTGTGGAAGGCCAATAACTAGCAATAAACTATAAATCTTTAAATAAAAGTTTGTTTAGTGATAGAAAAACAATTTTTATGAATTACATTCTGCATATTATAATATCAGGTATAGGCATAACTGTGTGGTTTCTGACCATATTGCTTATGCTGGGTACTAAATGAAGAATATATATATATATATACCTTTTTGTTTAGTTTTAATTTTTGATGAAGGACCTGTAGCTGAGCATTTTTTTATTTAAATGTAGAAAAATCACTTCCGTGAATACCGACTTTACATGCAATCAGCCACTTAAAAATTCAACCAAATCATTCAATTTAGGCATTAAATTTTTTCATATGAATTCAGTAGTGTAAAAAATTTCAAGCAGTGTAAAAAAAAAATGCCCCTCTCATCGTCCATCGTTCTTTACCATTGTACTGACATTCTAAATCTGGCAAAAAAGATAGCAAGTTTAAAATTAATTTTATGGTGCACTTTGTATTTTTCTTTAGATTTCAAAGATATTTAACATTATTTGCATTTTTTCTGCAGTTGATCCTACTAGTTTATTAAATTGCAAATGCAGCAGGACCGCTCAGGTCTGCTCAGGTTTTCATTATCAATTCACTGCACAATGCTTTAAAATGTCAGACTGCCTCTTTAAGGGAAAATATCAAGAGAGAGTAGACCGCTTGCTGTCACAGATTAAAATGGAACATGGAAAGCTACCAAACAAAACAAAGTAGTGACACGTTTTTGCATTCCTGTCCTTACTGGGTCCATGGATAAAACTAATCAAGTAACACAAGTGAAGTAAAATCATTGCACTTTTCTTAAGTTCACACTATATTTTCACCTTTTTGAATTAGTTTTAAAGCTAGATGTGATTATGAATTGCTTTGGATAATGGGACATGGGATAAACTACTGATGCACAAGTTTTGGGTCTGGTTTTAAAAATGCTAGATATCAAATTTTAATACTGTATGTCAAATGTAATCACTTGACGTTACAATGTTTTAATTGTTAAACAAATAAAAAGATCTGTTTGATTAATATGTTTCTTAATTCTCTTTGCTCTCCTGTAGAAACATAACAAAAACATAAAAAGAAAGATACACTAACCAAACACTTATCAGCTATGTTCATTATGTTCATATGTTATTTAAACGGATATAATGCATCATTCATAGAAAATTCATGTTTTCAAAACCTTTTTAACCAATACTTACTAAGCCAAGTCGGTGTTATTAATAACATTTTGTTAATAAATAAATAAATAAATAAATAAATAAAGTAATTCATGTGGCAGTTTAGCACTAAAATTAGGTCGTAGTCCTGCAAAAAGCATAAGAGTATCAAAACAAATTACCTAACCTGGCCCTATGTGAAAAAGTAAACCTAATAACTGGTTGTGCCACTTTTGGCGGCAATAACTGCAATCAACTTCAATAAGACTTTCATGTCGCTGTGGAGGTTTTGTCTCACTCTTCTTCTCAGAATTGTTTTCATTTATCCACATAGAGTGTTTTCAAGCATGAATGGCTGTAATCTCAATGAAATTTATGTCCAGTCTCCAAATCCTTAATTTTTCTTTAGCCATTCTGAGGTGTTCCGATCATTGTTCTGCTTTAACATGCAGATTATTGTTCCAAATGCGCTTACGTTTTACAAAACAATGACCAGACATTCTCCTTCAGGATTTTTTGGTAGAACGCAAAATTCATAGTCCCATCAATTATGGCAAATCGTCTGGGCCCTGAAACTGCGAAGCAGCCCCAGACCATCACACTTCCACCACCATGTTTGACTGTTAGTATGATGTTGTGTTGTGTTAGAGGGGCAAGTTAGGTCTGCTCTTTAGACAATGTTCTGGGTTCTTTTATGAGCTCCTGGATGAATTGTAGTTGTGCTCTTGGAATCATTTTGGTAGGACAGCCATTCCAGAAAAGGTTCACAAAATGTTCTAAGTTTACTTTTTCACATAGGGACTAGTAGGTTATAGGTTTGGACAGCTTTATTCCCTTAATAAATGTCATCATTTAAAAACTGCATTTTTTATTTACTCAGGTTATCTTTATGAAATAATAAAATATGTTTAATAATCTGAATCATGGTGGAACGGTGGTGTAGTGATTAGCACTTCCACCTCCAGGTTCCGGGTTTGATTCCTGTCACATGTCTGTGTGCATGGAGTTTGCATGTTCTCCTCGTGCTTGGTGGGTTTCCTCCAGTTTCCTACTACAGTCCAAAGACATACAGTTCCCCAAATTGCCTGTAGTGTGTGTGTGTTCAGCGATGGATTGCAAACCACGTCCAGGGTGTACCTCGCCTCGTGCCTAAAGTTTCCTGGGATAGGCTCACGGCCCTATGGGATAAAGCGGTATAGACAGTGAGGGAGTGATGACGAGTGAGTGATCTGGATCATTTAAGTTGTTTTTGTTAGTTGTTGTTAAGTTGTTTTTGTTAGTCTTTAGGCTGCTGCTGTCGAGGGGTCGCTAAAAACTATACTAAACATACACAACTTGGCACAGGTTTTACACCAGATGCCCTTCCTGATGCAACTCTCCCATTTTATCCAGGCTTTGGACTGGCACTGTATCCAGTGGCTGGGGTTTGGGATTGAAACCGACCTTCTGCATGGCAGGTAAGGAACCTACCCTTGAGGCACCAATGCCCTTGAATCAGTTAAGTGTGATAAATATATACAAAACAAAAGGGAAGGAATGAAGGAAGGAAGGAAGCAAATACTTTTTTACAGCAGTGTGTGTGTGTGTGTGTGTGTGTGTGTGTGTGTGTGTGTGTGTGTGTGTGTGTGTTTGTGTGTGTGTGTGTGTAAAAATTAAAATATAGATAAAAGGTAAAGAAGCCCATCAAAATGTTGCTATTAAGTAGAAGTGTAAATGTATGGCCGGTTTAGAGTACAGACTTACTGTACATTACTGTTTAAAACGAGCCGATTTCCCTGAAAGCCAACCCAGGCCTTAACTGTGCCAAATCTGAGCTCCTGTAACAAGCTCTGCTTTCCCGTCATTTTGAATCAGACAGGGCGGAAAAGCCCGCGCTTTCCAGGTCACGTTGCAGATCAACGTGACTGGATTTGCTGGCTCAGTGCCGGACCCGTGACGAAGGCAAAACAGCAGAATGTAGGTCAGGCGCGCGGAGGCTTAGTAGAAGTTAAGATGGCGGTCCTTTTGGCAATAGCATAAGTAGGGCACGAATAAGAAACTAAAACTAAAACACGGCACAGCTGAAATTACTTCTACAAGATAAATTAATGCGTAATTTGACATTAAACCGTTCTCGTGTTTGGTCGGGATGCTAACGTTTTGTGTGTTTGTCAGAGATACTCATCACCATGGATACGTTTTTGTTTTTTGTTTAAATCAAACATAAACAAAAAAAAAATTTCAAACAAAAACATTGATATAAATATTACAACGAGCTAAATTATCGAATTATATTATATTATTATTATATAATAATACAAAGCCAACGCGTTTAAAGTCAATATCTTATTGCGCATGTGACTGATTCTACCCAGCTGGGGCACGTGCTGATGTTGTCTCGTGCCGTTAGTGATTGTGACGTCACCGGTGGGCCGGGTCTTTGACGCGTTTCAGCTCAATAACAAACAAACCAGGCGCGACGTGTTCAGTTTCTCTCAGCTTTCTGGTTGACAGACACACATTTTCTTCTTGAAGGCTCGTTGTTTTTGCAGACTGATAAAAAGGCAATTTTGGCCTAATACACCAGCGTTGATTTGACTGATGCGGTAAGTGTATTTTTCCGTTTTGTTCATTTTAGTCTTCTTCATTTTTTACTAGGAAAAAGTAAGGGGTTGTTCGTGCTGGGTTTTCTGTAGCAATTTATCACCTTTTATTTATTTTTATTATTATTTAAAGACAATATTAATGATTAGGTGCAATTTAATGTTGATCTCACGCATTTTTGGATCAATTTGGAGCTAAGGTTTTTTTTTTTAATAAGCCTGGAAACAGCCCTCACTGAACTGCTTGTATTATTATTATTATTATTATTATTATTATTATTATTATTATCGGATCAGATGTCAGGCTATTTCTATGCCGAAGAATTCGTATAGTATAGTGTAATATGGATATCACGCCCATTTTCGGAGAACTGCACACCCCACCCGCTTCCCAGGAGAAGCTGCTGTTTCCAGGCCCAGCCCATTTCTTCGTAGTAATGTAGTCTGTATATTTTACACTTTTCCTCGAAGTCTTTATGTAGGCCATACCATCTCCCCTACACAAACATGCTTTTACTACAACTTGTTGATTCCTCTAGATCAAATCCATCTCTCTCGCTCTCTCACACACACACAAGCACATACACCATAAATCCACTTACCTGTAAGTATTTCAACAAGTTTCTGAATAGATTTTTACTTTTAAAAGAAGTGCCATAAATACACATAAAGCTACAGCCAAAAAATCCACTACTACTACTACTACTACTACTACTACTACTAAAGCCAAAAATCTAATTAATTTCAATGTGAAAACCCTCTTAAGAGAAAGAATTTTCTGGACTGTATGGTCATTTCATTCATTGTTTTTATTTAAACAAGAGTAAAACATGCTTTTAATGACAGGTTCTAAGAAAGTGTTCTAAAAGGTGAATGTGTATAAGAACAAACATAAAATTGTATGACCATAGGTAATCTTAAACCTAAGATTTATATTTCTGAACACTGTTTGAGTTCTAAAATAAGATTGTTCCACATGAGGCATAGAAAGTAAATGAAAGTGAAATTTAATTGACGTGTATAATATAATGACACATGAATAACAGTGGTTACATGTGGACAAAAAGATTGCCAATGCTAAGCTTTTTCATTTTATAATTTATAAAGTAGATTTATTATAGATGCAATGTACCTATTCCAGAAATTTGAATAATAACAAATGTGAAGAAACTAATTTCTACTTGAAATTTCTACTTGAACATTCTGGCCTATTTTAGATTTTAGAGGAATTAAAGTAGCCAAGTATCTGCTTTTAACATAATCCTAATCTGCATTTCATTTGCTGAATTAATTCAACATATATTTTCCTCTGTTTAGTTTTGTGCTTGGGATGTAATAATTTCATATGCTCCAAGCAGCAGCTGTTACTTTTTTTTTTTTATAGATTATCAAGATTTTACTGATAAGGTGTAAACAGTTACACTAGTAGGCAGAACTGCATTTCATTGTCTTGTACCATAACATATGCAGTGAGAATAACGTTGAATCTAATCTAAAACACTGCACCTTTAGGAGGAAAATCAGAATTTGTCTAAAGTATTCTAGTTGGGGTAAAATGCCTTCAAAAGCAGCCGAGCGTTTTTCCCAAAGTGAAAGGAAAACAAATAAGGACAGGTTGCTGCAGGAGGACTGTTACTTGGGAGGTTGATCATGTATAACATAAAATGTAGATCCCCCAGGTTTTTCAGCGGGGTATTAGACTGTATATCATACCATCCTTTAATTATATGTAGTGTTACAATATGCTTCCAGATAGGTGACAGTATCGGGGAGTAGCTTTAGGATCCATGTACAAAATCTATATCCTGTATACTGAGAAATAAGGTAAAGTTTTCAAGAAAGGTCATGGCAACTCTTTTAATACTCAAGATTCTCAAAAATATTTGTACATGAAATGTGTTTTATTAAATTAGTGACAATTTGTACCGAAATGTTGAGTTGAGGTGAGACATTTGCTGATCTAATTAATTTCAATGTGAAAACCGTCTTAAGACAAGGAATTTTCAGAAGTTTATGGTAATTTCATTCATTGTTTTTATTTAAACAAGAAAAAAAACATGCGTTTTCAAGAAAAAGCATGGAAAGTCTTTTAATCCTGAATATTCTCAAAAATCTTTGTACATGAAATGTTTTCTTTAATTAGTGACAAATTGTACTGAAATGTTGAGTTCAGGTGAGACAGTTGCAAATCTAAGTAATTTCAAAGTGCAAACCCTCTTAAGAGAAAGAATTTTCAGAAGTGTATGGTAATTTCATTTATTGTTTTTGCTTAAACAGGAAAAAAAAACATGCTTTTTCAAGAAAGAGCACGGCAACTCTTTTTATTCTCAAAAATGTTTGTACATGAATTGTTTTCTTTAATTAGCAACAAAGTGTATTGAAATGTTGAGTTCAGGTGAGACATTTGCCACACTTGTGCATCTTCCACAGAACACACACACTGGTTCAAACACCCAGGCACTATATTGTTTTCTTTTATATGTATATTCTTAATATGAAGATTTCACTTTGCAGTTAAATCCATGAGAGTTTTAATTTGTGTGTTGAGAGACTAATTCGTGTGTTGTATTTTCTCTGTCCACAGAAGGATGGCTATGACTTCATCTCAGTTTGACCACGTGAAGCTTGAAAGAGTGGAGGGTGATAAGCCACGGGGCAAGGCAGTGCGGCGGAACCTCTTTGGTCCGGTTGACCACCAGCAGCTTCAGCAAGACTTCCACAGACTCTTGTGCATGGGTGCGGAGGTGGCCAAGCAGCGCTGGAACTTTGACTTCGAGAGCGATCATCCTACCCCTGGCTCAGTGAAGTGGGAAGAGATGCAATGCCAGGATGTTCCTGCTTTCTACCGCAGCTGTGTGGTGAGGACCGGCAAGCGCAGACCACAGGTCCCCATCAGCACTGGTGAAAAGAGAGCAGCCAAATACAGACAGGCTACTATCACAGGTGAGACCAGAGCCACAATCTGCTGTGTACTAACAATGAAAGCAGGAATGTGTGTCTTTAAACCTGCACTAGGCTTAAGTGCCACTTGACATACTGCATAGTTTCTCATTCTAACCCTAAGGGTCACCAACCTAAGTTACCTACTTAACCTTTTCTATTGACCCTCCAAACACAACTCTGTCAGGGAGTCAGGAGCTGCAGAATGCTGTATAACAGGGTCAGATGTGTTAGGAGAAAAATAAATAAAACTGAGAAATGTGGTATAGCCAGTCCTTTTGTATAAAGCCCTTTTGCTAACATGTATTCTCTCTTCTAGATTTCTATATGGTGAAGAAGAGGAGGTTTCTTCATTACAAAGTGCCATTGAGGCAGTAAGAAGAGAGCACTCACTTATACAGCTGAAGATCCTCTCAGCTCCTCAGTGTTTATGTAAATGTACAGTATCTGCAATTATAGTTAGTAATTTTCTATTGGGGTTATGTATTCAATACATTTTAATAAGCTTTAATTATACTGTGAAGGTACAGAAATGCACTCAAAAAAACATGACACTTTCATTAAGTATGGTTTGAATAGTTTTGTGCACAAAATCCAGTCAGCTTATCTGGTTATAAAAACTTTTCTCATTTTTACAAGAAACAAAAGCTAAATATTGATCTCTATACTTTAAATGGTTGATTTAGCTTTTTTGATACATGATCAGTTTTTAATATTAATTGATACCACTTGGCGGTGGCTCAGGTGGTAGAGATGCTGGGTTGCTAATCAGAGTGTTAGGGGTTTGTGCCATTCCACTGTATGGTTGCCAGTGTTGGGTAAGGCCTTTAACGCTATGCCCATATGAATTACTTTGCCGTTGCTGGTCACAAAGCCTGAAAAAAGTAGGGGTGGGCGTTGGACCTGCAACCTGGCCTGTGTGTAAACCACCATTTATACAGAAATGACCATCTCATCACCCAATGTGCTCAACAGCATGGGAAGAACAAAACAAAACCCTACTTTTTATTTATTATTTCTCAAATAAATAAGAAATCAGAAATTATATCACTTATAATTCTAATGAGAAAAAAAGCTAACCCAGAATTACACTGATATATCTGAGCCACGGCCTTATTGTGTTTGCGTCAAAGAGAATGTTTCTCAGAAAAAAAAGTTAATTAATCTCTGTTACTCCTTACGAGCTAGATCTCGAAGTATGTGACCTCTGACCTCTGGTGCATACCTGGAGTATACTTTGTATGTAAACATTTCACTAATTTACCAATCAGTGCAAGATTTGTTAAAGCAACTTAAACAGGTTATATTAAACTACCCTTGTACAAGTTACCTTGCTGATTACATAAAAAAGTATTTAAGTATACCAGTTCTCCTAAACTAGTTTTTTTTTTTAACTTCTGTTGTACATTTTTATCAGTATGATCTTTTTTTCTTACACAATTATTAGTTCTGGGTTTTAGCTATTGGTGAGACTTTTATTCTGTTTACGTCTCACAAAGATCTATATGTAAATTTGTATTTACAAAGAGAATAATATTTGTTGTATTAACTGCAGTAACGCACAACACTTTATTTGGATTGTATCCGTTCATTTTTTAGATTAAATCACGTAGCATTTTATCTTTTAGTTGTGTAATGTTAACCGTTTTAGTTCTAAATACTTTATAGAGAAAATGTGGTGTTTTAATTAAAGTGGGTTGAATTTGTGTCATATGATAGAAAACTGTTTATAAGAGACTTATAAATCCACGCTCCGCATGTAAATAGCAGAGACATGTTTGCAGAGTGTTTGCAGTGAGTTTGTCTGTAATAGTGTTTCATTTCTGAGTATCATCATAATGTTTAATTTCAAGAAGGCAGCTCAAGTAATTAGCCAAAGATTTGCTCCACAATTAAGCAACTACCAACTGCTGTCCGAGAAAAGGGACAAAGCCACAAGCATTAACCAGCTCACACATTTTTGGCTTGAGTGGCACAGTTGTTAAACAAATCACTCTCTGGTGTTATTAATATATTTGTTGACAGGCGCCAGAAGTTCAGCTATTTTTGTATCTTTACATATTATTGAGAAAGAGGGTTCAACTACCATCACTAAAATAATAATTACTCCTGATTCAATCACCTTACAGATGTGTAAAGTTTTCAAACAAATTCACTCAACTCTCTTTTCAACCTAAATTGGGACTTGCTTTCTCTGCTGTTGCAGAAATTATCAGAAAAAAAATACATCTAATTAAACTGACTAAAGGTCCAAGTCCTGGTGCTTAAAGGGATCTCTGTCTTCCATTTAAACTTTTATTTTTTTTTAAGACTGATTAAAATGTCTGTTAGATCACTGCAGGTTTATACACTTCATGCCAGTCTGAAACGGTTTGATAATTGTCAACAATTGTTTGTAATCGAGTGTGAGCGCTTTACAATAATTTTGTTTTATTTTACGTGTCATTTTTGTTACAGAGCAACCATAAATATTTTTAAAGTTTAAATTATTGGGAAAAAATTGTTTAAGGACTAATAACTGATTTTGTATTAGCTTTGCACTTTTAAGTATTATTGTTGCAGGTATTATTATATGAACAATAGTTAAGAACTGTATTAATAAGAATTAATTAACATTACCCTTTCAATCACAATCATTGATTTAATTATATTTCCTTTGTCAAAAAATTATAAAATATGGCTCCCAAAATTCTCTATGCAGTACTTGATACCATGTATACACAAGGGAAAGGCAGCCATATATTATCTGTATACTCCAAATCATAAAAGGTAAATTATTTTTATATTAGAACAGAGTAATATTGTTCAATGTTTAATAGTTTTTCAACAAGTTTGAAATGTACTTTAATTTTTTTCTATTCTTTTGTACCATATTTCACATTGTAAATATGTTATCTTTAAATTACAACTTCTAATAAAACATATCAATGCTTATGTACTGTGTAAGTTGTAAGTTGTTTTGTTGGCTTTTATGGAAATGTGACATTTCACTTATGCACATATGCACTGACGAAAACCCTTCTGCAGAATGCTCACAAAAATCACAAGCAATAAATAATATTCTGAACGTATACATAGTCCACTTTGTATAGTATTAATTATTCAATAAATTTCAATCATTCAAAACATTCAGAAATTGACTTGGATATGTTAACTAACATATTATTATTATTATTATTATTAATAATAATAATAATAATAATAATAATAAAGGTCCAGTGGGAGTGTGCGTTCTTGCAGGAACTACAAGAGAAAGAGGAAATTAGAAAGAAGAAAAGAATGTGTAGAATTTTAATTATATACATTTTAATTGACTCTTTCTTTTCCAATTTCCTAATTTTCTTGTAGTTTATACTTTCAAGGGTATAAAAATATTTCTACCCATCTCTTATCCATAATTCTACTCTACTATAGACCTTTTTTGAGTTTGGTCTAATAATCACTCATTTGGACTACAATCTCAATAATATTTTTAATCTAATGTAAACAATGATTTGACATTTATAGTGATATGAAATAATTGTATCAGGACAATACATTTATCTGCAAGTTTTTATATACAAAGTGTTTGCATGAGTTCAAAAGCATTCTTTATCTAAAACAGGATAGGCATACAAAAGGGAAAAAAGCATGAGAACATATAGCAAAAATACAAATGTTTAGGCATTTCATCTTGAAGTGCAAATGTGAAACATTCATAATAAATAAAAGCTTTCACATTAAAAAAAGAAAACAGTAAAATGCATTTCATCAATATAAGAGTAACATCAGTTTTCCATGAGATTTACAAAAATCACACCTGCACTGTGTGATAGTGTTTCCATTTTTGTTTCATTAAATAGGAACAGATCTGAGAGCATGCACAAAAAAAAACAAAAAAAAAATGAAAGGTGCAGTAAAAAGTTAAGTTCCGTGATAAGCACATTGTGTTTAACATCATCCTGTACTTAACAGTTGAAGATGTTCACATAAACAAGTAAGCATACATCTGAATAGTTTGGTTGTAAGATAGTAGACAGAATATCACTTAACATGTACTGTACACTTCACCTAAACAAAGGTTTGCAAAAATGTGATTAGATTTTAAAAACTTTTTAAAATCTAAAAAACAAAATCACTGTGAACATCAGTGTGTAACAACATTATGCTAAATATTTGCTTCATATAATTAAATATTAATTTAGTCATCTTTAGGAAAGAAATTAAAAGAAACCACCATGAAACTAGCTCCAATAGAATTTTGTTGGTGATCATTAGTATCTGATGGAATGTAGTGTGTACCAGGTAGATTTCTTAAAATATCTCCCAAATGGGTTTGGACAAACAAAAACTATCCATATCGGTGTCACAGCTGTGTTGAGAATGTCCACCACCCAAATAGCACCTGAGCACCAGAGGCCCTGTTCGACCGGTAAGTGCAAATTGTGCTGTAGTGACATGTTGGCTACAATCAGTAATCTGACTTATATTATAGGTTTATCTTATACAATGGCTATTTAGTGTAGATACAACCAAGGTCAATTTAATTGAATATATTGCCAATTGAATATAACCCTCTAGGTGACTTATGAAGCAAATAAATGAGTGGTCAAAACTGAACAAAGCATAAATTTACATAGTACATTTTTACACTTTTTTCATTAAATAAAAATACAACTAAAAGAAATCTGTTTTGGATAGGTGTCACAGGTATCAAATTCCAGCAACAAAAAAAAAAAGAAATAAATGAACAATATTTAAAAGGCAACAAAGTAAAATATGGAATGATTGACTAATTTAGCGACTCTACAGAAAGTACGTCTAAAGATGGCCTGCCCATACAGCAGCCAATAAAATCTCTTATCATTAAAAAATAAGATTTATATTGTGTTTCAAAAGCAAATCATAGTTCAACATTACCAAATGATCTGTCTTTGCACCACTGTATTTCACTTTGTATTTGTTGAGCAAATATTGCATATACTAAATAAATGTCTATACGCCAAGTTCTTTTTATTTTTAGAGAAATTATCTTCAAGGCAAAAAAGCTGAAATTTCTTCAAGATCAATCTACAGGCTGAAATAAAGGCACTTTAAACGTATATTCTAAAGGTTCCTTATTTGTTGGCTGTTTATGTCGGTCCAATTTCACACCTGACCGTCGTATTAGCACTGTACACATGAACGGCAAGCGTCCTGTGATGTTTAAAATATTAGTGCTAGAGCCATAACTTCTTTTTAAATGCAATATAAAGAAATCACTGGATTAAAAAGTTAGACGTGATTGCATTTCTGGTCATGTTTTTATTTCTAGCTATGTTGGGTTCATTTTTATACCTTAAACTGGTTAGAAGCCCTGGATAAAGCTTTGAGATAAAAAAAAACAGATACCTACTTAGTGATAACTTATTACAGGAGGATTTACACAGTCAATTTAGTGTTATTCACTGTGAGGCTAGTGTGCCACGAGCAGGGCAGGTAATCACTGATTTACATGGTTTAAAAAAAAAACAATAAGGATTGCATTACATGTGCAGTGTGTTGGTTGACATGCATTGGTCTACATTTGGCCTACATTTTGGCCTACATTTGGCATGTGTGTACATAATACATGCTCAAATCTACAGTCAGATTTTATGATTGTCCAGATGATATCTCACCATTGCCAGCTGATGTCGTTGACATTATATTAATATTCATACCAGTGACGTTGATGAACTCTAGCACTAATCCTTTAAAACAATATCATTCTTGTAAATAAAAAGCAGCTTTAAAAACAACTGAGAAGAAAGTCAGAAACCTAGGGTCTTAACTGACATACTCTCCACCGTTAACTTCGACGAGACAAACAGAGCTGCGTTCTCACAGCTGGTGTGTCCTTGCTTGACCGTCTCTGCACATGGAGCGTATCTCATTAAAAATAAGAGGTATGATGAATACAATGCTGAATCCCGTCTATAAAGAAGAAATACAAGCAAAACATCAAACAAGCAGAAAAAAAGAGACGGGTTTAAGGTTTGGCAGGAAGATAATAAGATATAGCTTACCATGAGTATAAAGAAATAGAAGACCCACATCCACCCTAATTTGCTCTCGATGAGTGATACCAGGTACTAAAAGAAAGATAAGGAAATCAGATGATGATCTCAGATTTGCTATTCTGTAAAAGCTATTTATTCGTCTAATTGAGTACGTTTTTTTTTTTAAATAAGAGAAAGGTGCACTCAGAAAAATTGTCTGAAATTCTTAGACAATCCACTAAAATTGTCTAAGCTGAGAAAGTTGCAGTTTAATTTCAAGTCCCACCTGCCCTCCAGCAGCCCCAATGCTGCCAGTTCCATCCACTATGCCTGTGACAGTGGCCAAAGCTTCTTGACTGCCTTGCAGAGCTTCCTGTCGACCCAGGTCTGCTGAAATTGCTGAGCTTATCATGTTAGATGGACCACCTATGAAAAAACCTGAAAAGACGATACATCAACAAGGAACAGCTATGGTTACAAATAATCATAAGTCATAGTAAACTCTTTCATTTATCAATATTTGACATAGTTTTTCCTGATGAATTTATCTCTTTTGCATGTGCGTTAATCACATATTATGCCACACTATTTTTTTTTCTAAAGAGTGATTACCCAGGTTGTACTTGAAAGATGCCCCTTATTTACAACTTATAGAAACCTTTATAACATAGAAAAACCTTAGTTATATATAATATTTCTCTCCATTTCTCTCCCCATACATATACACAATATATATATATATTTTATATATATAGATTTAGAAGTTTATTTTGAGTTACCAGACTCAAAAATCCCCAATTAACAAACAGCACCTCAGATTAGAGCCGTTATGAAGGCTTTACAGAGCATAACTACTATATTGATTGTAGATTGACATGATATTGCATATTTCGGATGCCTTCAGCATTGCTTTACAATGTAGTAAGAAACAAAAATCAAGAAAGCACACTGAATTACACTGTACAGACCTTTTGTACACTGTGTACAGACTTTCAACTGATAGTATATCTGATCAAACTGTGGGAAACAGTTTAACAAGCACATATGTAGGCCTCTTTAAGCAGAGTGACTTCATTTCTTCATTTTCTGGTGTTTTGAGATAAGTATATGCTTATATTAAGATATATATAACGCATCAAAACAATTTATTGAGCACTATACAAATTCCCATTCCCATTACCTGTAGTTGCTAAAAGCACTCCATTCACAATCTGGTCATCGGGAGATCCTAAATATGAAAACAAATGGAATGAGGAATATGTCACAACAGTAACAGAATATTAAATGTTTTTAAACATGTTTTTGAAATGTGTGTATTCTCCAGTCTAGACTTACGGCTGTATCCCACTAGAGCTCCCATAGCTATCAGCAAACTTATGCACAGCACAGGAGCTCTTTTGCCCAAGAAATCAGATATCAGACCCTGCACTGTTCCTCCTGAAAAAGACACATTTATACAACATTTAAAAATAATAATAATAAAATAAAATAAAAAAGTATACAGAAGGGGAATAACATGAAAATCTTCATAATGAAAATACTATTAATTTCAAAGCTGTAAAGTGCCTAAATAAATTCATTACAATTGTACATTTTTCAGGGTGACTTTTTATAAATAAACTATCATCAGTTCTTTCTGTATATCATTTGAGATCAGAAACCCAAATGCAATCTCATTTCCTAAATATTCATGCACTATATAAAGTTCTTTAGCGAGGCATTTTAAAATTTTTGAGCTTGAATTTTTAATATTTCATTAGGATCTTATCCTAAGGTATTTATTGCTATGGATAACTGTTTTGACAGGTGTTTGGCAGGTGTCTCTCTTTCGTCAAACCATACACATCTACTATAAGTGTACATACTAAAATGAACAGGCTTTCTGTTCGTTTATCCACACTGCCACTTACCTACGATCCCTCCTACGTCATACCACACGGACAGCCGGTCGGCCTCCGCCTCCTTCCATTTAAAGTTGTTGCTCAGATAAAATGGCAGCCAAAAGAAGAAGGAGTAGTTCACCAGTTTAAGACAAGCGTAGGCAAGCGAGTACTGCCAGAGCAGAGAGAGAGAGAGAGAGAGAGAGAGAGAAAGAGAGAGAGACAGAGAGAGAGAGAGAGAGAGAGAGAGAGAGAGAGAGAGAGAGAGAGGAATAAACACAATTATATCAGGCAGAAGCACAGATGGATTAAACTCGATTAAACTCTTCAAAAGGTTTCAGTTCAATTCTATAGTTCAGTCATTTCTGTCTTGAAACTGTCAGTATGGTTTATATTTACTCTCCTGAAACTGTATACTGTAATGATTCTGGTGCCACTCAGGGTGGCTTCCTTTTGATTCTGGTTCCTCTCACGGTTTCTTTCTCATGTCACATCGGGAAGTTTGTTCTTGCTACTAAAGCTAAACCTAAATCGAGATCTCTGTTAATCTGCTTCGCGACAACATTTAATGTTAAAAGATTTAAATGAATATGTTTAAGCAGAATTGAAAAAGATTCAAAAACAAGTTAATTACATGTATAATCATCATTTGAAGCAATGTAAATGTGCATCCTGGAGCTGCAGAGCATGCATGTATGCAGCAATGACACTAATTATACCAATATACAGTACAGACCAAAAGTTTGGACACACCTTCTCATTTAAAGAGTTTGAATTTGTATTACGACAAGAAAAAAGCAGCTAAGTGAAGAAAAAAAACGAGTGGCCATCATTACTTTAAGAAATGAAGGTCAATCAGTCCGAAAAATTGGGAAAACTTTGAAAGTGTCCCCAAGTGCAGTCACAAAAACCATCAAGCGCTACAAAGAAACTGGCTCACATGCGGACCGCCCCAGGAAAGGAAGACCAAGAGTCACCTCTGCTGCGGAGGATAAGTTCATCCGAGTCACCAGCCTCAGAAATCGCAGGTTAACAGCAGCTCAGATCAGAGAGCAGGTCAATGCCACACAGAGTTCTAGCAGCAGACACGTCTCTAGAACAACTGTTAAGAGAAGACTGTGTGAATCAGGCCTTCATGGTAGAATATCTGCTAGGAAACCACTGCTAAGGACAGGCAACAAGCAGAAGAGACTTGTTTGGGCTAAAGAACACAATAAAGAACACAATCAAGAAAACTCTTTGAATGAGAAGGTGTGTCCAGACTTTTGGTCTGTACTGTAAGTAGCTAAAACACTGTTTGTACACTCTCTCGATAATCTTTTTATATGTTGTCTCTATTGAAGTTTGAGGAGTTCCCAGAAAAGACTGAAAAACAAAATATGTTACAGCCAACTGAACAACTGAAAGTTGACTGTGTGTTAAGAAGAATAGATGTAAATGAAAGCTCACGAAAACTGGAAAACAAACAAAATTTAGAATTTGACCCACAGGTAGGACTCCTGGTAGACAGAAGGCCTTGAAGAAGCCAATGGCTTTGGTTTGTGGCTCAGGCTCTTCATCCTGCTTTTGTACGGAGTAGTATCCTCCATCAAACACCACTTCATCCTCATCATCTTCATTGTCGCTCATGAGTGGCCGGTGACTGTCCGACTCTCTCTCCACGGTTGTTAGTCCTGTTACAGGACCTTCGCACAGGCCTGACAGAGAGAAGGAAAAAAAAAGATAATCACACACAAGCACTCGAAAAAAATACAGTCCATAAAATACAACTCAGCTTATAATACTCAGCTAGAGATAACGGCCAGTGCTCACAAATTAATAACAATTATTTAACAAGTCATTTAGACCTTTTAAAGTTTCAAAGGCTCAGTGTCAAATTGTGGCCACAAATGTTTTTCATCACCCGAAGCATGTTTAATGTTTGACATTTGCTTCCTTGGTTTGCCAACATACATAGGAAGCATATAGAGTTAAAACTCTGCAAACTGGCTGCCTAAATAAACAAAAACTGCTTGTTTGTCTTGGCTGACGTCTACGGCAACCCATTAGTAAAAGAAAGGTCTTAAGGTATGCTTAGCAAAACTGTCAAAAGTTTCATATTACAGCATATACAAACATATACAAATAACAGTATAACAAACAGTTAAATTCTTATAACTATTGTACATGTGGTGGAATCTTAAAGGTAGATAGACAGGAAGTAAAAAAAGACACCTTTTTTTTCTGAAACTCACCCACTTCCTTTGGGGAGGTGAGCAGACCGAAAAACACGACTACGCCACCTGCAAACTGCACCACTGACGTCACCAGGAAAGCGTACTGACAACAAAGGAAAAACACACTTTTATTTCCGTCTGTTTCCTAGAACAGCCAAAGATTTCTAGCTAAAGTAGGCTTGTAACTAAAGCCAAAATTCTGGAGAAGATTATTACATAAAGACACTTTTGATGGGAACACCTATACCTTGCCTAATCATGTAATCATCCAGTCAGTCAATCATGTGGCAACAGCACAATCTATAAAAATATAAAAACTCTGAACAGCTAAAGACCAAACGTTAGCTGGCCATTTTTTCTACATTTTCAGCAAGCAAATTTTAGTGAGTCTGTGCCTCCTATAGCCTCAGTTTCCTGTTCATGCCTGTGTCTTGTGCCTTCTTGCCAATAAAAAAAAAACCTTCGGTTGTCATTAACAAGGCTTCTTAACGTGGATGTAAAAAACACATTTTAAAACAAAACTAATTTCCACCGATTTTCCTCATTCAGATGTTTGATGTGCGATTTTATAAGGAATGATTTGCTACATCATTGGCTTATTGCATGAATGGGCAGGTGTACAGGCCTACCTAAGGTATAAGATGTCTACATATATTCATTGTCCACTTTTATAGAAACACCAATACACCTGAATTTAGGGTTATATGTAGTCCTCCAAACAGATAACCATAGCAGCAGCACAAAGCACAAAATCATGCAGATACAGATCAAGAGCGTAAGTTAATGTACACATCAAACATGAGAATGTGATCTCTGTGACTTTAACAGTAGCATAGGTGTTGATATCAAACTGGCAGGTCTGATTAATGCTGATCTCCCATGAATTTTGCAAAGAACAGCCGCAAGAGTTTATGCAGGATACTGAAAATGAAAATAAAAAGCACAGAGGGAGTTGTAGTTCTTTAGGTGGAATTTCCTTGATAAAATAAATCAAAGGGGGAAAAAAGCCCAATTGGTTCAAGTTTCCAGAAAGGACATCAGGTTACTCATATAATCAATAAACAGTCAATATAATCAATGAGCAGAAAAGCGTCTCAGCCTGAAAAAATTTAATGCTAAAGTGAATAAGCAAAAGGCCACATTGGATTTCACTACTTTTAGCAAAGAACAGGAATCTGAGGGAACAGACTTATCCAAACTCAATAGCTTATAGATTATGTGGGGGAAAAAAGATCATCTTGACTGTAAAAGTGACACATGTGCCAAAATTCACTAACCTCATAGCCATACTTTAGAACACTGGAGGCCAGAAATGCTCCTAGAATATTCCCCACTGATGCACACGCACTCCACAAGCCGAATATAAAGCCACGGCTAAAAACAGGCACATGAACGCACACACACACACAAACAAACATGTCAGACAATAAAATGAAAAATCTGTCATCAACAGTTAGGAGGTGTCAGCAGGCAAAGCGTCTTTATGTTTGCGTCTAGAGAAGCACAACATAATGTCCAAGGTCAGAAAATAGCTAGAGAATGTTATAGGTGTATAATCACAACTAAATGATGGACAGAAAAAGCCAGGCAAGATCACCAGCAACAACCAAAAAGCACAT
This sequence comes from Clarias macrocephalus, assembly GCA_011419295.1. Classification (NCBI taxonomy): domain Eukaryota; kingdom Metazoa; phylum Chordata; class Actinopteri; order Siluriformes; family Clariidae; genus Clarias; species Clarias macrocephalus. The sequence continues at coordinate 229,933 of JAAGKR010000263.1, forward strand.
TGTAAAGCATGTTATGGTGTACCAATTATTTCACATTAAGTTCACATTACTATTAAGAAAGAATGCTACACTAGAATTCTAAATTATATATTAATTAATGTTTTATGACATGTAAAAATTTGGACTTTCAGAGGGTTAAGTGCTACGTTAAGCTTGTCCTTGTTGTCTAGAATGTGACATGTTTATGTGAAAACTATGTATAAATTAGCAATAAAGATTTTTTTTTAACTGACACACACCCTGATTTGCCAAACCAGTTTCCCATGACAGCAACCACACAGGGCCAAACTGCAGATTGCAGCAGGCCGTTTAGCACCCACAGACTGCAGTAGAAATACATGTTGTAAAAGTGCAGCCATTCTGTCAAAGTGCCAAAAAGAAACTCCTATGGAGAGAAAATATACACACACATAAAGTGAGTATTAAAAAATCCTTCTGTTCATAATGTACAATTAAAGAACAAAAAGAACACATTTTCATACCGCCACAGCCGAGCCACACAGCCCGAAGGAGAGAACGTAACGAAGGTTCAGGCGGTCACCTATGACGCCACTAATGTACAAACCCTGTTGGAGGAAAATTACACAATTTTTAAACCCAAACAATTTTGGCAGGTTTACACATTTATAAACTGAACAACAACAGTGTCAGCAGAGAGCATGGTTAAAGTGAGTTTATAAACCAGCATGCTTCTGTATCTCTTACATTACTAAAAGTGTATTTTGATGTGTAAGGGTCAGTCTCCATGCATTACAGAAATACAGTGATGCCACAACAGAATACATTACACCTGTCATTATAGTGCTGGGTTTAATGTTGAATCCAAGTAGTAGTAAGTGAGGGACAGTAACTAATATGGGGATAATAATTAAACTGCTAAAATATAATTTTTAGCTTTTATAATAAACATACATATTTGAAAAATTGCTTTTCTACAAAAAGAATAAAACTCTTTGCTATTATTGGAAAACAATCAACCAAGGTTGATTGTTTTCCAACAAGACCAGCTACTATACGTCATGTTTAACTGCTTACTGACTTGGAAGCGGGAAAACTGAACTGCAGGTGAAATGCCATTAGCTGTGCAGGTATACAGTATAGTGCACTTCCTTTGAAACCGTATTTGCACAAATTGAAGCTTTGATACTAATTGAAGCTAATTAAGCTAATTGAAATTAAAGCTAAATCCAATGTTCTCCCAATTACCTCTTTTAAGGTTACTTACCACAGCGTAAGAGAAGAGAAATATGGTGTCCAGCGCACCCAAAAAGAGCGTGGCCTCCTCATCATCTGCAAACAGCCGATTTTCTTCCCATGTCTGTTTCCACAAAATAACAAAACTTCATCACGCAATTAATTTGTACTGTACATGAGAGTTGCATGCAGTGAATATTTACAGCGACACATGCATCCTGCATGTAATGGCCACAGTTATCAAAGCTTTTTGTTCTGCTCTTTTTTCAGTGCTTTCATTTGTTTTTACACTGGCTTAGGAAAAAAAGAGGCAAAAAAGGACAAATCAAAGAATCCATGCAGCATGAATAAAAGTAGTCAGCTAACAGTGGTTCAAATAAATGAGCTTACTTAATCTTATCTCTTTCTTGTGAAGGTTGTTTTATTTATTGACTAGACACAGGCACAAGTCCTGATAATAAGGTCATTTAAGGCACCAGACTGACTGACTGACTGACTGGGTGTTAGTATACAAGTATTAATAGCGCATAAAGAACCGAGCCTAGTTCTCAGAGGCCACGTGGCGAGACAGAGCCGCAGTGTGTGCCTACCTCTCTGGGGGGAAAAGTAGGAGAGCTGTCATTCTGCACTGAAGGGGTCCACTGTGCAGAGATGCTTACTTTCACATTGCTGAAAGTCTTACGTGAAGCATGCAGCAAGACATAGCTGTGTGAGAGAAGGACAACGACAAAAACAGATTCCAAGGACAGAATCCATCATGTTAATCATGCAAACATATTAATATAACATTGAAAAACACATGTATGGGCAGAAGGCAAGCGCCAGGAAAGACGTTGGGTTTATCCTATGATCCTATGAATTCTGAACCATCCTATAACCGTCAGCAAATGCATTTCGGAAAATGCAGTCATAGGAAAGAAAACATTGAGTGTCCTTCATTTCTTACAATTGCAGATAATAATTGCAGATAACATACAAGCTGTATGTTGTACCTGAAGTAATTTCTAGTTCATTCATTTAAAACACACTTACAGCTTGCTTTTCAAACACATATCTTTCCAACAGCTGGATATTGTTCAGACAGTTGATTATTATTATTATTATTATTATTATTATTATTATTATTAAGTGATTCATTTAAGTTTAAATGTGTGATCCAGTGTTTGTACATTCCTAAATGGTGATTGAGTTGTAAGAGACATTTGAGACATCAAGATACAGTGTGTTTCGAATGTTGAAATCAGCTAGAAGCAAATCAAGAGAATTAACAAAGCAATGGAGAGCATTCAGCCTACCTAAAGAAGGTGAGGAGGAAGGCGACCAGGTGATGGTGGGTGTAGCGTGACAGGAAGGCACAGCAGGGAAGCATCGCTGGTGGAGGTAGAGGTGAAAAAGAGGGAGCAGGAGGGAAATGAAGAGTTCCGTAGAGGGAGGATTACTCTGCCTCTCCAGCAACGAATCATCTGGAGCTACAGACAGACAGGATTCATGATTCATACAGGACTCAAATGTAACAGAGAAACCACTCTTACAAGAACTCTCAAGTTTGTGTGTTATATGTGTGTGTGTGTGTGTGTGTGTGTGTGTGTGTGTGTGTGTGTGTGTGTGTGTGTGTGTGTGTGTTGTAATTAATTTTAACAGAAATTTTACAATAACTAATGTTTTGCCGTAGAAAATGTAAAAAGTATTTTAAGTAGTGAAATAAAACTTGCTTTGGATGTATTTGTCAATATTGTCACACAATAAGTTACCACTGTCAGATGAATTTCCTGACCTGTTGACATCTGACGGTGTTGACAAAATTCCATGTTATACTAAATAACTTCTAAAATGTATGTGGGATCCAGTTTGTTTTTGCATAATTTGCTAGATGCATATTTAATGTGCTTCAAATAAATTATTTATTTACTAAAAATTACCCCAAATTTGACTGACGGTGTTGACATGTTATGGTTGTGACCAAAGCTAAAAAGTGATCAAACTGAGAACAAACAGGTAGACATGAAAATGTCTTTGGAGTTTTGGTTGACCACCGAAAATCAGTGGGTACACTTTATCAAATAAAATCACAATAATTTTAAGTAGGTTTGAAAAAGCAATTTTGTTATGCTGAGTTGATTCAGCTTATAAAATTTATCATAATCAAAATATAAATAGTTTCTGAATTTTACAGAATAACATGTTTTATGACAGTTCTCAACAATGTCTGATATAGTGTATATGCGCTAGCTCTGTATGTGTGTGTGTGTGTGTGTGTGTACATAAACGTACATATATTTATCTAAAGGCTTACAGGCACGAGCCAATAGACAGCCATTACGTATAGAGAATAATTCTGATGTGAAACAACAAATGTGTTTCCTACACCGCAAGTTGTACTTTAATACGCGCTGTTTCAGTATTAGACCATAACATTTACATGAATATTAATGTTAATAAAACAAAATACATGCTATCTGCTTGCATAGCTATCTAACGGTCGTTATTTTTCCCCTACCCGAAAAGCAACAACTCCCGCCTTCTTCATTACGATTGGCTAGTAGTAAAACAGTGTGCTGACTATCAGCCAATCGCAACCAAGCTGCACAGTACTCCCAGCTAATCATAACACAGGAGGCGGGTTTTCTAAGAATACGGATGGGAAAAAAAATTTGCCTGCCAACCCAGCTGACTGAAACGGCTAGCTCGGCTAGCAGCAGATTTAGCTTCCTGGTCATATGATTTAGAACATGCCGTCATCAGACACTAATTCGTGTATCTTAGTATTTAGTCTGTGCTTACAGAACGGTCATACATTCATTACCCAGCCCCCGTTTAACGAGTCAGTAAAGCATTAGGCTATAAACGTGTAGTTACCTGTATTTCCCTGTGCGACGGAGTACGTCCCAGCTGTTGATGAACGAAAGGTGTCCGGAAGTGACGTCGCTGGGCAACAGTCGCCGCTCTTGCGACAGTCATGTTAATGTGCTTGCACAGTAAACACACACTGCTGAGCCAAAAACAGTACCATCGTATCAGAAGGGTCAAATTATTGTCCTGTATCAAGTACTGAAAACAATTAAGGATATTAGAAATTACGGAAATTGGTTTAAGAGATGTCCAACACATTATTAAAACCTGTAAGGACTGTGTTGAACCTTGAACTTGATGTAAGAAATGTGATCAGAAAATATCATGAATGGAGATCACTTAAATGCTTAGTAAAGATGCATGGTAAAACACAGGTAGAACTTACATGATTGGGACTGAACCGTTGTGAGGCCATAAGAAAACTACATTTTAGTGAGTCTAATTAGGGACTTAAATTTGCTAGAGAGCATAAAGATTGGACTTTGGAGCAAAGGAAAAAGGTCATGTGGTCTGATGAGTCCAGATTGATCCGATTCCAGAGTGAAGGGTGCATCGGAGAAAGAAGGGAATCACACAAAGCGAGGCGCCCATCATGCATAGTGTCCACTGTACAAGCCTCTGGAGGTAGTGTTATGATCTGGGGTAACTTCAGTTGGTCAGGTCTAAGCTCGGCAACGTTATGTGGCAATAAAGTGAAGCCAGGTGATGACCCGAATGTACTGACATGTACTGACAGTTATCACATCAATAAAGTTTTTTCTTCCGCTATGGAACAGGGTATTTTCCAGGATTCAAGTTGTGAAAGTATGGTTCTGGGAGCATGAGGAATCTTTTTCACACCACCACATTGTGCTCCGTAATCAAAGCTAAAGGTGGTCAGGTCAATGAACCTTTGAAATGTGCAACCCACAGACAGTGTTTATAAAGGATAAAGGAGAAGCCATCATGAAGCTCAAAATATTTGAATGTGAATTATTAGAAACATGATTGATGATTCCAGTGCTAATTTGTTGGCTGGTGCTGTATTTTTATAGTCTTCTCATGAGTTGTGTCACATTGATGACACAGCAGGACATTTCAAACTAATCTGCAATGGTGCTTATCAGGAGAACCATATTCAGCCAGCTCAAACACAAAGAATATAAATTTTGCAGTTAAATCTGAAACAGTTATGGTAGAGACTTGAAATTCAATGAGAAGTCTAACTTGGCTAACGGTGATATTAGCATGTTAGCAAGTTTGAAGTTTAAAAGATTGATCTGAATTGATGTTAGTGCAGTGCACACAAATGAGAAGGGGAGAGAGATGGACAGATTAAAGGGCAAATGCTCTGCTACATCAAATTTAGAATGTCCAAATGAAGTTTTTTTTTTTTTTTTTTACACCTCAACAAATTCAACAAAAGAAATGGAGAACAAAAATTTGTCAACAAATTAAATTTGTTCATTTGTGTTGTGTTTGCTTTTATATGTTTATAATGTCTCTTATAATGTCTCAATATGGTATATTTAAAGGTAAGATGTGTTCCTAAGTTTACATCCAGTATCAATTTGATTATGAGCATTGTTTTATATTTTATTACAGACCGTGTAATGCAATGTATGATCATCTGATCCACCAACATTAGACAAATGATTAAAAAGCAAGGTTACATGGACAATCTGAAAATCTGGACAAAAACTGTACAGTGCCAACCTGACTGAGCATAACAATAAACAAAATACTGAAGAATCCAACACTGATGCTCTCAAGATAACTGTAGGGTGCTCGGGGCTAAATGTGTGTGTGTGAATTGATAAATTTCATTGTCTGTGAAATGAAAAGGGTTTTGACTTGAATGAAAGCCTGATGAAGTGCTAGGACACTTTGGCTGCAAAATTACAGCAATATATTCTTCAAATATTTGCAGAATATCTGATGCTACAGGGATTTATACACTACACATCACAATGGGATATTCACAATCACTCGTAAGAGAGTGAATCAGTTAAACACCGCAGATTTTTCTCTACCCACCATAAGACAAGTATGAGCCAAGACCGTTCTAAATAAATAACAGGATTTATTTCTATAAAGCAGATTCAAAATTACACAATAATCCTGGAGCCTACAGACTCCACAGCTATGAGTTATTCAACATTTTGTAGACATTTACACATCCTTTGAAACAGTATGACTTTGGTCACCGCTGTGGCTCTGCATGTGTCTTTTCAAATGGCTACGGCGAATAAAGCTCTTTGAGCAAACAGGGCAAGGAAACGGTTTCAAATCTGTGTGACTGTACATATGTTCACTCCAGCAGTTACGCCTCGAAAAGGTCTTGCCGCAGATTTCGCACGTGAAAGGTCGCACCCCTGTGTGTGACCTCATGTGTATCGTGCGATGACTCGACACAATGAATCCTCTTCCGCACACGTCGCACTGATAAGGTTTCTCTCCGGTGTGGCAGCGACGGTGAACCTGCAGACGTCCGGCCGAGCTGAATGCCTTCCCGCACTCTAGGCACGTATAAGGTTTCTCTCCTGTGTGTATCCTTGTGTGGATGTTAAGGTTCCCAGCTGTGTGGAAGCACTTCCCGCAGTAAGAGCAGCAGTATGGCCGCTCTTTCGAGTGAGATTTCATGTGGGACTTGAGCTGAGGCTTGCTGAAGAACTTTTTGCCACAGTTCAAGCAGACGTGTGGCTTTTCTCCTGTGTGGTTCGAAATGTGAGCTAACAAGTTGCTCAGGTTAGCGAAACACCTCCCGCAGTGGTCACACTGGTGAGGTCGGAACTCTGGATGGGTTTTTAAGTGGTTTCTCAGCTCGATGAGAGTAAACGTCTCACCACAAAACTTACACTCTCCTGGAGATGGTTTCAGAGGAGGTGCTACTTTTTCAGGAGTCGGCAAGCTCTCGCTCACCACGTGGTTATGGGTTTTGGAATGGGACACTAGAGCTTGCAGGCTTGCGCATTCTTCACCGCAGTCAGTACACCTCTGCGGCTTTTCTTCTTTGTGTTCTGTGCGATGTTTCGTCCAAGCTTTCATAGACTCAAAACTGTCTTTGCAATTGGGGCAGGAATACTTCCTGTGTCTTTTACGCACAGAAGTCTGAAAATTGGTTTTAACACATTTGTAGCTGCCGGTCTTAGCACGCTGTTCCATGTGGGCTCTTGGCTGCCTTCTCTGCAAGGTTCTAGTATTTTCTAGAGGGAGAAGGAAAACATCATGTTTAACATGTTCTCTATACATTACATCTGGACCACAAATATCTCTTTACTCTAAACACACTTAAAATGTTTACCCAATAATCTTTCTCTCCCCCACCCTCCCATTCCGTCCCCCTTCTACTACTCCCTCTCTCTGGGTGAAGTTTGCATCACTTGTCAACCTCTCGCTGCTGCTGAAGATGGCCCCATTGGACGACCCACAGACCATGGTCAAGCTTGTGTGGATGTTAACTGCATCTTTACATACCTGAAACATTTGAATTCAGGGAAGACGATGCATCTGAAACTGGAACAACTCTGTAACAGACATAAATAACGTTACTTACATACGTCAGACAAAAATCCAAACGTCCTCATAAAAGCAAATTTTTAACTCCACTCACTTAAGTGGAACTGGTTCACTGCTCGTACAGCGTGAGAGTAAAACAGAAGGCAGACTGATCTGTTTAATTGCAGGTAACAGATGCTTTGGAACGATCACTTTAAGCATCTGTCCACTCTTCCCCTCAGATCCAGTGGGTGATTCCTCTGCATCTCTTCCAGATGTTTCATCCTCGCTTTCTATTTGAGAGGTTTTCATTGTCTCCTCCCTGATCTCATTTGAGTCAGCTTCTCCTTGTGTTGTTTTTGCAAGTGATTCTGGCTCATCCAATGTAGGCTCGCTAGGAGACTGATCTGAAGTGACAATGGCATGGGCTAAAACATGTGTCTTACTGTCGCGCATCAGATCCAGGTCTGTCTGGGAGGATGTGTCCATGCTGACGGATGGTTCAGATGGATCATCGGAATTGAGCTCACTTGGGATTACCCCATCAGTAAAAGACGTGAGAGACAGAGCTGAGATAATTCTTTCCTCTACGACAGATGGGAGTCCTGGCAATAAAACATAAGCAGAGAAATGATTACATTCATGTACTAAACTTTTACTGCACTTAACATTAGGAGGTCTTCCATTAAAACTAGTGCAACACGTAAGCTGATCAGACAACTAATTTCCACACTGTCTAGTGCATTATTTTTCTTATGTCTAGTAAGTTATGCTTTACAGAGTTAAAAAAATTTTTACTATTAATTCTAAATCACAACCATGCAGTGTACACCAACAAGCAACAACAGTAGTGCTCACTACTGTAGACCTTTAAGAAACAAACTACTAGCAACACGAGTTACCAATCAATCTGATTTACACTTTGGTCTGGCTTTCCTAGAATGTTCTTCAAGAGAGCCATTTTTATTATGGTGCTTGATGAGTTTTGCAAATACACTTGACAATATTGTTCTTGCAAGAATGCATGTACAGTCAGATTTGAAAAATGTTACTATTCTGAAAGTCAGTATGGACATTTTTTTAAATTTCCCTAATTAGTAGCTATATCCCTGCTTTTAAGAATACTTTACCGTTTCTATCTAAGGTTCCATGATAGTCACTTTGTAGGAGGGGAAGCAAGTGGGTGGGATCGCAACTCATCTGTACTAAATCCTCCCAGGTTATGGGTTCAGTATCAAGCCACTGAGCTGCCTGAAAAACAAACAAACAAAAAAAAAATCAGAAACATTACAATGAATCAAATTTATTGAATATGAATACTAAAATGATGTATAAACTAAAACTTAATTAACAACAAAATAAGTATAAGTATATTAGACCAAAATGATACAGAAATATTTTAATAACTTTCTAAACATTCTACAAAAAAAGTCCTTATTACTAATTACATCAACCAGATTAAAAATGTGCTAAACTAAAATGTTATCTGTGATTTTTTTTCCAAAAAATTGTGACAGTACATGTAATTAAACATATTTCAGTTGAGGAAAGTCTACAGTGGTGGGCCAAGGTGTTAAGACAATATATGCCATGTATTATAGTTCGCCCTGTGCACGAAACAGGTGATGTCACTAATTAGTTCTCACCTATCTTAACAGAAAGGTTGTGCTATATATAACAAATACTGGACGTGGCAGTACTTTTACTTTCTGAATCCGGGGTGAACGTCTCTGCACAAAAATTACTTCAGGAATTCTCAAGTGCATTGCGAACTTCTCTGACAAATTACTGTTCATGATTTCAGGAAGCAATTAAGCAGGCATGGATTGTACAAGTGACGCCACAGTACTGCAGACATTTTTTGACTCTACATCTGTATGAATAAAGGATTTCATAATAAATATAGATTTTTTTCATGACTACTTTTGGCCACCACTGTATGGTTCTCAGAACTTTATATAGTATAGGAGCACAGTGGCATGTTTTTTCAATTCTTTGTAAATCTGGCAATCTGTAAAGTAACAAATCTAAACAGCTGGCTCAAATGCTTCCTATGTTGCATGGAGCCAAAGTTCACAAGAAAATCTGTATAGTCCAGATCAATACATTGATCAGCCATAAAACCACCTGCTGATATCTGATACCAAGACATCAATATTGCAGCAAGTCCTGTAAGTTGTGAGGTGGAACCTCCATGGAGCAAAAATGTTTATCCAGCAAATCCCACAGGTGCTTAAGGTTTGGAGGTTGAATGAATATCTTCAACTCTTAGCCATGTTCCTTAAACCATTTCTGAACAATTATTGCACCATTTCTGGGTGCATTATCCTGCTGGAGGGCGAAAGCCATTAGGGAATACCATTGCCATAGTGTGCTGTACTCAGTCAAACAATGTTTACTTTTGTGTCAAAATAACATTCACATGAATGCCAGGACCCAAGATTTCCAAGCGGGACATTAACAGAGCATCAGACTGGCTCCCGTAACTTGTCTTCAAATTGTAAAAAAAAATTCAGGCTGCCAAACAAATAATAATAATAATTAAAAAAAAACTCAAACTCTCATATGATGTTTTGCCATGAAAAGTTCTCATCCAAGCAACAAAAAATAAACAGTTAACTTAAAAGTTACCACAGAATACCTGTTTGAAATTGGGTACAGGCAGGAACTGTTCCAGTCTGGAAAGAAAATGACCGACAAGGACCTGCAGTGCTTTGTCAAATTCAGGACCGTACTCATGTGGGAACACCTCCTGGAAAAATAAGAATAAAACACAACACCAAGCAAGTCAGCATATTGTTCTCTAAAGTTTTCTCTCATCTTCAATACTGTTCAGTAACATTTCTCAGGAAAGTCTTACCCGAAAGAATTGCTCTTTTTTAACTGGGTCCTCAAGGAGGCTTATGACGAGCTTTAACAATCTGCCCTGTAACGATTCTACCTCCAAACCAGTGCTCTTTATAAAAAAAAAAGAGAAAAAAAGAAAAAAAAACTGCTTGTTAATGTTAATTACTGCTTGTGCTACATCTGAACTTTAGAATGTATGTAAAGTGGTCAATAACAGCAAACCTAATTTTACAGAACAACATCTATATTACATTAATAAATCATGATAAATTAGCACGTGAATGAAATTTTTAATTTTTATTGGTAAACCACCACCCCAAAAGGGAAAATACTTGAGGTATCAATTCAAATAGACTAAATGTGAAAGCACACTTGGCACCAAAAAGCTAAACCTTAAAAATTACAAATTGCAGAAGGCAGCAGCATAGTGAAACAGTACGTTCTCTCTCAGTAAGTCTAATTATCACTGATCATTCTCACCTTAAACATACTGAAAGACTCAATTGTTTGAAGATGTGCCCTGACGGTCTTTAAGTCGGTTGGCAACTCATCTTTGCACATTTCAAGAATCATCTGTGTAGGAAAGAGGAAAAAGATAAAAGATATTTTGCAGCCAAGTGCCATAAGCATATGAAGAACAAATTTGTAAGTCTGACCATGGGTGCATCTCAATTTTTTGTAATGCCCACTTCAAATAAATTAAATAAAAATGCAAGCAAAGGAAACAAATTGAGGACGTTTTAAAAACAAACATATGGACAGGGTGAGATGTTCTTGCTCACTAAATCATCATTTGAAACTAACTTTAGAAATCTGATTTATTAACATATTACATGGTGCTAGAATGATAAAGTACTACTGCTTTGGCACAAGTTGTGTGCTTTTAATCAAACAGATCCGCAACTCATTTTTCCTTAATCCTTCGATTCATTTCAAAGTTATGGGATGAAGGAAGCAAGATAAAGAATTCAAAAAAGGCATCAGAGTTTTGGGAAGCACCTGATGAATCTCACCTTTGCTCTCAGACCCGTAATGAGCACACTCCTCTGTCTTTCGCTCATAATCTCAGGGACCATTCTTGTTATAAGGAGGATGTACTCTTCAAGCTTGTCAAAATATTCCAGATTCTGCTGCTGGATGACTCGCCACATAAAGGCAGACATGAGTCGCAGCGGTGGCACCAGCAGCCGCACAGAGGACAGTGAGAGCGAACCTACAACATACACTTTCATTAAAGCAAATGGCTTCAAAAGACCTAATAAAGACAGTGGTGTGTGTGAAGGAAGACTGCCATGCAAAATGCAAAGCTATGTAAACTGCTGCAGAGACAAAACAAAGACAAAACAATTTAGTGAAATGTAAATACGTCTCAAAAGAAGTGTGAATACTGAATTTGAGTTTAACAGACAATCCAAACACCAGCCCAAGACCAGATAGATCACCCTAACACCAGCCAAACAGCAGACAGACACCAGCCAGACGACAGATAGACCAGCGAAACACCAGATACTCCACCCTAACATCAGCCAAACACCAGATAGACCAGCGAAACACCAGATTCTCCAGCCTAACATCAGCCAAACACCAGATAGACCACCCTAACACCAGCCAGACGCCAGACAGACCAGCGAAACACCAGATACTCCACCCTAACATCAACCCAACACCAGACAGACCAGCGAAACACCAGATACTCCAGCCTAACATAAGCCAAACACCAGATAGACCAGCCAAACCCCAACCAGGCTACATTTACACAGAGTAATAAAGTTCCAGGTATAAGATTAGTTACAATTCTGCAGCTTTGGATTTAATAATCATAGCATTTTGTTTTGGCCATTTTATTACACGAAATGAAATTCATCTCCGTTAAACTTTCATTGCCAAAGTGCGTCGTCATAAAGAATCCCTGTGTTTTCAGTAGAGCCAGTGTTAATAAGTTGCCGAAATGAATAAGGCGACATTTTTTTTCCTTGTAAACATTAGAAACACTCTACGAAGACACATATTTACACATTCAAAGCAGTATCATGTGTGAGTAATGGACGTTAGCCAAACTTCTCTGTTGCTGTTGTTGTGCTAGCTAACCAGACCGTAAAGAAACAAACCGGAGGGTATTTCATATTAACGCGACGCAGGCAGAATAATTCAGGCATAAGTGTAAGTAATAAGTGCGGTGTGCGTCCGTGCATACCCATGGTGTCCTTATCAGTGTATATAGCTGCTGTCTAAACTTTAATCACTGTAAG